>WNWK01002084.1:123676-230255 GCA_009830355.1 Cherax destructor
CTCTAATCTCATTATATTTTCATAGGAGGTAGGTTACTGAAAGCAGTGAAGAGTTTTTATGAGGATAGTGAGGCTCAAGTTAGAGTGTGTAGGAGGGAAGGGGACTATTTCCAGTAAAAGTGGGCCTTAGACAAGGATGTGTGATGTCACCATGGTTGTTCAATATATTTATAGATGGGGTTGTAAGAGAAGTGAATGCGAAGGTCTTGGCAAGAGGTGTGGGGTTAAAAGATAAAGAATTAAATACAAAGTGGAGTTGTCACAGTTGCTTTTGCTGATGACTGTGCTTGGGAGATTCTGAAGAGAAGTTGCAGAGGTTGGTGGATGAATTTGGTAGGGTGTGTAAAAGAAGAAAATTGAAAGTGAATATAGGAAAGAGTAAGGTGATGAGGATAACAAAAGATTAGGTGACTAAAGATTGATATCAGATTGGAGGGAGAGAGTATGGAGGAGGTGAATGTATTCAGATATTTGGGAGTGGACATGTCAGCAGATGGGTCTGTGAAGGATGAGGTGAATCATAGAATTGATGAGGGAAAAGGGCGAGTGGAGCACTCGGAGTCTGTGGAGACAAAGAACTTTGTCCATGGAAGTAAAGAAGGGAATGTATGAGAGTATAGTTATATCAACACTCTTATATGGGTGTGAAGCATGGGTGATGAATGTTGCAACGAGGAGAAGGCTGGAGGCAGTGGAGATGTCATGTCTGAGGTCAATGTGTGGTGTGAATATAATGCAGAGAATTCAGAGTTTGGAAATTAGGAGGAGGTGCGGGATTACCAAAACTATTATCCAGAGAGCTGAGGAGGGTTGTTGAGGTTGTTCGGACATGTAGAGAGAATGGAACGAGACAGAATAACTTCGAGAGTATATAAATCTGTAGTGGAGGGAAGGCGGGTAGGGGTCGGCCTAGGAAAGGTTGGAGGGAGGGGTAAAGGAAGTTTTGTGTGCGGGGGGCTTGGACTTCCAGCAAGCATGTGTGAGCGTATTTGATAGGAGTGAATGGAGACAAATGGTTTTAATACTTGACGTGCTGTTGGAGTGTGAGCAAAGTAACATTTATGAAGGGATTCAGGGAAACCGGCAGGCCGGACTTGAGTCCTGGAGATGGGAAGTACAGTGTCTGCACCTGAAGGAGGGGTGTTAATGTTGCAGTTTTATAACTGTAGTGTAAAGCACCCCTCTGGCAAGACAGTGATGGAGTGAATGATGATGAAAGTTTTTCTTTTCGGGCCACCCTGCCTTGGTGGGAATCGCCGATGTGTTAATAAAATAATAAAATAAATATTTATCATTTAAACCACAAACTGTATTTCAATACAATTTATTCATTTTAGATTGTTTCTAACTATAGTGCACACAAACGTTTCAAGAATCTGGCCTTGGAGAAAGTGGGACACAACCGTAATGCCAAACTTCCCATGGACAAGTTATTGACGCTACCAGAACTGCGAGCCAACCCATTTGGGGAACGTATGTGTTTTATTTTTTCATCAACAAAGGTATGTAGTTAAAGTTCTGAAATTATTTGCATTTTTTCTTAAAATGCATTTTCTTTCTGCAGTACTATGTGTATAGGAATGATTATAAATATAGGCTTTATACTTAACAATAATATTTAATATCTAGCAACCACCCAGGAGGTACTACCGTCCTGCCAAGTGAGTGTAAAACGAAAGCCTGTATTTGTTTTACATGATGGTAGGATTGCTGGTGTCTTCTTTCTGTCTCATAAACATGCAAGATTTCAGGTACGTCTTGCTACTTCTACTTCCACTTAGGTCACGCTACACATACATGTACACGCTTATGTATACACACTCATCTGAGTTTTTTTATTTTATCTTAATAGTTCTTGTTCTTATTGCTTTTCCTTTCATATCCATGGGGAAGTGGAATAAGAATATTTCCTCCGTAAGCCATGCGTGTTGTAAAAGTCAACTAAAATGCCGGGAACAATGGTTAGTAACCCCTTTTCCTGTATAGCTTACTAAAAAGAAAAAGAAGAAAACCGTCAAAGTGGGATGTTTGAATGTGCGTGGATGTTGTGTGAATGATAAGATAAAGATGATTGTAGATGTTATGAATGAAAAGAAGCTGGATATCCGGGCTTTAAGTGAGACAAAGCTGAAGGGGGTAGGAGAGTTTCAGTGGGGAGAAATAAATGGGATTAGGTGAGGGGTTTCAAATAGAGTTAGAGCTAAAGAAGGAGTGGCAATAATGTTGAATAATCAGTTATGGCAGGTAAAGAGGGAATGTAAATGTATAACAAGGATTATGTGGAGTAAAATAAAGGTTGGATGTGAACAGTGGGTTATAGTAGGTGTTTATGCACCTGGGGAAGAGATGTGAGGAGAGAGAGAGTTTTTGGGAAATGTTGAGTGAGTGTGTGGGGAGTTTTGAACCAAGTGAGAGAGTAATTGTGGTTGGGGATCTTAATGCTAAAGTGGGTAAAAATGTTGTGGAGGGAGTAGTAGGTAAATTTGGGGTGCCAGGGGTAAATGTAAATGGGGAACCATTAATTGAGCTATGTGTAGAAAGAGGTTTGGTAATAAGTAATACATATTTTATGAAAAAGAGGATAAATAAATATACAAGGTATGATATAACACATAAGGAAAGTAGTTTGTTGGATTATGTATTGGTGGATAAAAGGTTGATGGGTAGGCTTCAGGATGTACGTGTTTGTAGAGGGGCAACAGATATATCGAATCATTATTTAGTTGTAGCTACAGTTAAAGTAAAAGGTAGATGGGGCAAAAAGAAAATGGCAACAGCAAGTAAGAGAGAGGTAAAAGTGTATAAACTAAGGAGGAGGAAGTTAGGGTGAGATATAAGCAACCATTGGCAGAAAGGTGGGCTAGTGCAAGTATGAGTAGTGGGGGTTGAAGAGAGTTGGATAGTTTTAAAATGCAGTATTAGAATGTGGGGCAGAAGTTTGTGGCTATAGGAGGGTGGGTGCAGGAGGAAAGAGGAGTGAGTGGTGGAATGAAGAAGTAAAGGGTGTGATAAAAGAGAAAAAGGTAGCTTATGGGAGGTTTTTACAAAACAGAAGTGTTAATAGAAGAGCAGAGTATATGGAGAGTAAAAGAAAGGTGAAGAGAGTGCAAAAGAAGAGCAGATGAAAGAATGGGAGAGGCTTTGTCAAGAAATTTTGCTGAAAACAAGAAAAATTTTTGAATGAGATAAACAAGGTAAGAAAGCCTTGGGAACGAATGGATTTGTCAGTTAAAAACAGAGTAGGGGAGTTAGTAGATGGGGAGCTGGAGGTATTGGGTAGATGGCGGGAATATTTTGAGGAACTTTTAAATGTCGATGAAAAAGGGAGGCGGTAATTTCATGTACTGGCCAGGGAGGTACAACATCGTTTAGGAGTGAAGAAGAGCAGGATGTAGTGTGGGGAGGTGCGTGAGGCATTATGTAGAATGAAAGGGGGTAAAGCAGCTGGAACTGACGGGATCATGACAGAAATGTTAAAAGCAGGGGGGAATATAGTGCTGGAGTGGTTGGTATTTTTGTTTAATAAATGTATGAAAGAGGGGAAGGTACCTAGGATTGGCAGAGAGCATGTATAGTTCCTTTATATAAAGGGAAGGGATAAAAGAGAGAGTGTAAGAATTATGGGGGAATAAGTTTACTGAGTATACCAGGTAAAGTGTATGGCAGGGTTATTATTGAAAGAATTAGAGGTAAGACAGAGAGTTATGATTGCAGATGAGCAAGGAGGCTTTAGAGTGGGTAGGGGATGTGTAGATCAAGTGTTTACAGTGAAGCATATATGTGAACAGTATTTAGATAAAGGTAGAGAAGTTTTCATTGCATTTATGGATTTAGAAAAGGCATATGATAGAGTGGATAGGGGAGCAATGTGGCAAATGTTGCAAGTGTATGGAATAGGTAGTAAGTTACTGAAGGCTGTAAAGAGTTTTTATGAGGATAGATAGTGAGGCTCAGGTTAAGGTGTGTAGGAGAGAGGGAGATTACTTCCCGGTAAAAGTAAGTCTTAGACAGGAATGTGTAATGTCACCATGGTTGTTTAATATATTTATAGATGGGGTTGTAAAAGAAGTAAATGCTAGGGTGTTGGGGATAGGGGTGGGATTAAATTATGGGGAATTAAATGCAAAATTGGAGTTGACACAGTTACTTTTTGCTGATGATACTGTGCTTTTGAGACATTCTAAAGAAAAGTTGCAAAGGTTAGTGGACGAGTTTGGGAGGGTGTGTAAAGGTAGAAAGTTGAAAGTGAACATATATAAGAGTAAGGTGATGAGGGTATCAAATGATTTAAATAAAGAAAAATTGGATATCACATTGGAGAGAGGGATTATGGAAGAAGTAAATGTTTTCAGATATTTGGGAGTTGACATGTCAGCTGATGGGTTTATGAAGGATGAGGTTAACCATAGAATTGATTAAGGAAAAAAGGTGAGTGGTGCGTTGAGGTATCAGTGGAGACAAAAAACGTTATCCATGGAGGCAAAGAAGGGAATGTACGAAAGTATAGTGGTACCAACACTCTTATATGGGTGTGAAGCATGGGTTGCAAATGCTGCAGCGAGGAGGAGGCTGGAGGCAGTGGAGATGTCCTGTCTAAGGGCAATGTGTGGTGTAAATATTATGCAGAAAATTCGGAATGCGGAAATTAGGAGAAGGTGTGGAGTTACTAAAAGTATTTGTCAGAGGGCTGAAGAAGGGTTGTTGAGGTGGTTTGGTCATTTAGAGAGAATGGATCAAAGTAGAATGACTTGGAGAGCGTATAAATCTGTAGGGGAAGGAAGGTGGGGTAGGGGTCGTCCTAGAAAAGGTTGGAGGGAGGGGGTAAAGGAGGTTTTGTGGGCGAGGGGCTTGGACTTCCAGCAAGCATGTGTGAGCATGTTAGATAGGAGTGAATGGAGACGAATGGTTTTTGGAACCTGATGAGCTATTGGAGTGTGAGCAGGGTAACATTTTGTGAAGGGATTCAGGGAAACCAGTTAATTGATTTAGTTGGACTTGAGTCCTGGAAATGGGAAGTACAATGCCTGCACTTTAAAGGAGGGGTCTGGGATAGTGACAGCTGGGAGGGACTATTCTCAGCTGTCGTATCTGAGCGCCTCTGCAAAGACAGTGATTATGTATGAGTGTGGTGAAAGTGTTGAATGATGATGAAAATATTTTCTTTTTGGGGATTTTCTTTCTTTTTGGGTCACCCTGCCTTGGTGGGAGACGGCCGACTTGTTGAAAAGAAAAAAAACAAACAAATCTAGGTAAAGTAAACCCTCCATATAACGGATGATTGAGGGAGCGGATGGCTAGTAATGACAATTCTTATGGATAGAGATAAGAGTGTTTTGTTATGTTTATAACAATAATGAACAATTCTGCTACCAAAGGACTTTAACCATTGTTTCAAAATCAGTTGACCCAGTGGATTTTGTTCTGTATTTCTGAAGTCTGTTATATGGAGGGTTTATTGTACACTATTCACTTTGACTACGTATCTGATTAGAATTCACGTGGTAGGTAGTCTCATGACAAAGGAATAGCTTAATGTTACGTACTGATATACATGTACGTATATTATTTTGTGAGTTGTAATATTTTGTGTTACATTGAAGATAATTGTGAACAACATACTGTCTACACCAAATATAAAGCACATTAGGGAACTACTAAGTTAATTTTGATTTTGTAGTGCATGTTACTTCATACTATGTAATATGTATTTCTAGAAATAAATATACAGATAAATTTTTTGTAAATGTTTCACAAGTAACATCTTGGGATGTTAATTATCTTTAACCCTTTCACTGTCAGTGATGTATAGGTATGGCTTACAAGCTTGTGTCAGTGATGTATTAATACGCCAAAATTCTAGAGTCTTCGGATCTAGCGAGAGAAAGCTGGTAGACCTATGTTTGAGAGAATGGGTCTGCGTGGTCAGTGTGTGCAGTATAAAAAAAATCCTGGAGCACGCACTGCATAAAGAGAAAAAAAAAAACTAACCATGTTTTTGGTTAAAAACACCGAATTTGAGGTGTAGTTTTATATGGTATTTATGGTTATATTATCTTTTTCTTGGTCTCATTTGATAGAATGGAAGGTATATTACAGAAATAGAGATGATTTTGATTGGTTTCATGATGAAAAGTACCTTGAAATTGAGCTGAAACTAGCAGTAATGTTCAATTTTTTTGCGTATGTTCAAGAGTAAACAAATGATGTCACCGTCCAGTACGTGTCCAACTGGCCAGTCTAATACGCAGTCATGAATGGGTTGACATCATTTATACAATTATTACAATAATGCAGTAGTCTGCATAACAGTAAATCTTCTATTTTTTGTGTGAATAAAAATTCAAAATGGAAAGCGAGAGTAATATAAGAGGGGCCTGGAAATGTGACTAATGAACAGAGAAAATGTTATTTTAGTGCCAGGAATGTCTGCATTGTTTATTCTGGACAATATATTGAAATTGGCATCTTTTGAAATTTGTGTGAAATTGGCAAAATTGCTAATTTCTGACCAATTTATTGGGTAGTTGAAATCTGTAAATGGGCGATTTCTTGTACTCAGTCGATAGAACAAATGGAGTTCTAGCGAAATAGCTATGAGTTTTGTTGACTAGAACAATGGAATTGGCCGAAAATAGGGATCAAAGAGGGCGAAATTGCCAATGTGTATATATCGCCGAGACCGCTAACTTCGCAAGAGTGTAATTCCATAAGTTTTCCATCAAATTTCGTACTTTTGGTGTCATTATCATTGGGAAAAGATTCTTTATCATTTCTTAGGAAATTTTTTTTTTTTTTTTAAATCTTCGACACTAAGAGCAAGTTTGTGAGCAGGGGTCTCGACAGTGAAAGGGTTAAATCTTACAGTGTATTGGTTTGATGGTACAGAGTTAATACGTATACAGTATTTGGCTTAAATATGTAATGATTTCTAGGATGGTGATTGCACCTTTGAAGATTTCTTGGACATGATGTCAGTGTTCAGCGAAGCAGCACCCAAGTCTGTCAAAGCCGAGTATGCCTTCCGCATTTTTGGTATGTCATTTACTATAAACTAGGGATGTATCGGATGTGTAAATTTAGATATCCGCGGATGCGGATGTGTATATGGATGTCTTGCTCATTCTGCAGATGTGGATGTGGATGTAAGAAATTGTGAGGATGTTGATGCGGATGTAAGAAATTGTGTGAATGTTCCGCTGATTTCGGATGTGGATGTATATGCGAATATCTGTTTGCAGTGAAATATGGATGCAGATGCAGATATGGATGTAAGAAATTGTGCGATGTTCCGCAGATGCTGATATCTGATACATCACTACTATAAACACGTTATTTTAGGTTACTCACAGATTTTCTTGAATAACCCAGGTGTTATGAGAGTTTACTAAAATTCAACTACTACTGTGCTGTAGGTTTATGACCATTATCATATCCTTTTATTTACTTCTCTCATTTTACTTCTCTGCTAAAGTTAGCCACTGTATACATACAGTGGACCTCCGAGTTATGAGCATAATTCATTCCAAAAGGCTGCTCAAGTGGCATTACTGAACGAATTTTCTCCCTTAAGGAATAATGTCAAGTAGGATAGTCCATTTCAGACCCCCAAAAATACACATACAAAAGCACTTACAATATTACACTTGCATAATTGTACGATTTCTGAGGTGCTCGTAACTCGGGGGTCCACTGTATATACGTTCGCTCGCCCAGTGCCCCGAATATTTTGAATTTTTTTTTATAGAAATAAAGAGCACATTTTTTTTTTAAGTGTTATAGGATAAAAAAAAAATTAGGGTCAGTACTTACCGAGATATGAGGCAGAGAAGTTGGCACTGGATGTTCACCTGACAGCAACAGGAGTCTTGCCGCTTGCAGAATTGTTGCCGATATACCTTTTTTTCTCTTTTATAATTTTTTATATAATTTTTATGTTCTGATAATTACAATTTATAGTAGTTCTTGTGATTTCATAGCCAATCTTTGTTCTGACACTAATATTAGGTACTGAAATTGTACTCAAATAATAATATTAATGATTGTGCATAATAATAATAATAATAATGATAGTGCATAATAATAATAATAATAATAATAATAATAATAATAATAATAAATAATAATAAGTTCCTTGAAGCATTATGTAAGATGTGTGTCACTGCCTTATCTTATCTCCACTAATGACTGTGGTGATATTTGATGAGGGGTGAGTGTAGTCTTATCTTTTCTTATCAGTCCACTAATGACAGTGGTGACATTTGATGAGCTTACACTGCTTCACTTTATTTGTATTAAACAAACCTGTCTGTCTGTATCTGTCTGTCTGTGTGTGTGTGTCTTTCTGTCTGCCTGTGTGTCTCCTTTCTGTCTGCTTGTCTCAGAGAGTAGCTTATGAACCAACTGGTATTACACACGATCACAAGCACAGTATAGCACTTTGTCTGGATTTTATGAGTTATCCTAGATAATTTACAGTATGTATAATTGTATTTACATATGTGTTCCTGTGAGATAGAGACAAATAGAGACAAAGAGACAGAGATAGATACAGACAGACAGACGGAGATAGAGACAGCCAATCAGGTAGCCATCCAGCCAGCCAGCCAGCTGGCCGGCCAGCCTGCTGACATCACTTTCCACTTAAAAGGGGAGTGTTAATATGACATGATATCAGTGAATCCTTGGTGTTTGCTGCACTGTTTGCTCTAGCTGGTGCTCAATTTAACTGGTGCTCCCACAAGGTACTAAGTGGTCCCAGATTTTTTAATACAACGCACACCGAGTGTTAATACCCATTCTATGCTCACCAGGCATCTCAAGCCAATCGTGCCAAATTTGGAGGCAGGAAAAATAAAACGTATATACAGTGGTACCTCGAGTTACGATATTTTTTCGTTCGAGAATGCTGTTCAAGTGCCATTACCAAACGAATTTATCCCCATAAGGAATAATGTAAAATAGACTAGTCCTTTTACACCCCCAAAAATATACCTACAAAAGCATTTAAAAAAATAAACTTACATAAAAGGGCGATTTTGGGGACCATCGTAACTCGAGGTACCACTGTATACGTTTGGACCGTTTAAGGGTTAA
Organism: Cherax destructor; assembly: GCA_009830355.1. Lineage (NCBI taxonomy): Eukaryota > Metazoa > Arthropoda > Malacostraca > Decapoda > Parastacidae > Cherax > Cherax destructor. The sequence continues at coordinate 132,770 of WNWK01002084.1, forward strand.
CTGATTCATAACCCCACCCATATAATTACTGTCTTTGTGATCCAAGATAGTTAACTTATATGCTCTACCATTTTAATGGAGTGAGAGTGTTGCTGTTTAAGAAACTGGTTTATACTTTAGGGTAGTGTTCAAATAAAAAAACATAAGGAAATATATCAAAATTACAAATAATTTGTTATTCAAATAATGTCTTCCATTTTTGCCAAAGATATATTGGGGTGCCAGGGGTAAATGTAAATGGGGAACCATTAATTGAGCTATGTGTAGAAAGAGGTTTGGTAATAAGGAATACATATTTTATGAAAAAGAGGATAAATAAATATACAGTGGTCCCTTGGTTTTCGCCAAAAATTTGTTCCAGAATGCTGCTCAAGTGCCATTACCGAACGAATTTACTTCCTTAAGAAATAATGTCACGTGGGTTAGTCTATTTCAGACCCCCAGAAATACACTTGCAACAGCACTTACGAAAATACACTTACATAAATGTTCAAGTTTGGAGATGCACGAAAACCGAGGGACCACTGTACAAGTTATGATATAGCACGTAAGGAAAGTAGTTTGTTGGATTATGTATTGGTGGATAAAAGGTTGATGGGTAGGCTTCAGGATGTACATGTTTATAGAGGGGCAACAGATATATCGAATCATTATTTGGTTGTAGCTACAGTTAGAGTAAAAGGTAGATGGGACAAAAAGAAAATGGCAACAGCAAGTAAGAAAGAGGTAAAAGTGTATAAACTAAGGGAGGAAGAAGTTAGGGTGAGATATAAGCAACTATTGGCAGAAAGGTGGGCTAGTGCAAGTATGAGTAGTGGGGGGGAGGGGGTTGAAGAGAGTTGGGATAGTTTTAAAAATGCAGTATTAGAATGTGGGGCAGAAGTTTGTGGTTATAGGAGGGTGGGTGCAGGAGGAAAGAGTGAGTGGTGGAATGAAGAAGTAAAGGGTGTGATAAAAGAGAAAAAGGTAGCTTATGAGAGGTTTTTACAAAACAGAAGTGTTAATAGAAGAGCAGAGTATATGGAGAGTAAAAGAAAGGTGAAGAGAGTGGTGAGAGAGTGCAAAAGAAGAGCAGATGAAAGAATGGGAGAGGCTCTGTCAAGAAATTTTGCTGAAAACAAGAAAAAATTTTGGAGTGAGATAAACAAGGTAAGAAAGCCTAGGGAACGAATGGATTTGTCAGTTAAAAACAGAGTAGGGGAGTTAGTAGATGGGGAGCTGGAGGTATTGGGTAAATAGCGGGAATATTTTGAGGAACTTTTAAATGTCGATGAAAAAAGGGAGGCGGTAATTTCATGTACTGGCCAGGGAGGTACAACATCGTTTAGGAGTGAAGAAGAGCAGGATGTGAGTGTGGGGGAGGTGCGTGAGGCATTACGTAGAATGAAAGGGGTATTGACGGGATCATGACAGAAATGTTAAAAGCAGGGGGGAATATAGTGCTGGAGTGGTTGGTATTTTTGTTTAATAAATGTATGAAAGAGGGGAAGGTACCTAGGGATTGGCAGAGAGCATATATAGTTCCTTTATATAAAGGGAAAGGGGAATAAAAGAGAGTGTAAAAATTATAGGGGAAAAAGTTTACTGAGTATACCAGGTAAAGTGTATGGCAGGGTTATTAATGAAAGAATTAGAGGTAAGACAGAGAGTAGGATTGCAGATGAGCAAGGAGGCTTTAGAGTGGGTAGGGGATGTGTAGATCAAGTGTTTACAGTGAAGCATATATGTGAACAGTATTTAGATAAAGGTAGAGACGTTTTCATGGCATTTATAGATTTAGAAAAGGCATATGATAGAGTGGATAGGGGAGCAATGTGGCAAATGTTGCAAGTGTATGGAATAGGTAGTAAGTTACTGAAGGCTGTAAAGAGTTTTTATGAGGATAGTGAGGCTCAAGTTAGGGTGTGTAGGAGAGAGGAAGATTACTTCCCAGTAAAAGTAGGTCTTAGACAGGGATGTGTAATGTCACCATGGTTGTTTAATATATTTATAGATGGGGTTGTAAAAGAAGTAAATGCTAGGGTGTTGGGGAGAGGGGTGGGATTAAATTAAGGGGAATTAAATGTAAAATGGGAGTTGACACAGTTACTTTTTGCTGATGATACTGTGCTTATGGGAGATTCTAAAGAAAAGTTGCAAAGGTTAGTGGACGAGTTTGGAAGAGTGTGTAAAGGTAGAAAGTTGAAAGTGAACATAGATAACAGTAAGGTGATGAGGGTATCAAACGATTTAAATAAAGAAAAATTTGATATCACATTGGAGAGAGGGATTATGGAAGAAGTAAATGTTTTCAGATATTTGGGAGTTGATGTGTCAGCGGATGGGTTTATGAAGGATGAGGTTAACCATAGAATTAATGAAGGAAAAAAGGTGAGTGGTGCGTTGAGGTATCAGTGGAGACAAAAAACGTTATCCATGGAGGCAAAGAAGGGAATGTACGAAAGTATAGTGGTACCAACACTCTTATATGGGTGTGAAGCATGGGTTGCAAATGCTGCAGCGAGGAGGAGGCTGGAGGCAGTGGAGATGTCCTGTCTAAGGGCAATGTGTGTGTAAATATTATGCAGAAAATTCGAATGCGGAAATTAGGAGAAGGTGTGGAGTTACTAAAGTATTTGTCAGAGGGCTGAAGAAGGGTTGTTGAGGTGGTTTGGTCATTTAGAGAGAATGGATCAAAGTAGAATGACTTGGAGAGCGTATAAATCTGTAGGGGAAGGAAGGTGGGTAGGGGTCGTCCTAGAAAAGGTTGGAGGGAGGGGTAAAGGAGGTTTGTGGGCGAGGGCTTGGACTTCCAGCAAGCATGTGTGAGCGTGTTAGATAGGAGTGAATGGAGACGAATGGTTTTTGGGACATGATGATCTGTTGGAGTGTGAGCAGGGTAACATTTTGTGAAGGGATTCAGGGAAACCAGTTAATTGATTTAGTTGGACTTGAGTCCTGGAAATGGGAAGTACAATGCCTGCACTTTAAAGGAGGGGTCTGGGATAGTGACAGCTGGGAGGGACTATTCTCAGCTGTCATATCTGAGCGCCTCTGCAAAGACAGTGATTATGTATGAGTGGTGAAAGTGTTGAATGATGATGAAAGTATTTTCTTTTTGGGGATTTTCTTAATTTTTGGGTCACCCTGCCTCGGTGGGAGACGGCCGACTTGTTGAAAAAAAAAAAAAAAAAATTTTTACTTTTATTAACACATCGGCCGATTCCCACCAAGACAGGGTGGCCCGAAAAAGAAAAACTTTCATCATCATTCACTCCATCACTGTCTTGCCAGAGGGGTGCTTTACACTACAGTTATAAAACTGCAACATTAACACCCCTCCTTCAGAGTGCAGACACTGTACTTCCCATCTCCAGGACTCAAGTCCGCCTGCCGGTTTCCTGAATCCCTTCATAAATGTTACTTTGCTCACACTCCAACAGCACATCAAGTATTAAAAACCATTTGTCTCCATTCACTCCTATCAAATACGCTCACACATGCTTGCTGGAAGTCCAAGCCCCTCGCACACAAAACTTCCTTTACCCCCTCCCTCCAACCTTTCCTAGGCCGACCCCTACCCCATCTTCCCTCCACTACAGATTTATACACTCTCGAAGTTATTCTGTCTCGTTCCATTCTCTCTACATGTCCGAACCACCTCAACAACCCCTCCTCAGCTCTCTGGATAATAGTTTTGGTAATCCCGCACCTCCTCCTAAATTCCAAACTCCGAATTCTCTGCATTATATTCACACCACACATTGACCTCAGACATGACATCTCCACTGCCTCCACCCTTCTCCTCGTTGCAACATTCATCACCTATGCTTCACACCCGTATAAGAGTGTTGGTATAACTATACTCTCATACATTCCCTTCTTTACTTCCATGGACAAAGTTCTTTGTCCATGGTCAGGAAGAGGAAAAGGAGGCAGGTAGGAAAGTGAGAGAAGGTAGGAGAAAGAAAATGGGCTAGAGGGGTCTATATTCATGGGTGAAAATTAGAGAGCAGAGAGGCTAGAGAGGTAGGTGAGCAAGCCAAGGGAAGTAATGCGAGATGGCATGCTATACAGTGGTCCCTCGGTTTTCGTGCATCTCCAAATTTGAACATTTATGTAAGTGTATTTTCGTAAGTGCTGTTGCAAGTGTATTTTTGGGGGTCTGAAATAGACTAACCTACGTGACATTATTTCTTAACGAAGTAAATTCGTTTGGTAATGGCACTTGAGCAGCATTCTTGAACGAATTTTTGGCGAAAACCAAGGGACCACTGTATATAGGTGCCCAATTATATTTTTTTTTTTTTCAACAAGTCGGCCATCTCCCACCGAGGCAAGGTGACCCAAAAAGAAAGAAAATCCCCAAAAAGAAAATACTTTCATCATCATTCAACACTTTCACCTCACTCATACATAATCACTGTCTTTTCAGAGGCGCTCAGATACGACAGTTTAGAAGCATATACAGTGGACCCCCGAGATTCGGCCCTAATCCGTTCCAGGAGCTAGGCCTTAACTCGAACTGGCTGAAAGTCGAACCATTATTTCCCATATGAAATAATGTAAATACAATTAATCCGTTCCAGACACCCAAAAATATTAACCAAAAATTCATGTTTTAAAGATTAACTATAGTTTTACATAAATAAATAAATAAATAGATTTTTTATTTCATTGCAAGTTTACATCTGGAAGATAGGGAGGAGGACAGGGGGAGGGTTTAGTGTTTGGAAGGTGAATCCCCCTCCATAAGGACTTCAGGTAACAAGTCTCTCTCTGGGGTTACTTCCCTTCTTTGTCTTTTAATCCCAGTAGGACCAGCTTGAGTCACTAGACCCCTGTATAGAAAAATAACTGTCCAGAGTGCTCTGTTTCTGGCATCTCTTGAAGATTTTCCTGAAGTGGGACAAGGTTTTGTCATTGAACAAGTTGCAGATGTGGCTTGTTTCAGCTTGCTCAAGGTGAAATTCTTCAACGAAACCTTGCTCATCGTTCCACTTTGAGCAAATTTCCTTAACCTTTTGACTATCACAACCCCTAATCCTGAGGTGTCTCCTGTTGTCGCAAAATTTTCGAAAAAAAAAAAAATTATTTTTTCTTATGAAATGATAGAGAATCTTTTCCCGATGGTAATGACACCAAAAGTATGAAATTTGATGGAAAACTTACAGAATTACGCTCTCGCGAAGTTAGTGATCTCTGCGATATATACGCATCGGCAATTTCACCAACTTTGAGCCCTATTTTCGGCCAATTCCATTGTTACAGTCAACCAAACTCATACTATTTCTTTAGAACTCCATTTGTTCTATCGATTAAGTACAAGAAACCACCAATTTACCGATTTCAACTACCCAATAAAGTTGAAAGAGGCAACTAAAAGGTCACAAGCATGGTGCTTGTAACCCCTTCTGTATATGTATAGTGGACCCCCGGATTTCGTCAATAATTCTTTCCAGAAGGCTGTTTGAGTGCCATTACCGAACGAATTTGTTCCTATAAGGACGAATGTAAATTAGATTAGTCCGTTTCAGACCCCCAAAAATACACTTGCAAAAGCACTTACAAAAGTACACTTACATAATTGTTCGAGTTGGGAGCAGTATGAAATCCGGGGGTCCACTGTATATTACTAAATGAAAAAAAAAAAAAAAAGTTCTTTTTATGGGTCACCCTACATCAGTGGGAGACACCCAGTGTGTTAAAAAAAAAGTTGGGTGTTATTTTTATCTTCAATTAACTTGTGATAAATATAGACGCATGGAACAAAAATTACTTAGAATTGTTATGATGTTTCAGACTTTGATGGTGATGATTATCTAGGTCGAAGAGACCTTGAAGAGACCATTACAAAGCTTGTAAGCCCACAGCGTTTTTCACCAGGAGATATGGAGGCAAGTGCAAATTAAATAATCTTCAGTAGATAAATGAGTTCAAAAATCATTGGTATTTAAGAAGACTCTAATGTTAGGTTGATTCTTATCAAATATTAACTTATCGGTGGTAATTTTGTCAAAGTTGCAGACACTTGCCATAGTATATATTACTGCTCTTGTGATATCCCAAAAGATGAAGATAGATATTTCCATTAGAATGTATGGAGGTTGCAATGGAATTGCATATTTGAAGGAAAGCTCCTAATTATGCAAAGTATTTGGGCATTCCACTCAGAGTGATTACTTTGGCATTATGGAAACTGAACATGGTCATTTTTCATAACCAGTGTAAATTTTGCCTTGAAATGAACACATACTTTTGCATACCACACCCAAGCATACTTTTTTTTTTTAACACGTCAGCCGACTCCCGCCGAGGCAGGGTGATCCAAATACAAATACAAATTTTTATTTCATTGCAAGTTTACATTGAGATTATGTAATTACAGTAATGAGTTGCAGTGCAAAGAGAGCCACTATCATGCCATGGCATTATGAGCAGACTAAATTTAATGGCTTACAGACTACTTAATACTAGAGAAATTGATAATAGTTTGTTTAAGTTGTACATCTGTTTTTATTTATAGCAGACAGTAAGTTGGCTCAAATTACAATCTGGGGATATTACATTGGGACAAGTTGAAAGTATTTTGCAGGTTGTTTGTATCAATAGTAAATATTTAAGTTATATTATGGGAATATAACTTTGTGCTTTGTTGAAAGTAGTTTACAGTATGAGAATGCTACAATTGGGTGTAAGGCAGTATTGTTTTGGGCAGGTATTTATACTACCATGTTGTATTAAGTGATGTGGGAACTTTGGGAATATAATTTTGAAGTTTTAAGATTTAGGTAATTGGGAGATTTTTTGGTATTGAGTATTTAGTTTAGGGTGAGTAGGTGGTTTTTGAGGAGAGTCTTAAATTGATGTTCAGACCAGGTTACTTTAATATTTACTGGTAATGAATTCCAAATTTTGGGGCCCTTTATGTGCATAGAGTTTTTACAGTGTGATATGGACACTGGGTACATCAAATAGTGATCTGTCTTGTGTTATGGTTGTGCTTCCTGTTAAGGTTGGTGAGGAGAAGTTTGAGTGGAGGGTTTATGTTTGAGTATAGTGTTCTATATATGTAGTAGGCACAAGAATAAGTATGGATGTTCTTTACGGTGAGTAGTTTTAGACTTTTGAATATTGGTGGAGTATGCTGTATGGAGTGGGAATTTGTTGTCATTCTGACTGCAGCCTTTTGCTGGGTTATTAGTGGTCTTAGGTGATTGAATGTTGTTGATCATCATGCACAAATTCCATAGGTGAGATAAGGGTAGATGAGTGACTAATACAGTGCAAGGAGAGCTGATTGTGGAACATAGTACCGTATTGTATCTGTGTCTGGAATTTGAGGCTACTGTCAAGGTGGATTCCTAGGAATTTTCCCTCTGTGAGTCTTGTGATGGGTGAACCGTTTAGTGTTATGTTAAGTGGAACATTTGTTGCTCTGTTTCCAAACTGAATGAAGTAGGTTTTATTAGTATTGAGAGTAAACATCATCTAGGTAGATATTTTCTGCAATTCAGCATTAACAGTGTTGGGCAGTGTGACTGGGTTTGGGTGAGAGAAGACGTATGTAGTGTCATCTGCAAATAATATGGGTTTGAGTAGTTGTGATACATTCGGAAGGTCATTGATGTAAATGAGAAAGATTAGTGGGCCAAGGACACTGTCTTTGCAGAGGCACTTAAACTGTCCAAACGTAGATCTACATTCAAAAAAAATTTAGGACCAGTACTTACCAAGATATAAGACCGTGAAGTTGGGGCTGGATACTCACCTGATGGCAAAATGGAGTCCTGCCGCTTGCAGAAGTGTTGCCGATATACCTTTTTTTCTCGTTTTTATTTTAATGTATGTATATAACGTTTGTTCTGATAATTACAATTTATAATAGTTCTTGTGATTTCATAGCCAATTTTTGTTCTGACACTAATACAGTGGACCCCCGAGTTTCGTAAAAACAAAACTTCACTCCTGAAGTCTGCTCAAGTGCCATTACCGAACAAATTTACTCCCTTAAGGAAAAATGTCACGTAGGTTAGTCTATTTCAGACCCCCAAAAATACTTTTCCACAAGCACTTACAATATTATACTTACATAAATGTACGATTTCCGGGGTTTACGAAACTCGGGGGTCCACTGTGTTAGGTACTGAAATAGTACTCAGTCACAATCACACCAACAAGTGAACATTTTCACCTGCCTTGGTCATTTACTATTGTCTAGAAATATATACAAAGTATTAATAGGTCTCAGCAATGTTTTAGACATGCTGCAGTATATGTGAAACTTCTTGAAGCAGGGTGTTTATGACGAGTGTCACTAAACTGCTGACAGGGTAAGCAGTGGAGTGACACTTGTTGATAGTGCACTGCTGCAGGGAACCCTGGCTTTATTTGTTTTCACTGTTACACACAAACATGTATGTCTCTGTCTATCTGTCTAGCTCTGCTTATCTGTCTTTCTGTCTGCCTGTGTGTCTGTCTTTCTGTCTGCCTGTGTGTCTTGGTCTTTCTGTCTGCCTGTGTGTCTCTGTCTTTCTGTCTGCCTGTGTATGTGTCTGTCTTTCAGTCTGCCTGTGTGTGTGTTTTCCGTCTGCTTGTCTCTCAGTCTCAGAGAGCGGCTCGTAAACCAACAGGTATTACACACGATGCAGAAGTGACAATGTGTATTACTTGCCAGTCATGCTTATCATGTCTTATATCTACAAGCACTGTATAGCACATTGCCTGGAATTTTGGGGTTATCCTAGGTAATTTACACTATGTATAATAACTGTACTTATATATACAAGTAAAAGAGAGACAGAGATATAGACAGATAGACAGAGATATAGACAGATAGACAGAGATATAGACAGATAGACAGAGATATAGACAGATAGACAGAGATATAGACAGACAGACAGAGATATAGACAGACAGACAGAGATATAGACAGACAGACAGAGATATAGACAGATAGACAGAGATATAGACAGAGATATAGACAGACAGAGATATAGACAGAGATATAGACAGATAGACAGAGATATAGACATAGACAGAGATATAGACAGATAGACAGAGATATAGACTGGCTGGCCAAAGCCAGCCAGCCAGCCAGCCAGCCAGCCTGCCGAGTACATATTACACGTTCCAGAATTGTTTCTCTTTACTTAGGGCATAGGTTATAGGACATTCTGGCAGAATGACACTACCAGTGGTATCAAAAATGAAAGGATGTTGCACAAATGTTACACATGGGTTATTATTGAGGTTTTTGATATTTCCTCGACCACTTGTGGCCACATCCATCACTTTCCTCTTGAAAGGGGAGTGTTAATATGACACGACATCAGTGAATCCCTGGTGTTTGCCACGCTATTTGCTCTAGCTGGCGCTCAATTGAACTGGTGCTCCTAGAAGGTACTAAGTGGTCCCAGATTTTTTAATACTGCACACACCAAGTGTTAAGACCCATTCTATACTGACCAGGCATCTCAGGCCAATCATGCCAAATTTGGAGGTAGAAAAAATAAAACGTAGACCTACGTTTGGAGCGCTAGCGGTACAAACGTAGATCTACATTTGGAGCAGTAGCGGTACAAACGTAGATTTACGTTTGGATAGTTTAAGGGTTAAGCCCTGTCTATATTGCTTTTCATATTGATGTTTCTTATCATTGTATCTTAGTATGCTGTTAGTTAGCCATGGGCAACCGAACCGTTTATTCGTAATCTGTTTCGTTTTTATTCAACAATGTTTGCTATATAGTCTAAGTAATTTGTTAAGAAATATGTCTATATAATCATTGATACCATTGGCATTGGAAAATTCTGTAGGCCAGTCAACTGTACCTAGCTCTGTTGTGAAGTTATTTACAGTGGACCCTCGGTTAACGAATACCCCGGAAATCGTGTAATTATGTAAGTATAATTTTGTAAGTTCTTGTGGAAGTGTATTTTTGGGGGTCTGAAATAGACTAACCTACGTGAAATTTTTCCTTAAGGGAGTAAATTCGTTCGGTAATGGCACTTGAGCAGACTTCAGGAGTAAAGTTTTTACGAAACTCGGGGGTCCACTGTATTGATGCCTCGTCATGGAGTCTTAAAAGAGACCTTGTTTTATTCCAGTGGTTGTTTACTAATGTTTGTTAAGAGGAAGGTGGAGTAGTGGTCAGTAGTGCTGTATGTGATTATCCCTGATTTAACCCTTTGATTGTTTTGGTCGTATATATACGTCTTACGAGCCAGTGTTTCAGACGTATACAGTGGACCCCCGCCTAACGAGCACCCCGTAAATCATACAATTATGTAAGTATAATATTGTAAGTGCTTGTGGAAGTGTATTTTTGGGGGTCTGAAATAGACTAACCTACGTGACATTATTTCTTAAGGGAGTAAATTCATTCGGTAATGGCACTTGAGCAGGCTTCTGGAATGAATTTTGCTCGTTAGGTGGGGGTCCACTGTATATACTCAAAAATTCTAGCGGCTTCAAATCAAGCAGGAGAGAGCTGGTAGGCCCACATATGAGAGAATGGGTCTGTGTGGTCAGTGTGCGCTGTTTAAAAAAAAATCCTGCAGCACGCAGTGCATAATGAAAGAAAAAAAATCTTACCATGTTTTTGGATTAAAACGCCGACTTTGAGGTGTATTTTCGTATAGTATTTATGGTTGTATTCTCTTTTTCGTGGTCTCATTTGATAGAATGGAAAACATATTACAGAAATGGAGATGATTTCGATTAGTTTCATGATAAAAATGACCTTGAAATTGAGCTCAAAGTAGTGAAAATGTTCGATTTTTGCCAATGTTCAAGAGTAAACAAATCACGCCATGCATCCAATACACATCAACTGGTGAGTCTAATATTCTTAAACAAGTGCACTGATATTATTAATACCATTTTTACAATATTTCAGTAGTCTGCATAACAGTAAATGTTCTATTTTTTGTTTGAATAAAAAATCAAAATAGAAAGCAAGAGTAATATAAGAGGGGCCTAAAGACGTGACTAATGAACAGAGAAAATGTTATTTTATTGCCAAGGAATGTCTGCATTGTTTAATCTGGACCCTATTTTGAAATTGACATATTTTTTATTTTGCATGAAATTGGCCAAATTGCCAATTTCTGACCACTTTATTGGGTAGTTGAAATCGGTAAATTGGTGGTTTATTGTACTCAATCGATAGAACAAATGGAGTTCTAAAGAAATAGCTATGAGTTTGGTCGACTGTAACAATGGAATTGGCCAAAAATAGGGCTCAAAGTCGGCAAAATCGCTGATGCGTATATATCGCCGACATCGCTAACTTCGCGAGAGCGTAATTCCATAAGTTTTCCATCAAATTTCATACTTTTGGTGTCATTACCATCGGGAAAAGATTCTCAATCATTTTATAAGAAAAAACAATAATTTTTTTTCCAAAATTTTGCGACATAGAATGACCGTTTCAGAATGGGGCCTCTGACAGTCAAAGGGTTAAGGGTAGCTAGTATATTAGTCCATATATGGTCAATTATGGTTACACTCTCAGTCTGGTTGGTTTTTTTATAACTGGTATGAGTAGTGTGTTATTCATATTGTTGATGAAATCAGTTACTGGCTGGTCATCTGTTAGGCCAAGGTTAATGTTGAAGTCTGCAGCTAGGAGAAAGTGGTGTTTGTTCAATTGGTTGTTTGTTATTAGTGTCTTTAATTTATTGCTGAAATTTGGGATGTTTGTATGAGGCATCTGGTAAATGGCACCGATTGTTATAGGAGACTTTAAGATTTTTTTACAGTAAAATTTTCAAAAATATTTTCTCCATACTCATCACTATAGCAAGTGGTGTTACAACATGATAGTTCATTAGAGTAATATATGGCGGGTTGTGTGTGTACCACTCCCAACTTGGTATGGTCTGCATGGTGTGTTTTAGCACCAGAAAATTTAATCCCATGTGTAGTTGCCCAATGGGAAACATGGTTGACAGAATTCTGGTGAGGCTGCCACTAGGCGACAGTGCCTGCACAAGCTATAGCAAACATTGACATACAGTGGACCCCCGAGTATCGGCTACCCTGAGTATCGGCCGACTTGTGTTTCGGTCGCCTTTTTTGGCCCAATTTTGGCCTGAATATCGGCCGTTTCCCGTGTTTCGGCCCGGTACCAGATCTGTCCGCCTGCCCGCGCTTGAGCACGTCCCCACGCAGGCGTCGTGAGCCAGTCTAGCTTTGTTTATCACAATAAATTCATTGTGTTTAGTGCTTGTTTATTGATTGTGACTGTGAAATAAGCCACCATGGGCCCAAAGAAACTTCATAGTGGCAGCCATTTGGAAAAGAAAGTGACAAGAAATTGACAAGAAATTGTAGCAAAGTACAGTGGTACCCCGGTTTACGATATTTTTGCATTCCAGAATGCTGTTCAAGTGCCATTAACGAACGAATTTATCCCCATAAGGAATAATGTAAAATAGACTAGTCCTTTTAGACCCCCAAAAATACACTTACAAAAGCATTTAAAAAAATACTTACATAAAAGGGCCAGTTTGGAGACCATTGTAAACCGGGGTACCACTGTACCAAAGTGGAGGAGGAAGAGAGGGAAGAATGTGTCTTCAGTGATTCACTGATTCTTCGATATGTACGATACTAAAGCAGCACGAGTCGATGAAGGCTATAGCATCAGCCAGCGATAAAGTGTAGCATTAACAGTGTAACAAGTAAGTTAAGCTATTAAGCGATAGAAAAATGATGACACAAAACTTAACTCCTACATTGTTGTTTGAGGAATATAGGGGTGGGGCACTGAGACCAACGCCGCCCTCTGCCACCATCTCTTGCAAGGCAAGTGTAAATAGTTCTTATTTATAATGTGTAAATATTTCTTATTTATAATGTGTAAATATTTCTTATTTATAATGTGTAAATATTTCTTATTTATAATGTGTAAATATTTCTTATTTATAAATTACGTACATTGTTTCAGTGTGAATTAGTGGTGGTGGCCTGCTGCCTCCACCACCAGCAGTATATGTACTGCTGGTGGTGGCCCTTATAAACCCAACAACAATAACACACTACCACCAGTCCTCACATTCGTAATGACATATTTTATTCATTCTAGAGTATATATCATGTTTCTATGTTATTAATATTGTTTATTATGTAATATTAGATGAATTGTGATAGATAAATAAGCTGTAGCTGTAGTGTCGTATTGAAGGACTATCTTGTCCTTCCTCCAAACAAACTCTCCTGCCTCTCTCATACGCCAACAATAGTCTTCAATAAATGTAAAACTGATTCAGATGTTTATTTATCCATTAAAATTAGTGCTTTATATTTATTTCTCATTGTTTTCTGTATATAAAACTATAGTATTTATTCTTTAACCCTTTCGGGGTTTCGGTCGTACTAGTACGGCTTATGCGCTGGGGTTTTCCATGTACTAGTACGCATAAATTCTAGCTCCTTCAAATTAAGCGCGAAATGGCTGGTAGGCCTAGTGGTGAGAGAATGGGTCTGCGTGGTCAGTGTACGCAGTAGGAAAAAAATCGGGGACCCAGTGGTGCATTGTGGGAATGCCATGTTAATACACCTTGTACACCATGCCTCGTGGTAAGAAACTTCTCACTCGGCGAATTGGAACACTTTTGTTCCCCAGTGACAGTTCTAACACCGATGGGAGTGTCAGTGATGATGAGTTTCAAGGTTTTGAGGAGATTGTGACTGAAACTAATGACCATAATACTGGTAATATTGAGGAAACCCCAGACGACCCTCAGCCTTCCACCTCCGGTGCTGTGGCATCTTGTTCATGTTCAATTGTACCAGAACGAAAGAGGAAACTGTTATTTACTTATATCCCGGACTCTGATGTGAGCAATGGTGATGATAGTGATAGTGAATATGAACTTCAAGCTCTTCAAAACAGTTCCAGTAGCGAGAGTGGAGCGGAATATTCTCCAGTGAAGCATCAGTATATACGACGGTATATGTGCTCTGGTAGCGTGCCATATGCTGTTCCAAGGGGATGGAGTACATCCCGTGGGCGTACAACAGGAACAGATAGTGAAAATGAAGATGATAGTGTTGCAATTTGGATGAGATATGTGCATACATCTGGTGGTGATGGTGGTAGTGGTGGTGCACCTGCGGCGCTGACTTTCCAGACCTACAACAAAGGCGACCCTCACCCACCCACCAACCCCCACAACCACAACCACTTGTAAATATCATGTACCCACCAGCAGACTACACCTGGGATTGGCAGGAAGCTGACAATTTTCTTCCCAATCCCCATCAGTTTGATGAAAGTTATTGTGGAATACACCCATCATGTACACTTGGAAACAATGCCACTGAACTGGAATGTTTCGAGTTATTTTTTGACGATCCCCTGATGGAAATTATTGTCAGGGAAAGCAACAGATACTACGAATACACCATGGCAAACACAATACTTTCACAAAAATCACGCCTCAACAGGTGGAAAGAGACAACTGTGGCTGAGATGTATGTTTTCTTTGCCACAATAATGCTTATGCTTATTCACCGTGTCAAATCATACTGGTCGACAGACTGCCTGATTGCAACACCAGGTTTCAGTGATATATATCAGTGAATCGATTTGTGCTACTGTTACGTATGTTACATTTCTCAGACAAAACCAGGCCTGACAGGAACGACAGGTTATATAAGATTATGAATGTGTTTCTGTATCTGAAAGAGAAATTCAATATGCATTTTTATTCCTTCAGGAAGCTTGTTATTGACGAGTCACTGATTCTGTTCAAAGGTAGACTGTCGTTCAAGCAGTATATACCCAGCAAGAGGAAACGCTTTGGTATAAAGTTGTTTGTGCTTTGTGATTGCTACAGTGGTCTTGTATTGGATATTATTGTGTACACTGGAAGTTATACATTGCAAGATACCAGGAGGTTATTGGGTATCTCTGGTGATGTGGTTAGAACAATGATGGAACCATATCTTGGTAAGGTGCATATATTATATACTGATAACTGGTACACAAGCCCCTCCCTCAGTGATTTTTTGCGAGTGAACTTGACAGATGTGTGCGATACAGTGCGTGCAAATCGTAAGCATATGCCTAGGTTCAATGCAGGCACTCGTAGAGGTCAGGTGCAGGCGTTTGCTGCCAATGACATCATGGCATTTCGGTGGCATGACAAATGAGATGTCACACTGTTGTCATCAATTCACCCTAATGAAATGACAAACACTGGCAGGGTTAGTAGAGAGACCAATGAACCCATTCTAAAACCTGCAGCTGTGATTGACTACACCCTCAATATGCGCTTAGTGGACAAATGTGACATGCAGATTGGGTTTGCTGATTGTGTTAGCAAGAGTTACAAGTGGTACATAAAACTCTTTTTTCACATTCTGGACATTACCATGCTCAATGCTTATAATATTTATAAGTTGAAGACCACAAACAAACCACCATATGGCGAATTTTGTTTGTCTGTCATCAGACAAATAATATTCAAGTACCAAGGAACAAAACCTGCAATAGAAAACCGCCCACCAAGTTATCAACACCTACCCTCTCGTCTGAGGCCTGGTGAACACTTCCTAACAAAACTGCCTGCTACTGCTTGCAAGAAAAAGGCTCAGAAGAGGTGTTTTGTCTGTGCACATACAAAAAATACCCACAACAACGCAGAGACACTCGTTTTATGTGTGTGGAATGTAAAACACCACTGTGCATGGAACCATGTTTCAGAGACTTCCACAGGCTGCAGAACTTCTAGAAACATGTCCAGTGACTCCATATATGTATATACAGTGGTCCCTCGGTTTTCGTGCATCTCCAAGCTCGAACATTTATGTAAGTGTATTTTTGTAAGTGCTGTTGCAAGTGTATTTTGGGGATCTGAAATAGACTAACCTACCTTACATTATTTCTTAAGGAAGTAAATTCGTTCGTTAATGGCACTTGAGCAGCATTCTGGAACAAATTTTCGGCGAAAACCGAGGGACAACTGTACAGTGGTACCTCGGTTAACGATGGTCCCCAAACTCGCCCTTTTATGTAAGTTTATTTTTTTAAATGCTTTTGTAAGTGTATTTTTTGGGGTCTAAAAGGACTAGTCTATTTTACATTATTCCTTATGGGGATAAATTCGTTTGGTAATGGCACTTGAACAGCATTCTCGAACGAAAAAATATCGTAACTCGAGGTACCACTGTATATGTTAGTGTAAACTTGTGATCTGGCATTTATATGAATTTATAAATGGAAAAAAATGGAGTCTGCTTTCCGGCAGTAGCGTGGAACCTAACCTGCCGTATAAGTGGGGCCCTACTGTATATGAAAGATTTAGCCCTTCAAAGAGGTGCCTTGATTCCAGTGAGGGCCTCTTGATCCAAGGAGCTGGGCTTATCCTCTCTTCTCTTTGATCGAAACTGAATATCTTCCATTCTGCAGATACTATACTGACCTATGCTTCACCTGATGCTTCACCTGATTACAAAAAAAAAAAAAAGAAATTTGAAAAATTTGGAAAGCATGCTAACCATCACCCAGTTTCACTTTAGAGAGGCATATTCATGTATAGTAGTACATACAGTGGTACCTCTACTTACGAGCAAAATTTGTTCCAGTCGGCTATTCAAGTGCCGATACCGAAGGAATTTTTTCCCATAAGAAATAATGAAAATTAGGTTAATCCATTTCAGACCCCCAAAAATACACTTACAAAAGCACCTACAAAAATACACTTACATAATTGTTCGAGTTGGGAGCTACTCGTAAGTAGAGGTACCACTGTATATCAAATCAGTTATACCCTCGAAACCTTTCAGATATATCACAAGTATACAAATAGGTAATTATTGGACAAAAAACTCACTATAAGTCTTCACTCTTATTTTTCTCTCTCCAGGCACTGGTTTCAAGAGTTTTAGAGGAAGCTGATCTGGATGATGATGGTATGCTAGCCTTTGCTGAGTTTGAGCACGTCATCTCTAAATCTCCAGACTTTGCAGAGTAAGTTCTAAATAGAATAAAGTCCTGTATTTTAAATACAATATAATTATTATACAGTTCAAGGGTTCATGTTTGCATCACATCATTTTCATTAATTATTAAGTGAGATATCTGCTAAAGATAACTAAAATATACATACTAAATTCTCTGATAGAAAATAATACCTGCATGTATAACAGAAAAATATTGGGGAGTTAAATTACAGATTAACTTATTAGATATATGAAATATTCACTATTTCTTTTTTTCAGTTCTTTCAGAATTCGCCTTTGAATAAGTAGTGGAAAACTAAGTACTCTAATACAGCCTCTCCTCACTTTAGACGGGGTTCCGTTCCTAAGAGTGGGTCGGTAAGCGAATTGGTCGTTAAGCAAGGAGCATACTATACTGGTAGTGCATTAGTGTCAATCATCTTTAGATATTTTTTTAATGTCACCTTTGCACCATTTATAACATTTCTGGTATATTTTTAAATGTTTATACAGTAGTGTACTGTACAGTGGACCCCCGCTAATTCGCAGTTTCTAATTCACGGCTTCAGTAATTCGTGGATTTTGCCTTAGAACCTAAGTAATAGTTGGCAGAAATCCCCTGAAATTCGTGGAATTTTTTTGGCTTTTTTAAACTTTTTGTGTTTAACGCTAAATATTAATAAAAATATAATTTAATAATTTTTTAACAAATATTAACGCAAATTCAGCAAATTTACATAGAGTAAAGTAAAGGTTTATTTCTTTGTAAAGGTTACAATGTGTAATTACAATTTTGGTTTCCTAAGTACAAAGAAAGCCACTATAATGCCGGGTCATTTTGGGGAGACTAATCCTAATACATAAAAACTACTTAAATCTAGATAGATAATAGTACATACATAGTAACTACTTAAAACTAGACAAGATAGTAGTGGTTAACTGTGGTACATTTTTGTTTAATCTTAATACTAATGTGAGGTAGTCAAGGTGGAGGTTTTTAAGAATACGTAATAATCCTGAAGTTGCACATAATAAAAACACTATTACAAATAATGGTTCAGGAAGTAATATTTCATGGACTGGCAGAAGTTTTGGTTGAATTGGTTAGTATTGAGAGATAAGATGATTTTTTAACAAAGTCTTAAATTTATAAGTAGTCAGGGGATCCTTTGCTGGTTCCAATAGCAAGTTCCAGATCTTCAGGCCCTTTATGTGCATAGCGTTTTTGCATAGTGTGAGACTGACACGAGGGATGTTGAAGAGTGCCTTATGCTTTGTGTTGTGACTGCATTCTGTTGTAACTGTCAAGGAGTAGTTTAAGTTGAGGGTTTATAGTGGAATTTAATGTTCTGTATATGTAGTAGGCACAATAATATGAGTGTATGTCTCATATATTTAGCAAGTTCAGGCTTTTGAAAAGTGGTGGGGTGTGCTGTCTAGCACAGGAGCTGGTAATCATCCGCACTGCAGCTTTTTGTTGGGTTATTAAAGGTTTAAGGTGGTTGGCTGTGGTTGATCCCCAGGCACAAATACCATAGGTGAGGTAAGGCTGTATTAATGAGTGGTATAGGGTAAGGAGTATCGTTTGTGGTACATAGTATCGTATCTTGGAAAGGATGCCTACTGATTTGGAAATTTTCTTGGATATGTGTTGGATGTCCTAGGTTGGTAGACAGCAACCGCCCAGGAAGGTACTACCGTGCTGCCAAGTAAGTGTAAAACGAAAGCCTGTAATTGTTTTACATAATGGTAGGATTGCTGGTGTCTTTTTTCTGACAAGCATATATATATACACACCCCTCTGGGTTTTCTTCTATTTTCTTACTAGTTCTTGTTCTTATTTCATCTTATCTCCATGGGGAAGTGGAACAGAATTCTTCCTCCGTAAGCCATGCGTGTCGTAAGAGTCGACTAAAATGCCGGGAGCAAGGGGCTAGTAACCCCTTCTCCTGTATACATTACTAAAGTTAAAAAGAGAAAATTTTGTTTTTCTCTTTGGGCCACTCCGCCTTGGTGGGAGGCGGCCGATTTGTTGAAAGATAAGAAGAAGTCTATATTGATGTAAAATAGGACATTTAATGTGCCCAAGAGTGATTATTACATAATAGAGAGATGTGCTCACAAAAAATGTAAACAAACCATTTGGCAAGCGCCGTATTTGGAAGACCGCTCGCCGTATAGAAAGTTTTGGTCATAATTTGAACTCGCCATATTAATGGAACGCCGAAAAGCGGGGCCCTACTGTATACAGTTTAATGTACATTGTGTGGAAGGAGTTAGTGAGTGTGCAGAATGTGGCAGCAAATGTATGCCCTATTTATACAGTATGACAGGGAATTCTTGAATGTTTAATGGATGAGAAATATATTAACAAATTGAATGGGAAGTAATGTTGTTGTAAAGTACAGTATTAAAAGCCAAAGAAAACTTATTTTTTACTGGTCCTTTATATGAATGGAGGTCAAAGAATTTTTCCCCAAGAACATTTTGTTAGTAACCTTTTAATGGGTGTGCCTAGAATTACCAGGGTCAAACCCTGGGTCAAACCCTGGGTCAGACTGTGTAATAATCTAATCAAGGGCTAAACCCAAAAGGCAGATTGTTTCACTCATCAACTAGTCTATTTTCTAACCAGTACTTTCCTACATTTTTTTCCTATGGTTCTGAAAACCTGCTTCTAAGCTGAGGGACCGATTACTACATCAACCTCTTCGGTCTTGTTATTGTCCCTGAATTGTACTGATTAATATTAAGTAAAAGGACACAGATGCAACTAATGTGACATTTTATTGTTGGAATGTTTTGCTCTCTAGGAGCTTTGTCAAGCCATTACAAACAATACAAGAACACAGAGTGTATATCTAGATACCATGTGCGATGGAAGAATAGGCCTATGTATACAATTTGTGTCCTTGTTTGTAACGGCTTGACAAAGCTCCTGGAGAGCAAAACGTTCCCACAAAATGTCAAATTAGTTGAATCTGTGTCCTTTTAACCCTTTCGGGGTTTCGGCCGTACTAGTACGGCTTACGCGCCAGGGTTTTGGTCGTACTAGTACGCCTAAATTCTAGTGCCCTCAAATCAAGCAGAAATAGGCTGGTAGGCCTAGATGTGAGAGAATGGGTCTGTGTGGTCAGTGTGCGCAGTATAAAAAAAATCCTGCACCACACAGTGCATAATGAGGGAAAACAAATTCTGACCATGTTTTTGGTTTAATTAAAACAGCGACTTTGCAGTCTATTTTCGTATAGTATTTATGCTTGTATTCTCGTTTTCTTAGTCTCATTTGATAGAATGGATGATATATTACAGAAATAGAGATAATTTTGATTGGTTTCACGATGACAAGTACCTTGAAACTGAGTGCAAATTAGCGAAAATGTTAGATTTTTGCCTATGTTCAAGAGTAAACAAATCACGCCATGCATCCAATACACATCAACTGGGTAGTCTAATATTCTTGCACAAGTGCACTGATATTATTTATACCAATTTTACAATGATGCAGTTGTATACATAACAGTAAATCTTTTATTTTTTGTGAGAATAAAAATTCAAAATGGAAAGCAAAAGTAATGTAAAAAGGGCCTGGAGACGTGACTAATGAACAGATAAAATGTTATTTGAGTGCCAGGAATGTCTGTCTCATTTATTCTGGACCCTATTTTGAAATTTGTGTGAAATTGGCCAAATTGCCAATTTCTGACCACCTTATTGGGTAGTTGAAATTGGTAAATTGGCTGTTTCTTGAACTCAGTTGATAGAACAAATGGAATTCTAGCGAAATAGCTATAATTTTAGTAGACTGAAACATTGGAATTTGCTGAAAATAGGGCTGAAAATTTGCGAAATCGCCGATGCGTAAATGTCATCGATACCGCTAACTTCGCGAAAGCATAATTCCGTTAGTTTTCGATCAAATTTCATAATTTTGGTGTTGTTGTGATCAGAAAAAGATTCTCCATCATTTCATAAGAAAAAATAATTTGTTTTTTTGCAAAAAATTTCCAACCCTGAAACCGAGTTTCGGAGAGGGCCTGGAAACCCCCAAAGGGTTAACCTAACATTTTGTCGCTTAACATTTAACAACTCCTCAAAATATTCCCTCCATCTTCCCGATGGAGAGTTAGAGGTATCGGGAAGATGGAGGGAATATTTTGAGGAGTTGTTAAATGTTGATGAAGACAGGGAAGCTGTGATTTCGTGTATAGGGCAAGGAGGAATAACATCTTGTAGGAGTGTGGAAGAGCCATTGTGAGTGTGCTGGAAGTTCATGAGGCAGTGGGTAGAATGAAAGGGGGTAAGGCAGCTGGGATTGATGGGATAAAGGTAGAAATGTTAAAAGCAGGCAGAGATATAGTTTTGGAGTGGTTGGTGCTATTATTTAATACATGTATGGAAGAGGGTAAGGTACCTAGGGACTGGCAGAGAGCGTGTATTGTTCCTTTGTATAAAGGCAAAGGGGACAAATGAGAGTGCAAAATTTATAGGGGAATAAGTCTGTTGAGTAGTGGAATAGAATTCTTCCTCCGTAAGCCATGCGTGTCGTAAGAGGCGACTAAAATGCCGGGAGCAAGGGGCTAGTAACCCCTTCTCCTGTATATATTACTAAATGTAAAAGGAGAAACTTTCGTTTTTCCTTTTGGGCCACCCTGCCTCAGTGGGAAACGGCCGCCGTGTTGAAAGAAGAAAGAAGAAGTCTGTTGATTTAGTTAGTTACCATTTTGTCCTAGGCACATGTTGATTTGGCACTAGGCCTGTTGTATGTATGTGTGTGTGTGTGTTAGGAAACACTTCAAAATGTTTCCGCCCGAGTATACCAGGTAAAGTGTATGGCAGAGTTATTATTGAAAGAATTAAGAGTAAGACGGAGAGCAGAATAGCAGATGAACAAGGTGGCTTTAGGAAAGGTAGGGGGTGTGTGGACCAAGTGTTGGCAGTAAAACATAGGTGAACAGTATTTGGATAAGGGTAAAGAGGATTTGGAAAAGGCGTATGATAGGGTGGATAGGGGGGCAATGTTGCAGATGTTGCAGGTGTATGGAATAGGAGGTAGGTTACTGAAAGTAGTGAAGAGCTTTTATGAGGATAGTTAGGCTCAGGTTAGAGTGTGTAGCTGGAGTCTACCTGGAGAGAATTCCAGGGGTCAACGCCCCTGCGGCCCGGTCTGTGACCAGGCCTCCTGTTGGACCAGAGCCTTATCAACCAGGCTGTTACTGCTGGCCGCACGCAGTCCAACGTACGAACCACAGCCTGGCTGGTCAGGTACCGACTTTAGGTGCCTGTCCAGTGCCTGCTTGAAGACAGCCAGGGGTTTGTTGGTAATCCCCCTGATGTATGCTGGGAGGCAGTTGAACAATCTTGGGCCCCTGACACTTATTGTGTTGTCCCTCAACGTGCTAGTGGCACCCCTGCTCTTCATTGGGGGGATGTTACATCGCCTGCCGAGTCTTTTGGTACTAAGCCCTCGAGAATTTTCCATGTGTATATAATAATGTATCTCTCCCGCCTGCGTTCTAGAGAGTACAGGTGTAGGAGAGAGGGAGATTATTTCTCGGTAAAAGTAGGCCTTAGACAGGGATGTGTGATGTCACCGTGGTTGTTCAATATATTTATAGATGGGGTTGTAAGAGAAGCGAATGCGAGGGTCTTGGCAAGAGGTGTGGGGTTAAAAGACAAAGAATCAAATACAAAGTGGGAGTTCTCACAGTTGCTTTTTGCTGATGACACTGTGCTTTTGGGAGATTCTGAAGAGAAGTTGCAGAGGTTGGTGGATGAATTTGGTAAGGTATGTAAAAGAAGAAAATTGAAAGTGAATATAGGAAAGAGTAAGGTGATGAGGATAACAAAAAGATTAGGTGACGAAAGATTGGATATCAGATTGGAGGGAGAGAGTATGGAGGAGGTGAATGTATTCAGATATTTGGGAGTGGACATGTCAGCAGATGGGTCTATGAAGGATGAGGGGAATCATAGAATTGATGAGGGGAAAAGGGTGAGTGGTGCACTTCGAAGTCTGTGGAGACAAAGAACTTTGACCATGAAAGTTAAGAGGGGAATGTATGAGAGTATAGTTATACCAACTCTTATATGGGTGTGAAGCATGTTTGATGAATGTCGCAACGAGGAGAAGGCTGGAGGCAGTGGAGATGTCATGTCTGAGGTTAATGTGTGGTGTGAATATAATGCAGAGAATTCGGAGTTTGGAAATTAGGAGGAGGTGCGGGATTACCAAAACTATTATCCAGAGGGCTGAGGAGGGGTTGTTGAGGTGGTTTGGACATGTAGAGAGAATGGAACGAAACAGAATGACCTCAAGAGTGTATAAATCTGTAGTGGAGGGAAGGCAGGGTAGGGGTCGACCTAGGAAAGGTTGGAGGGAGGGGGTAAAAGAGGTTTTGTGTGCGAGGGGCTTGGATTTCCAGCAAGCATGCGTGTACATATTTGATAGGAGTGAATGGAGACAAATGGTTTTTAATACTTGACGTGCTGTTGGAGTGTGAGCAAAGTAACATTTATGAAGGGATTCAGGGAAACCGGCAGGCCGGACTTGAGTCCTGGAGATGGGAAGTACAGTGTCTGCACTCTGAAGGAGGGGTGTTAATGTTGCAGTTTTATAACTGTAGTGTAAAGCACCCCACCGGCAAGACAGTGATGGAGTGAATGATGACGAAAGTTTTTCTTTTTCGGGCCACCCTGCCTTGGTGGGAATCGGCCGATGTGTTAATAATAATAATATTAATAATAATTTGTCGCTTATTCTATCATTGTATTAATGAAGCCACAGGTTGGCAAAACATTTACACAGTAAAGATGCCCAGCTGTTGCACGTGTCTAATAGTACTTCAAGATGGGCTCTGAAACAAGAGACCTTAATCAGCATCAAAGGGTGAAGCCGCAAGTAAAATCCAAGTCTCGAGAAATTCAAGATAAATGTTGAATGGTGAAGTTGATCTTTTGTATCAGTTGAGTGGCCATATCATACTTGTGTGTGCTATGAAGGTTCTCTGTACATTCTCCAGGTTAGCAATTTTGCCTGCCTTGAAAGGGGCCATTACTGTACAGCATTGTTCCAGCCTAGGGAGAACAAGTAATATCCTGCTTGCTAGAGTAATATAACAGGGAAACATAACTTTTGTTCTTGCTGTGTGATTATCATAGTAGTGAAGCAGTGACCCTCCAAAACGGTTTTTTGATGGTGAACTTTGTGGGTTTAGTACTTGATCTAAGGAATTGGACCAGTGCTCCAATACCTTGATGGGTTTAGCACTTAGTTACTAAAATAATAATAATCCAATACCTTGAATCAAGCCCAAATGCCTTCCATTCCTTGAGTCACTATGACCCCAGTGAGTTTAGTGCTCCCCATGAATGTAATAATAGTCAACCAACACTACGACCCCAGTGGGTTTAGTGTTCCCCATGAATGTAACAATAGTCTACCAGTGGGTTTAATGCTCCCCATGAATGTAATAATAGTATATCAACATACTACTTGTGTCTCATTTAAAAAAAAAAAATAGTTGAATGTGTAGGAAGTTTTGAAGGCTGGGCAGTGGTGCACCACCCATATGGGTTTACCACTTAAAATCATTATCTTGAAGGCTGGTACCTTGATGCTTGTAAAGGGCTCTTAATCCAAGGAATAAGATGCAATATTACCTCTTATGGGTTTAGCATTTTCTCATGATTAATAGAATTCAATGAATATGAGTTACCATTTCCTTGGATCACACTTGATTAAAAGCCATTCCCTAGGGGGTCTTTGGCACTTTCCTGCTTTGACCCTTGTGGGTTTAGTGCTTAGTTTTCATTATAATAATTTTATAATTGATAATTACCCTCAAGGGAGGTTCCTTGATGTTGGTGAGAGGCTCTTGATATAAGGAATTGGACCTATGCTTCAATTCCTTGAAGCATAGGTGACATCGCCAAGATCTTGGTAGAGTGTCTTCACAGGGGTCTATGACCCCTACCAGGGATATAACTGGGAGCCTGATAGGGGGGGGCTTCACAGGGGTGTATGACCCCTACTAGATGCATAGCTGGGATACTGGTAGGATAGAGGGCTTCTGCCAAGGGTGTACACAGGTGACATGGTTTCATGCATGGAAGGAGTGTGCATCATTGCATAACTACCTTTCTCACCCTGCACACTTGACAGCTCATACACTACCTTCCTTGACCTTAAATCTGCTTTTGATGTAGCCAACTGACATGTAATCATTAGTGAACTTGCCAGAATGGATGTTGGAGGATTGCTTCTCTGCTGGATTAAAGGCTATCTGTCCAACAGAAAGTCTTCTGTGTTGTTTCAGGGACATAGAAGTATAACTAAAGACTTTGAATTAGGAACCCCACAGGGAGGTGTGCTCAGTCCCACTCTATTCAATATTCTAATTAATGTCTTACTTAATGCTATGCCTAGCCAGCCCCATCATTATATGATTAGTTTTACTGATGATATAATGATTTACACCACCAGAATCTCCAGCACCCAAAACATCCTTAACCATGTCAGGACCTGGGGTTGATAATCTCTACTGATAAAACAAAGATACTCAATAGGCGTCCTCGACAGAGAGGCACAGTTTGCCAGAGCCAGTTGCATGATGGGTCTCTTCTAGAATATGTAAGCAGATACAGGTATCTAGGCTTTGAGGTCCCACTACTTGGACCTGTAGTAACAAGACTTTGTCGTCAATACGAAGAAAGGCTGAGAGCACAACACCTGGGGTTTCATCCCAGGTGTGGTGCTAATGTTAAAATTGTGAAAATGATGTATTTGGGTTAATTATGCTGTGCCACTACTTGCTCTTGTGTCTGACTGGAAGCTTGGAGGGATGGAAAAAGTGCAGAATGAAGCAATGAGGATCAGTTTAGGATGCCCCTGTACTGCCAAAATTTTAAATATGCAGGAAAGAACTTGATATTCCAAGCATCAGAGATCGTGGTACTGAAAGAAATATCCTAATTGGCGTTAATATGCTCAGACAAGCCCATTCAAACCCCTGCACAGAAGCCCTCCAAACTTTCCTCAGCACTGGTGAACATCCCTCCAGATGGATCGAAAAAACTGGAACCGACCTCCGCATGAATCAGATGCATGATCTGTGTCAAGTAAGGCAACAATGGCACCTAAAGTCGGTGCCTGACCAGCCAGATTGTGGTTCGTACGTTGGACTGTGTGCGGCCAGCACGAACAGCCTGGTTGATCAGGTTCTCATCCAACATGAGGCCTGGTCACAGACCGCGCTGCAGGGGCGTTGACCCCTGGAACTCTCTCCAGGTAAACTCCAGTGGCACTTTTCCGCTCCATGGAATATTACCCCATTCCAAACTACTATCCCTCCATTTCCCCCCAAACTACTTCTTAAATAACAACCAAAGCTTCGCCTTGAAGCCAAACATGATGCCTTAAGCTGTATTGATAACTTATTCACACAGCACACTCGTCCGATTGAATTCTTCTCGTCAACTTCACATCATCTGCAAACAGGGACACTTCGGAGTCTAATCCTTCCGTCATGCTGTTCACAAATACCAGAAACAGCACCGGTCCTAGGACTGACCCCAGTGGAACCCCACTCATCACAGGCGCCCACTCTGACACCTCGCCACGTACCCTGACTGGCTGCTGTCTTCCTGACAGGTATTCCCTGATCCATTGGAGTGCCTTCCCTGTTATCCCTGCTGGTCCTCCAGCTTTTGTGTGTGTGTGTGTATCTGTGTGTGTACTCACCTAGTTGTGGTTGCAGGGGTCGAGTCACAGCTCCTGGCCCCGCCTCTTCAGTGGATACTACTCGGTCACTCTACCATCTCCATGAGCTTTATCATACCTCTCCTTAAAGCTATGTATGGATCCTGCCTCCACTACATCACTTCCCAGACTATTCCACTTCCTGACAACTCTGTGACTGAAGAGTGTATCTGTGTGTGTGTGTGTGTGTATGTATGTACTCACGTATTTGTACTGTGTGTGAGACCCAACAATTAATCTTTGCACTAATAACTCATTACAGTTGTGACCGGGTGTAGACTAGTGAATTGCTCATTACTTTATAATTTGTTCATGATTGTAACAATGTATAAACGTAAGTAAGTAAATTTACTTACGTGCTTCATTACCTTTGTACCTTGTTCAGCTATCAAAACCTTGGGGCCCAGTCTCTTGACCCATTATGTACCTCTGTAATCTTTTTACTACCGCCCACAGGATGGGTATGGGGTGCATAATAAAGATAAACTAACTAACAGACTAACTGCCTCCATAGGTTAACATCAACAGATTTTCAGTCTGGTTAGTGGCTCGCTAAAAACCGAGTCATACTGGGACTTAAGTAACTCACTCATTTCCTTGCTGTCATCTGTGTAGGACCCATCCCGTTTAAGTAGGGGCCCAATACTGGTTGTTGTTCTAGAAACTAGCACTTTCCCGACACTACTCAAAACAGCAAGGGTTACACCAATACACAAAGGTGGTGACCCCACAGACGTAAACAACTATAGGCCAATATCAAACTTACCGTTGCTATCCAAAATCTTCGAGAAACTTTTACACAAGAGATTATACTCGTTTATAACGACACAAAGCATACTCAACCCCTGCCAATTTGGCTTCAGGAAAAATAAAAGCACTAACGATGCAATAGTAAAAATGATAGACCTGCTTTACATAGCACTCGAAAATAAGGAATATCCATTAGGACTTTTTATTGACCTAAGGAAAGCTTTCGACACAGTAAACCACGGCATCCTACTCCACAAACTTGACCACTATGAAATAAGAGGTCATGCACTTGCATACTTCAAATCCTACCTCACTAATAGGTATCAGTATGTCACCATTAAAGACACATCCTCCACGACACGACCACTTGACACCGGAGTACCGCAGGAAAGTGTCCTTGGTCCCCTGCTCTTCCTCTTATACATCAATGATCTTCCCAATGTATCACAACACCTGAAACCAATACTCTTTGCTGACGACACAACTTATGTCATCTCCCACCCAAATCTTGCCACGCTCAATACAATTGTTAACGACGAATTAATAAAAATATCAACATGGATGACAGCCAATAAACTTACACTCAACACTGATAAGACCTTCTATATTATGTTTGGCAACAGAGCAGGTGATGCACAATTAAACATTAAGATCAACACTACTCCTATTGCTAAACATAATGAGGGCAAATTCCTGGGCCTTCACCTTGACAGCAGCCTGAAATTCAGCACCCATATCCAACACATAACAAAGAAAGTGTCCAAAACTGTGGAGATCCTCTCTAAGATACGGTATTATGTACCACAATCAGCCCTACTCACACTATACGTACTATTCACTCATCTATCCCTACCTCACATATGCCATTTGTGCATGGGGATCAACAGCAATTACCCACCTAAAGCCAATAATAACCCAACAAAAAGCCGCAGTAAGAATTATCACACAATCCAATGCTAGGCACCACACCCCCCCACTCTTCAAAGACCTAAACCTACTCACTGTTCAGAACATCCATACTTACTACTCTGCTATCTAGATTTATAGAACCATAAATTCCAACTATAACCCTGAGCTAAAACACTTTCTTGACAGTTGTGACAGGACCCATAGACATAATACCAGACACAAACATCTCTTTGACATTCCCCGTGTCCGACTACATCTATACAAAAATTCAATGCGCATAAAAGGGCCTAAAATCTGGAACTCCCTGCCTGAAAACTCTAGAACTGCAGACACAACCTCCATTTTCAAAAGCACCGTTAAAAAACATCTTATCTCACTTATGCACCCAACTGGTAGCTAACCACATGAAAACTACTTTATCTTGCACTTATCCATAAAAAAATACACTTATTGAAATCTGTGATTCCCCTTAATTTGCACATGACTAACCAAAATTCTAATACAGTGGTCCCTCTGGTTTTCGCCGAAAATTCGTTCCAGTGCCATTACCGAACGAATTTACTTCCTTAAGAAATAATGTCACGTAGGTTAGTCTATTTCAGACCCCCAAAAATACACTTGCAACAGCACTTACGAAAATACACTTACATAAATGTTCGAGTTTGGAGATGCACGAAAACCGAGGGACCACTGTACAACTATTTTTTTTTTTTTTTAAACATTAGGAATACATATACAATAAACAAAAGCGCCAACAGGCATACAACGTAACAGAGCAGTTATGTAATACATAATCAAAACGTAAACAAAGAACTCGTCATCACATAATAGAAACCCCTGCTAACCATTTTACAATGAAACCTTTATCTTTTCAACCCACACCAAAAAACATCGAAGCTTATAAAATTTAGCATTATATACACTGGAAAACAAGTCTCGCATGTAATATATACAGTTATTAAGATGCATAATATATATGAACACCTCTTATGTCATATCTATATGAAACAGACTCTGTACATAAAAACCATTATCATAACACCATAAACATAACGCTCACATTGGGCCACACAACCCCGCCTGTTACCATATAATTTTAATCCTACAATTATATTTTGTATATTTTTATTCCTACAATTATATTCTATATATCACAACAACTCTGAAAACAACCATCTACATAATGTATGTACACAATAAAGTAATGTCTTGCCTTCACGGAATTACAATGGAACCATCCACAAATAGACGACTCTGTTATTATTACTTTGCATTGACTTGGTATCCCTGGATACCACCGCTATCCCTCCCACTCCCCACCCCACCCTTCCCCCCACCCTCACCTCACATAACAGGGTATAAAATGAACTTTAGATATACATAACAATTTTCTATCACCTGATGCAACAGGCTAAATATACTTGCTCCAAAACATCATGGATCTATATACCACATTACTATCTGCTTTTCAATCAACGGACTTCCACAACAAAACTATTTTATCGCTGAACACATCTCTGGTAATTATAGCCATGGCATTCACCTTGCTCATGACGTACGTGCATCTTTAACTCAAAATAAGGTTAATCAACCCTTATCCATGTACACATGCAGTATCTTCTTCATTGCCTCTAGGTAAGCCCCCTTTAATTCACCCCGTTGAATATATGAACAAAAATAAATAAAGCATGATAAAGAAAATGATACCCCTACCCAGTCACCCCTGTCTCCCCACCCCTCTTTCATACTTTCGCTACCTACCTCTATGCACCACACCCTCCACAAAAATGTCATGCGTCCCCCGTGACATACATCGCTTCAGTCACCCGTCACCTCACCACCCCACCCCACCCTCCCCCCACGTTTCTAACCATCTTCCACATCCTCAATTATTTATTATAATCAAATAGAAGTGCTAACCCACATCCTCAAGCATACCCTATCTACCCTTTCATCCACCACTCACTTCTCCCCCCTGCAGACAAGCCCATTTAAGAGAATCCCCTCATCTCACCCCTAGTAAATCCCCGATCGTCATATTCCTATAGCTTTCCGAGAAAAGGACATCCCACGACCTCCCATAAATTACCCTATTCCTACATCTTGTTCGATACATGCTACCCGCTATGGCCTTAAAGAGAAGTGTCTTAACCCTTTGACTGTTTCGGACGTATATTTACGTCTTACGAGCCAATGTTTCGGACGTATTTATACGCCTAAATTCTAGCGGCCTCAAATCAAGCAGGAGAAAGCTGGTAGGCCCACATGTGAGAGAATGGGTCTGTGTGGTCAGTGTGCGCAGTATAAAAAAAATCCTGCAGCAAGCAGTACAAAATGAGAAAAAAAAAACTCCGACCGTTTTTTTTAATTAAAACGCCGTCTTTGAGGTGTGTTTTCGTATAGTATTTATGGTTGTATTCTCTTTTTATGGTCTCATTTGATAGAATGGGAAACATATTACAGGAATAGAGATGATTTTGATTAGTTTCATGATGTAAACGATCTTGAAATTGAGCTCAAAGTAGCGGAAATGTTCGATTTTTGCCAATGTTCAAAAGTAAACAAATCACACCATGCGTCAAATACACATCAACTGGTGAGTCTAATATTCTTTCACAAGTGCACAGATATTATTTATACAGTTTTTACAATAATGCAATAGTCTGCATAACAATAAATCTTCTATTTTTTGTATGAATAAAAAATCAAAATAGAAAGCAAGAGTAATGTAAGAGGGGCCTAAAGACATGACTAATGAACAGATAACATCTTATTTTAGTGCTGGGGATGTCTGCATTTTTTATTCTGGACCCTATTTTGAAATTGACATCTTTTTTATTTTGCATGAAATTGGCGAAATTGCCATTTTCTGACCACTTTATTGGGTAGTTGAAATCGGTAAATTGGTGATTTCTTGTACTCAATCGATAGAACAAATGGAGTTCTAAAGAAATAGCTATGAGTTTGATCGACTGTCCCAATGGAATTGGCCTAAAATAGGGCTCAAAGTCGGCGAAATCGCCGATGTGTATATATCACTGACATCGCTAACTTTGCGAGAGCGTAATTCCGTAAGTTTTTAATCAAATTTCATACTTTTGGTGTCATTACAATCGGGAAAAGATTCTCTATCATTTCATAAGAAAAAATAATTTTTTTTTTCCCAAATTTTCCGACATAGAATGACAGTTTCAGAATGGGGCCTCCGACAGTCAAAGGGTTAATGACAGTAAAGAATTTTTGAAGTAAATTAGATCTTCACTCATTTTCTTTGGGTTCTATATGAGTGTTTGGTTTAGCACTTCTTTTGATTATGACAATAAGACACCTACAGTTTTTTTTCTCTATGTAGGTGAAGGGATGTTTGAAGTCTTCTTCCTTGGATCAAACCCAAGTTCCATTACCTCTGGTGCTATATGACTCATATAGGTTTAGTAATCTCTCCTATTAATAATTATATTTATTTGTGCATTTCAAGAGAGGTACCTTGATACAAATGATTAGAACACCCATCTTTTCCTTGGATCAAATATTTATTGCCTCACATATCACCATAGAAACTGTATGGACCCTATAGGTTTGATATCCCACCATGAGGAAAGGAGACTGCTTCATAATCTCCCTGTAGGGACACTGCAATCACCTGTACTAAAATAGTACTGTCAGGGACACACTATTATCATGAACAAAATATTTTTCTCTACTTAGGGCCAACCTGATTGCTCTATGAGTTTATTACTAAACACATATACTTTCTACAATGTTGAATTACCCACACAGAGACAGGAGCATTCGAAGATGTTTTGGACTATTTACAAAGTCTCACTAATGGGAAGGGGGCAGTATATATAGGCCAGCAGACAGGGACAGGACAAGAGAGGTGGTATTCAGTCAAAAACCAAGAAAGAGAGGAGCTAAGAGTAGGAACAAAAGAACTGGGTGGGGGGGGGGAGTAAAGGACCAAACACCCAAGGCAGAAGAGAAAAAAGAATCAGGTTAAGTCACAGGTGTTCTGAAATTTGGAATATTTAACAATGTAATGGGAAAGGAAGGCATCTACAGAGACAAAGTCAGGACTAAGATTCCTACTAGGAAAGTTGAGTAGTATAAGGGAGGATTCAACCAGACTATGAAAGTTAGAAGTAGGGTACACAGTTTTAGCAGTAGACCAGTCAATAGGATGACAGGAAAGAGCATTGTTGGTGTTGGCAAGCCTAACACTTCTTTTGTGCTCCTAGAGTCTGTCAAAATGAGAACGGCCAGTTTCTCCAAGGTACTGAACAGGAAATAGAGTAGACACCTGGAGAAGAGGTGTGAAAATTAAGTTTGATGTGTAAGTAACGGAGAGAATTACTGAGACTGGGAAGGGAGAGAAGAAAGTACATTTAGCTTGTGAGAAGGCAAATTTATGAAATGGGAAGTTTAGCCAAGATGAGAAAATGAATTACAAAGTGGAAACTTCTCATTCAAGGAACTGAGGGTCACAAATGTGGAGAGCATGGAAAAAGAGAAATAAGAACACTTTTCTTGACAGAGGAAGAATGATAAGAAAAGTAGTGAATGTACATGCCACTGTGCATAGGCTTGCGGTACATGGAAAGAGCAAAACCTGTATATATCTGAGCGGTGGACATCAAGGAAAGGAAGCAAAGAATTAGATTCCCATTCAGCTTTAAACTTAATGTAAGGGGCAAGATTATTAAGGACATAGTGGAAGAGACTACTAGAATCATGAGAGCAAAGATGTCATCTACATAACAGAGCCAGAGGCCACACATTAATAGTAGGTCACGGTATTGTGTCTTTTTGTTATTTACTGAATTACATTTCATTTAGGGGAATGAAATTCACTTCAAAGAAAGGGAGGATAGGACAAATCCTTTAGATCAAGATGCCCTCGTGACCTCCATAGGGTCCCAGAAAGCAAAATGTGCTACGGTAATTAGGCAGACAAAAGACTATGATATAAAAATTATAGCAGCCACAAAGAATATAATGGAAGTTAAACATTTCACTTTACTAAAGAAACCAAGGACTGGAGGTGATACAGCTTGTTTTGTTCTTGACCACACACCACCTCCTTTATGCAGTTATCACATCCCTGGACCTCGCTACATATCAATCCAGTCCTGCAATAAAGATTTATATTTATTAACCAAATTTTAATAATCAATAACTATGATATTTCTCTATACAATAATTTGAATTTTTGTGTAACCTATACTGGTAAAAAACAGTCCAAGACTAATAAGCGACTGTGGCTACAATTAGGCACTAACAAACTTTTACTGCTACATATGTAAACAATGAGACACTTACATGTACATTTCAATCCCACCTTTTCTCAGTTCACCAAATTAGAGATAAATACTACTCTGTCTTACATATATGGACTCTAAATTAATGTGTTTCCACCAAGTGCTCTGTTCAATACATAACTACATAACTTGACAAAGAATGCTTTCTCACTCTTATATGATACATTCAGGTGTATATCTGCAGTGTAATCTATGATCATGTACTCTTTATTTTTCAATGATACCATATTTCCTTATAAACACATGACCATTTCGATGAACCCATCGTAAGTCAAAAATATTGTATGCCATATATGATATGCAAATAACTAGTCACTGAATAAGTAAATATACAAATAATTACTGTAACTAAATACAGTGGACCCTCGGGTTTTCGTCGATAATGCTGTTTAAGTGCCGTTACCGAACGAATTTGTTCCCATAAGGATGAATGTAAATTAGATTAGTCATTTCAGACCCCCAAAAATATTTTTATTTTTTTATTAACACATCGGCCGATTCCCACCAAGGCAGGGTGGCCCGAAAAAGAAAAACTTTCATCATCATTCACTCCATCACTGTCTTGCCAGAAGGGTGCTTTACACTACAGTTATAAAACTGCAACATTTACACCCCTCCTTCAGAGTGCCGGCACTGTACTTCCCATCTCCAGAACTCAAGTCCGGCCTGCCGGTTTCCCTGAATCCCTTCATAAATGTTACTTTGCTCACACTCCAAGAGCACGTCAAGTATTAAAAACCATATGCCTC
Organism: Cherax destructor; assembly: GCA_009830355.1. NCBI lineage: Eukaryota > Metazoa > Arthropoda > Malacostraca > Decapoda > Parastacidae > Cherax > Cherax destructor. The sequence continues at coordinate 167,191 of WNWK01002084.1, forward strand.
CATTCACTCCTATCAAATACGCTCACACATGCTTGCTGGAAATCCAAGCCCCTCGCACACAAAACTTCCTTTACCCCCTCCCTCCAACCTTTCCTAGGCCAACCCCTACCCCGCCTTCCCTCCACTACAGATCCATACACTCTCGAAGTCACTCTGTCTCGTTCCATTCTCTCTACATGTCCAAACCACCTCAACAACCCCTCCTCAGCTCTCTGGACAATCGTTTTGGTAATCCCGCACCTCCTCCTAATTTCCAAACTCCGAATTCTCTGCATTATATTCACACCACACATTGACCTCAGACATGACATCTCCACTGCCTCCAGCCTTCTCCTCGTTGCAACATTCATCACCCATGCTTCACACCCATATAAGAGCGTTGGTATAACTATACTCTCATACATTCCCTCTTTACTTCCATGGACAAGGTTCTTTGTCTCCACAGACTCCGAAGTGCTCCACTCACCCTTTTCCCCTCATCAATTCTATGATTCACCTCATCCTTCATAGACCCATCCGCCGACATGTCCACTCCCAAATATCTGAATACATTCACCTCCTCCATACTCTCTCCCTCCAATCTGATATCCAATCTTTCGTCACCTATTCTTTTTGTTATCCTCATCACCTTACTCTTTCCTATATTCACTTTCAATTTTCTTCTTTTACACACCCTACCAAATTCATCCACCAACCTCTGCAGCTTCTCTTCAGAATCTCCCAAAAGCACAGTGTCATCAGCAAAAAGCAACTGTGACAACTCCCACTTTGTATTTGCTTCTTTATCTTTTAGCCCAACACCTCTTGCCAAGACCCTCGCATTCACTTCTCTTACAACCCCATCTATAAATATATTGAACAACCACGGTGACATCACACATCCTTGTCTAAGGCCCACTTTTACTGGGAAATAGTCCCCTTCCCTCCTACACACTCTAACCTGAGCCTCACTATCCTCATAAAAACTCTTCACTGCCTTCAGTAACCTTCCTCCTATTCCATACACCTGCAACATCTGCCACATTGCCCCCCTATCCACCCTATCATACGCCTTTTCCAAATCCATAAATGCCACAAAAACATCTTTACCCTTATCCAAATATTGTTCACCTATATGTTTCACTGTAAACACTTGGTCTACACACCCCCTACCTTTCCTAAAGCCCCCTTGTTCATCTGCTATCCTGCTTATATACTTACATAATTTTTCGAGTTGGGAGCTGTACGAAAACTGAGGGTCCACTGTACCAGTTAATACAAAGTACAGAGTTGCCACTTTCCTGCTGGGTAATTATCTCAAGCTTCATCTCTAAAGTAATTACTTTTGCACCATCATAAAGTTGAAATATCATAAGTCAAGGAGCACCTGTATATTGTATCACACCTACATAATGTGCCTAAACATTTCCATTACATCCTAGGAGGCTTAGTCTGAGACCAGGCTGTGAGGAAGATAATTTCCAGAATCAATAACAGATAACCTTGAAGCCATCCAAGCCTCAGTAGGGTCAATGATCAAACTTTTAATGCAGCTGTTTGGAATAAATAAATAAATATTATGAAAACGGAAATACAGCTGCAATACGAAAGTGTAAGAATTTTTCTAGTGAACCAAATCAAAATATTGAAACTTATGGCCCAGTAGTGAAGTGAGTCATACTGTATGCATTAAATATACACCAATTACATTATATCAAGAAGCATTTCTTCAACATAATAGTGTAAAAAAGTGGAATGAGCTGAACAATGACACAGTGGAAACAAATCCAAATAGATGACCACAAATAGATTAAACAGGACTCACTTACATCAGTCTGTCAGTATAAACAGGACCAAGAACTGCACCTCACCCTGCTCTTTCCCCAAACTCAAGTGAGTAATTAAAAAATAAGCAATGAGATGCAAATGCACTTACAAGACATGTGGTCTGCATGCCGTGATCTTTTTCTATCTCTGGGCCTGAGTAGCTGTCTTCACCAGTGAATCTAACAAAGCATCGCCATCATCTCTGCCACTCTCTCCTTAACAACGACTTTGTGCTTTGCCTGCAAAATATAAGCACTTTAAAGGAGGAGATTGGGATATTGGCAGTTTGGAAGGACATCTAAACTGTTATATATGAGTGCCTCTGCAAAGACAGTGATTATGTATGAATGATGGTGAAAGTGTTGAATGATGAAAGTTTTTTCTTCCTTTCTTTTTGGGTCACTCTGCCTCAGTGGGAAATGGCCAAAGTGTTAAAAAAGATTCAGAATATTTATTTCAGCATGATATAATGTTTATACAGAGATGTCTAGTTTTAAGTAGTCTGTAAGCATTAGGATTAGTGTACTTAAAGTGCTCATGCATGCTAGTGGCTTTCCTTGTGTTTAACAATACTACAGTAGGGCCCCACTTATACGGCAGGTTAGGTTCCAGGCTACCGCCAGAAAGCAGAACGCCATTTTTTCCACTTATAAATGCCAGATAACAAATTTACACTAACATATATTAAGTTAGCAATAGAACTAGACAATAAAAAGTAAAATACACACACAGTGCACACATTATTTACCTCAAAATATTTGTAGACTTAATGTACGGCAAAAGGTGAGTAGTATTTACTGTAAGAAGTCAGGTGTGGTAGCCCTCCTGGCCACCCCACCCACACATAATATACTACAACGCTTAAAGCGCCCTAGAGTGACAAAATGCATATGCATACAGTGGACCCCCGAGTATCGACAGTAATCCATTCCAGGAGCTAGGCCTTAACTCAAACTGGCCAAAAGTCGAACCATTATTTCCCAAAAGAAATAATGTAAATACAATTAATCCATTCCAGACACCCCAAAAAATTCATTTTTTAAAGAATAACTATTGTTTTACATACAGAAAACAATTATACATATTATAGTTATTAGAAAATAAATACAAACATTTACATAAACACATAAAATAACATTTTTACTTACCTTTATTGAAGATTATTGATGGCATCTGGAAGATAGGGAGGAGGGAGGGAGGGCTTAGTGTTTGGAAGGGGAATCCCCCTCCATAAGGACTTCAGGTATCAAAGCCCTATCTGGGGTTACTTCCCTTCTTGGTCTTTTAATGCCACTAGGACCATCTTGAGAGTCACTGGACCCGTCTCACAAAATAACTGTACACAGTCCTCTGTTTCTGGCGCCTCTTAACACGTTCCTGAAGTGCAATATGGCTCTGTCACTGAACTTGTTGCAGAGATGGCTTATTTCAGCTTGCTCATGGTGGTAGTTTTCAACAAATTCCTGCACCTTATTCCACATTGAACAAATTTCCTTAATCTCAGTTCGATGGTGTTCCTCACTTTCTTTACCACAGGGGTGCCACTAGGAAGCTTTGGACCCATGGTGACTTATATTTCACAGTGACAATTAATAAACACAATAAAATTATTGTGAAATGTTTGAATGAGCGTGCTGGGTAATGTTCACTCAAGGATAAACAAAGCTAGACTGGCTCACGACGCCTGCGTGGGCAGGCAGACAGGTCTGGTATGTCGGCCGATTGTCAGGGAGAAATTGGGCTTAAAAAAGCAATCGAAACTCTAGTCGGCCGATAGTCAGGGGTCCACTGTACAGTACACTCATTACTTGCCCTAAAGTATTTGTAGTCTTAATGTATGGTGAGAGGTGAGTAAACGAGATAAAAACAAATAAACGAGAGAGGAACGTAAGAGGACAGAGCCGAAGACTACTATGTAAACAAATGCGTCTGGTTATGGTTGATACACGTTCATACAAACACCTTACATTGTGTACAAGTTGTCTCCACAGTGGTACAGTAAATAAATAAAGACCAACACTTCCATTCTCATGTAATATCATTTTTAGAAGGAATGATTCTCTGACAAGTTATTATCATCATAATTAAAAAGCGCTAAACACACAAGAGTCGTGAATAGCTATAGATAGACTGAAGGCATACAAAAGGAATATTTTTCTACAGTTAAGTAACTGGTGTTTGACTAGAGAAAACGTAATTCTTCTGACACTCCTACATATATCATATTTATGTCAATTTTTATACTGTGGGTGTATGTATCATGTGTATATGTTACGTAGTGTGTTTAATATATAATTTTGAAAAAAATATCATAGATGGATTAATGGAAATGTATATATTAACGTAATATACGACATTTAATGCGACCAAGAGATTATTATATGGCGTCAAGAGTAGAGAGACTCTTAGTGATTTTAATGTGTACCTGCAAGCCACCACAGTGTGTAAATATATTTAGGTACAGGTAGACATAAATATAATTATCAGAGTACATATAAGATATGCAATAACTTTAAAACATTTGAAATTTTGGAAAATTTCCTGACATAATAGAGAGATGTGCTCACAGAGAATGTAAACAAACCGGGTGGGACACGCTGTATTAGAAAGACCGCTCGCCATATAGAAAATTTTGGTCATAATTTGAAAACACCGTAAAGCGGGACCCTACTGTATTTTATTACATGTAAACTACACACACTCTACTATCCAAAGAAATAAAAATTCTGAATTTTTAGTGTGCAGAGCATTTCGGGCAAACCCTGATAAAGACATGGAATAAGCTAAGGAATGACACAATAGAAGCAGACTTCATATAGGGTTTGAATAATAAAATCCTACTTAATAGTCTATGTCTAATTCTTAAGCTGCCTTTAACTCCTTAACTGTCCAAACGTAGATCTACGTTAGTACCGTTAGCGCTCCAAATATAGATCAACGTTTTATTTTTCCTGCCTCCGAATTTGGCACGATTGGCCTGAGATGCCTGGTCAGTATAGAATGGGTCTTAACACTCGGTGTGCGAATTATTAAAAAAATCTGGGACCACTTAGTACCTTGTGGGAGCACCAGTTCAATTGAGTGCCAGCTAGAGCAAATAGCATGGCATACACCAGGGATTCACTGATATCATGTCGTATTAACACTCCCCTTTTAAGAGGAAAGTGATGTTGATCCAAAGTTTAGTGGCTTTGAGATGGATGTGGCCACAAGCGGTCGCGGAAATATAAAAAATCTTGATAATAACCCATGCGCAACATTTGTGCAACATCCTTTTATTTTTTATACCACTGGTAGTGTCATCCTGCCAGAATGTCCTATAACCTATGCCCCAAGTAAAGAGAAACGATTCTGGAACATGTGTAATACGTATTCGTCAGGCTGACTGACTTTGGCTGTCTCTCCATCCGTCTCTGTCTATTTCTGTCTGTCTCTGTATCTCTCTCTCACAGGTACACATAATTACAGTTATCATACATAGTGTAAATTACATAGGATAACCCCAAAAATCCAGTGCTATACACTGTGCTTTTAGATATAAGGCATAATATGCATGACTGGCAAGTAATACGCATGTTCCCTTAATCAGGAATCAGACGTGACTGCATCGTGTGTAATAACTGTTGGTTCATGAACCACTCTCTGAGACAGAGAGACAAGCACACACACACAGAGGCAGACAGAAAGACAGATAAGCAGAGCTAGATAGACAGACATGTTTATGTGTAATAGTGAAAACAAACAAAGCCAGGGGTTCCCTGCAGCAATGCACAATCATCAAGTGTCAAACTACTGCTGCAGTCAGCAGTTTAGTAACATTCGTCTTAACACCATGCTTCAAGGAGTTTCAGATATACTCCAGCATGTCTAAAACATTGCTGAGACGTATAAATACTTTGTATATATTCCTAGAGAATAGTAAATGACCAAGGCAGGTGTAAATGTTCACCTGTCAGTGTGTTTGTGACTATTTGAGTACAATTTCAGTACCTAATATTAGTGTCTGAACAAAGATTGGCTTTGAAATCACAAGACCTACTAGAAATTGTAATTATCAGAACATAAAAATTATATAAAATAATATAAAAACGAGAATAAAAGGTATATCGGCAACACTCCTGCAAGTGGCAGGTCTCCATGTTGCAGTCAGGTGAGCATTCAGTGCCAACTTCGTGGTCTTATATCTCGGTAAATACTGGTCCTAAATTGTTGTTTTTTGGTCTTATCACACACAGAAAATTGCCCTCTTTAATTTAAATTAAATAGCTATTTTTTTTTTAAAAATATTCGGAGTGCTGGGAGAGAGAACATAGATCTACGTTTGGACAGTTAACGGTTAATACTAAATATTAGATATTTATTATTGATTAATAAATCATTTAAAATACTTAAAAAAATAAATTCACTAATAATTTTTATTTTTTTTTCCCAACAAGTCAGCCGTCTCCCACCGAGCCAGGGTGACCCAAAAAGAAAGAAAATCCCCCCCAAAAAATACTTTCATTATTCAACACTTTCACCTCACTCATACATAATCACTGTCTTTGCAGAGGAGCTCAGAAACGACAGTTTAGAAGTCCCTCCAAACTGTCAATATGCCAAACCCCTCCTTTAAAGTGCAGGCATTGCACTTCTCATTTCCAGGACTCAAGTCCGGTTAACCAGTTTCCCTGAATCCCTTCACTAAATAATACCCTGCTCATACTCCAACAGCTTTTATGGTACCAAAAACCAATCGTCTCCATTCACTCCTATCTAACACGCGTGTTCACTAATAATATGCAAACAAATTAAAATATCCTAGAAAACAAAACAGAAATCACTAATTAACATATTCTTCAAGAGATTCTTTAGGCAGTATAGAGGTTTAAAAGCAAGAAAGTTGCCACTGCATATTAGTACAGTACCGATCGATTCTTCAAACACGGCTTGACAATTCCATTGGCTCTGTAGTCTGGCTCTTGTATAGATAAAGAGAAAAAGAGGGAAATTAGAGAAGATAATAATAGGATATTGTATGTTTGGAGTGACATCTAAACTGTTGTATCTGAGCACCTTTGCAAGGACAGTGATTATGTGTGAATGATGGTCAAATTGTTTCTTTTTTGGGTGGTCACCCTGCCTCACTCGGTGGGAGACGGCCAAAGTATTAAACAAAAAAAAATTGGATAACAGGTGATGCTAAGGTGGTACAGGTCCACATTCCTTTATCTGAAACCCTTGGGGCCATTAGTGTTTCGAATTTCAGAATGAAGGTGGGGTGTAGGGCAGCACCCCATAATCAAACATTAACACTGCAGCAAAAACGTTTAAATACTCACACTAAGTGGGATAAATATCAAAAACCTCGATAATAACCCATGCGCAACATTGTTCAACATCCTTTCAATTTTGATACCACTGGTAGTGTCATCCTACCAGAATGTACTATATCCTGTACCCTAAGTAAAGAGAAACAATTCTGGAACGCGTAATACGTGTTTGGGAGGCCGGATGGCTGTCTGCATCTGCCTGTCTCTGTATAATAATAATAATAATATTTTTATTTCTATGCATGTTACAAGTGTACAATGTTATTGGTTGTTACAATTATAAAACAATTATAAAACTGTAATGCAAGGAGAGCCACTGGCATGCCATGGCATTAGGGGCAGTTTATTCTAGAGACTTATTCACTAAGTACTTAATGCTAAAGAAATTGATTGAGTTTATTCTAGTTCTGTATTATTTAAATTAATATATGGTTATACATACTATTAAAAGACAATACAAGAGAAATTGGTTGAGTTTAATCTAGTTGTATAATTTATTTCAAGTTACAGTATGTTGATGCTATACTAGTATAATAACAATACTAGAAATTGTTTTTAGAGTTTCTTCTAGATATATATTTTATTTCAAATTAGGAAAATGATGATACTATAAGATTTTAAATGACAATATGATGATATGAAATTGCAACAGATATACATAAATAGTTATTATACATAGTGTAAATTACCTAGGATAACCTATGCAGTGTTTTCCTATTTTTCATTAGTTTTTGGTTATCACTGTCACTATAATACTTAAGTAACTTGTCTTTCTGTTTGTTTAAATCATAAACAGTGGTAGTTCCAACACCATATTCTTCAGTAAGGTGCACCACTGACACACCACCATCAAGCTTCTGCATAACTCTACTTTCTGCATTATTGATAACATCAAATGCTTCCTTTTCTTTTCTCACTGTTACCCATACGGGTATCTGCAGCTGTTTTTGACATTTTAACAGTGAAATTAAACACAGTCACAAAATAAAAAGCAAAGACAAAATATCAGCGAACAGCAGACGACGTGTGAACACTCAAGCGCTGAGACACAACTGACGCCTGCCACTCTGGCTGTCACGTGGAGTTATGTAGAGATTACTGATGGTCCACACTCCACAAGAAAACTTTGGCTTTCAGAACTTTTCGAATTTCAGAATTTCGGATAAAGGAATGTGGACCTGTAGTACAAAGTAGTTTGTAACAGAGCAAGCCTGTATTTGGATGTGTTACAAGGAATTTGTTTTCATTCATGACTTGAAAAGTCACCTCTCAGTGAAACATGCAAGTACAGGAGGGCCCCACATATACACCACCTTTTGGTGTTCCAATTTTTTGTTGGCTTCAAATTAAGCCATTGTTCATTGTGTTCCACTTGCCAGTGATTATCACTGGTGGGTGGAGCAATGGTTCAATTGAAAGTCAACAAAAACGTGGAACACCGAAAATAAATGCTGTATGTGTTGGGCCTTAAGGGCTTACTCAGGTAAGTCTCTGTACACTGGAACCCTACAATTCATGTTCTTTGTACTCTATATGATCTGAAGGCCATTCAGCGGATAGCTTTGATTATTAAGTTTTTTTTCTTGGCACCCACTGTCGTTTTGTTTGGCACATTATCCATAAATTAAAAAAAAAAAATATGATTTCATTCAATGTGTTACCATTTGCTCCTTAACATTGTCAATATTAAGTGGACTGGATATATATTTACTTATATATGGCCAAAAAGGAAGCAAGGGGCTAGTAACTCTTTCTCCTGTATAAATTACTAAATGTAAAAAGAAGAAAAACTTTATGACCAGTATTTTTTTTTTTAATATATCGGCCGTTTTCCACCAAGGCAGGGTAACCCGAAAAAGAAGAAACAATTTCATCATCACTCACTACACTGTCTTGCCAGTTGCATGCCGATATAACCACTATGTTATAAAGAAATCATGGACAAAAACACACAGTATTTCAATAATTCTGACATGTAAAATTCCTATGATCTGCAGCTTCAAGAATCATGAACCTTTAGTCTTGTCCCTATCAAGGCTCTTAATCGAGGTCAACTATATTTCACTACAATGTGAGTGTCTACATCAGGGGCTACCAAACCCAGGGTTCTGACCCAACATAAAATTGAAGGAGATTCATCTATTGTCTATAATTTTTTTTTACAAATGTTTGGTTTGATATTCTATATCTCTACCACAATTTGCTGAGGTGCTAGGCAATTACCTCTATTATTTACACTGCAAAGCAAACGTGAATGGAATGTGGAGAGAAATAAATTTGAGAAGTAGTAGTCAAGAACACCTTCTACCCTCCTGATGACTGTAATAAATCTTAAGCTTTAAATGTGCATCAATCTGTGATTATCTCTCCATGAGTCTTATGTTTTTTTCTTCTAGTTGAGGGTTTCAAGGGCCACTCACAGATTTCACATATCAAGCCCTGCTTCCTGATGTACAGGGAAGAATACCCAAAGCTGGGCAATGACAGGAAAGGGAAGAGGACTGTCCTTTGCAAATAGAAATATGTAGGAACAAAACATTCCAAGTCAGGTCAGTTGGAGCCCCTACCAAAGCCCCAGCAGAGTGGGAGACCTAGTCCCTCACCTGAGTTCAGTAACTTACCTCTCACCAAAACTTGTGAAACATGCATAAAGTGGAAAAATGAAGCTGATGAATGGTGCCAGCTGGCCCAGTGGATAACGCGTCGGTCTTGAGTTTTATGACTCTCTGACCGCAGGTTCAAGCCCCTCTCGTTGTATGATTTGTTTGCAATCGTGTCACTACGATTTCGTGATCCCCTATATAATGTGACCACTGGGCAGAATAAGGTGAGGATAAGTGTCCCATATAGAATAAGGTGAGGACAAGTGTCCTATATAGAATAAGGTGAGGACAAGTGTCCCATATAGAATAAGGTGAGGACAAGTGTCCCATATAGAATAAGGTGAGGACAAGTGTCCCATACAGAATAAGGTGAGGACAAGTGTCCCATATAGAATGGGAGAAACTTCTCAGTGATGCGAGAGCACAACGCCCCCACACCAAGGGTGGTACTGAAGTCGTATCTTCAGTACAATGTGTACTTTTTCAAATTTAAACAAACATTTGTCAATGCATACCTCAATGATCATCTTCTTGCGAGTCTTATTTCTCTTGTGGTGGTTTGACATCTTGATATTTTCTTATAATGGTATTAGACATTCAACACTGCTTCTGTGCCCCTTACCCGGTCATCACTCGCTGTTAAATAATTCCCAGAACAATTGTACGCTCTGCACAGTCTGCTAAAACTCTGACATTCTGAAACACAAGGATGAAAAAGTTAGTGTTCATCTGTCTCCCACTCAGCAGACAGAGGATCAAGCCTCCTTCACATCTTGTACAGAATGACCCATATGGGTTTATCACTTAACATGAATTAAACATTTTATGGAATAATGTTAAAAAATAACACATAAATAACAACTTAAGTACTCTACTGTACACCTAATATAGCACTGTACACAGAAAATACAATTATATTACAATAAACATAAAAATAAAGGAATCAAAAGTACAGTTTACCAAGTGAATTTTGTCCATTTTTTAAAATCTCTTTATATTTATAGTGTCCACCAGCACTGTTTAGGACACTTCATTAAAGACTGACACTTAGTACAGATGCAGAGTGAGTTCTTATTATGAAGTTGAGCTTTATCAAGTTTTGTTCAATCAAGGTTTGTTATGAACCAGGTCTCTTTCTGCCATACCTGTAGGCATTACCTACAAATTGGGAAAAAGACATTTATGTACAGTCCAGGACACTTGTAAGCACACTGGTAATAATTAGGTGTCCCATAGCTCAATTGGTAGCACACTCAGTTCACACACTGAGGTCCTGGGGTCGATCCCTGGTACAGGTGGAAACATCAGGACGTGTTTCCTTAAGACACCTACTGTCCATGTTCACCTAGCAGTAAAATAGGTACCTAGGTGTTAGTCAACTGGTGTGGGTCACATCCTGGGATAAAAGTGACCTAATATGCCCAAAATGCTCTGCATAACAAGGGGCTTTCTATATACATAGTAGCATGTCATTGATGTTATCTATGGTCTGTATACCTTGTACATGTACTTGTAGAAATAAACATTATTATTATTCATTCAACAGCAGTCTATGTATAGCCCAGGACACTTGTAAACACATTGAACACTTGCAAGACAGCTATTGAATGAATGATTACCAGAAGATTATTCATTCAACAGCGGTCTATGTATAGCCCAGGACACTTGTAAACACATTGGTAATCATTCATTCAATAGCTGTCTTGCAAGTGTTCAATGTGTTTACAAGTGTCCTGGGCTATACATAGACTGCTGTTGAATGAATAATAATAATGTTTATTTCTACAAGTACATGTACAAGGTATACAGTAAGTGGGGATGTTACAGTTCAGAGATTCATTTAAACTGGTGTCTGAACACTTGCAAGACAGCTAGTGAATGAATGATTACCAGACACCAGTTTAAATGAATCTCTGAACTGCAACATCCCCACTTACTGTCCTGGTAAATATCCCAACCTGGGTCTTAATCCAATACATACTGGCCCACTCACTGGTTCACTGGAGCACACTGTAAGGAAACACAAACTCCATAATAAAACCTCAGTTTATGCAATGTTTCACTAACACAAATATTTTGACAATGAACAAGATATTACAAGGATCCCAATTGAATTAAGTCACTTTGACTTTTCTGGGTTATCCTGGGTAATTTACACACCTATTACTATGTATGATAATTGTACTTCTGTCCACCTTACCTATTCCTCGCAGTATTTTATATGTCGTTATCATGTCTCCCCTAACCCTCCTGTCCTCTAGTGTCGTCAGGCCGATTTCCCTTAACCTTTCTTCGTAGGACAATCCCCTTAGCTCTGGGACTAGTCTTGTTGCAAACCTTTGCACTTTCTCTAATTTCTTGACGTGCTTGACCAGGTGTGGGTTCCAAACTGGTGCTGCATACTCCAGTATGGGCCTGACGTATATGGTGTACAGAGTCTTGAATGATTCCTTAGTGAGGTATTGGAACGCTATTCTTAGGTTTGCCAGCCGCCCGTATGCTGCAGCAGTTATCTGATTGATGTGTGCCTCAGGAGATGTGCTCGGTATTATACTCACCCCAATATCTTTTTCTTTGAGTGAGGTTTGCAGTCTTTGGCCACTTAGACTATACTCTGTCTGCAGTCTTCTTTGCCCTTCCCCGATATTCATGACTTTACATTTGGCAGGGTTAAATTCAAGGAGACAGTTACTGGACCAGGCTTGTATCCTGTCCAGGTCTCTTTGTAGTCCTGCCTGATCCTCGACTGATTTGATTCTTCTCATTAACTTCACATCATCTGCAAACATGGACACTTCTGAGTCTATCCCTTCCGTTATGTCATTCACATATACCAAAAACAGTACAGGTCCTAGGACTGACCCTTGTGGAACTCCACTCATCACAGGTGCCCACTCTGACACCTCGTCACGTACCATGACTCGTTGTTGCCTCCCTGTCAGATATTCTCTGATCCATTGCAGTGCTTTTCCTGTTACGTGTGCCTGATTGCATTAACCTCTTGTGAGGAACTGTGTCAAACGCCTTCTTGCAGTCCAAAAAAATGCAGTCTATCCACCCCTCTCTCTCGTGTCTTACTTCTGTTACCTTGTGTGTTAGTGAACTGGTGTGGGTCACATCCTGGGTGTTAGTAGACATGTGTAGGTTGCATCCTGGGTGTTAGGTTACTGGTGTGGGTCTCATCCTGGGTATTAGTGGAATGATGTGGGTTGCATCCTGGGTGTTAGAGGACTGGTGTGGGTCACATCCTGGGTGTTAGTGGTCTGGTGTCGGTCACATCCTGGGTGTTAGTGGAATGGTGTGGGTTGCATCCTGGGTGTTAGTGGACTGGTCATGGTCACATCCTGGGTGTTAGTGGACTAGTGTGTGTCGCATTGTGGGTGTTAGTGGACTGGTGTTGGTCGCATCCTGTGTGTTAGTGGACTGGGTCACATTCTGAGTGTTAGTGCACTGGTGTGGGTCGCATCCTGGGTATTAGTGGAATGTTGTGGGTCGCATCGTGGGTGTTAGTGGACTGGTGTGGGTTACATCCTGAGTGTTAGTGGACTGGTGTGGGTCGCCTTGTGGGTGTTAGTGGAATTTTGTGCGTTGCATCCTGGTGACAAAATTGACCTAATTTGCAGGAAATTCTCTGTATAACAAGGGACTTTCTATATAGTAATATGTCATTGATCTCAGCTATTGTCTATATAAGTTTATAGAAATAAAGATATTATTATTATTATTACATATCAGTACCAGAAATAATATTACTGGCCACTACTTGAAATTGCCTTAAATCTGCCTCTCAGACAAATACTTTCCATCAAGCTCATCATGTGGGTGCCCAGACTCACATTCTGCAGTGAACTTGCGTTGATGGAGGAAAATACTCACCATTTTGATGTATTTTTGCAGAAAAATATTGCTGTTTTTCCTTTGATGGGTTTATAAGGGTCAGCGAGAGCTGAAGCCGTATCAAGACAGACTTGTTGATGGCACCATGAAGATTTGTTGCCAAAGCTGAGCCATGAAGAAAGAAGAGTTCGTAGTAATATAAACAGGAACAAAGTTCTAATTATGATCATGTGGAGCACCTTGGTAAGCCCCAGCACAGCCAGACACCCACACCTCACCTAAGTTCACTAACAGGCTTCCCACCAAAACCTTTAAAGATTTATTTGCAGAGCGGAAAAGTGGAGATTACTAAAAATAATAATAATAATAATAATCATAATACTATCTTTATTACTACAAGAACATGTACAAGGTATACGGGCCTAGCTAACATCAAGATTATTTCTGACCTTATTGGCCCGAAATGATCTGCTTGTTATGCAGATTATTTCTGGCCAATAAGGTTAATTTTTTTCCCAAAATGCAACCCACACCAGTGCACTACCCCCCAGGTACCAATTTTACTGATGGGTAACATAGACAACCGGTGTAAAGAAACATGCCCAATGTTTCTATCCTCGCCAAGAATCGAATCTTCACAGTGTGAAGCGAGTGCTTTTGCCAGAAGGTGGGCCCTCCTGTAATGTGCCACTCCTGTAATGTGTCCACTCCTGTAATGTGCCCGGCGGCAGGCAAAGCAGATGAGGACATGTGTCCCAGAGAGAGCGTGGGAAATGTATATGTGAATGACATGATGGACGGGATAGACTCAGAAGTGTCTCTGTTCGCAGATGATGTGAAATTAATGAAGAGAATAAAATTGGATGAGGACCAAGCAGGACTTCAAAGAGACATGGACAAGCTGGACATCTGGTCTAGCAACTGGCTTCTCGAATTTAATCCCACCAAATGCAAAGTCATGAAGATTGGGGAAGAGCTGACCGCTGACAGAGTACAGGCTAGGTGGACAAAGGCTACAAACCTCGTTAAAGGAGAAAGACCTTGGAATGAGTATAACACCAAACACGTCTCCGGAAGCACACATCAACCAGATAAATGCGGCAGCATATGGGCGACTGGCAAACCTAAGATTAGCGTTCTGTTACCTTAACAAGGAATCGTTCAAGACACTGTACACCGTGTACGTAAGGCCCATACTAGAGTATGCAGCACCAGTCTGGAACCCACATCTGGTCAAGCACGTCAAGAAATTAGAGAAAGTGCAAAGGTTTGCGACAAGGTTAGTTCCACAGCTCAGGGGACTGTCCTACGAAGAAAGGTTGAGGGAAATAGGACTAACAACACTGGAGGACAGAAGGGTTAGAGTAGACATGATAACGACATACAAAATACTGCGGAGAATCGACAAGGTAGATAGTGCCAGGATGTTCCAGAGAGGGAATGCAGAAACAAGGGGGAACAAATGGAAGCTGAAGATTCAGATGAGTCAAACGAATGTTAGGAAGCATTTCTTCAGCCATAGAGTAGTTAGGAAGTGGAATAGTCTAGCAAACGATGTAGTGGAGTCAGGAACCATACATAGCTTTAAGACAAGGTATGATAAAGCTCATGGAGCAGGGAGAGAAGAGACCCAGTAGTGGTCAGTGAAGAGGTGGGGCCAGGAGCTGAGTCTCGACCCATGCAACCACAATTAGGTGAGTACTGATACTCAGGTAAAAGCGAGATGTCCACACCAGAATTCCATTTGAGTTCTCTTATTATTGTTGTTGTTTGGTTTATCAAAGCCACTCAATCTGTTGCTCTCACTGAAGAAGTACCCTTTCAATACCAACGGGGAGGGAAATTTTTATATTCCACATGTTTCACTTTACTTTTCCATGATGTCAAATCGTGTGAATATTAAACCTACAAATTCGATCGTAAACAATGCCTCAAAGCTTCTTGCAGCTGCCCTTAAAAGCAGCCTAACCTAACCTAACATAACCCAACCTAACATAACCTAACCTGATATAAACAAACTTAACATAAACTAACCTAACCTAGGCTCACCTAACCCAACCTTGCCTAACCAAACCTAATCCAACCTAACCTAACCTAACGTAAGCTAACCAAACCAAACCTAACTTAAACTAACGTAAACCAACCAAACCTAACCTAACTTCAGCTAAGTTAACCAAACCCAACCTAACCTAACCTAACCCAACTTATACTAACCTAACCTAACCTAATGTAACCCAATCTAACCTAACCCAACATAACCTAAAATAACCTAACCCATCCTAAACTAAAGTAACCTAACCCCATCCAACGTAACCTAACCTCAGCAAACCTCATAACCTAACCTAACTTTATAACCTAACCTAACTTTATGACCTAACATCACCTAAGCTAACATAACCTATTCTAACCTAACATAATAACTTAACCTCATCTAACCTAACCTAACGTAACCTAAGCCAACCTCATGTAGCCAAACATAACCTAATCTCACCTAACCTAACCCAACCTAACCCAAACCGAACCTAACCTAACCCAAACCTAACCTAACCCAAACCTAACCTAACAAAACCTAACCTTATAACTTAACCTCAGCAAACCTTATAACCTAACCTAAGCTAAGCTAAGCTAACAAAACATAATGTAACTTAAGCTAACATGTTCTAACCTAACCTAACCTAACCTTACGTAACTTAACTTCAATTAACCTAATGTAACCTTACCTATCCTAACCCAACCAAACATAACATAAACATAATGTCACCTAACCCAGCATAACCTAACGTAACCCAATATGACCTAACCTAACATAACCCAAACCTAACGTAATGCTAACTTAACCCAACCCTAAAGTAATCTAACATAACCTAACCTAACCTAAAGTCATCTAACCTAAGTTAACCTAACTTATCCTAACCCAATTTAACACAACTTAACCTAACCCAACCTAACAAACTAACCTAACCCAAACCTAACGTAACGTAACCTAACCTAACTTAACGTAGCCTAGCCTAACCTAACCCAATGCAACCTAATCTATCCTAACCCAACTGAACCTAACCTAACCTCACCCAACCGAACTGAACGTAACCCAACCTAACTCACTCTCAGTGTCAAAGAATTTTAACAAATATATAATTTTTATTATGAAATAATAAGAGAATCTTTTCCCGATGGTATTGACACCAAAAGTACGAAATTTGATTGAAAACTTATGGAATTACGCTCTCGCGAAATTAGCGGTCTCGGTGATATATACCCATTGTCAATTTCGCCCACTGTGAGCCCTATTTTTGGCCAATTCTTCCAGTCGACCAAACTCATAGCTATTTCTTTAAAACTATATTTGTTATATTTATTTAGTACAAAAACGCCCATTTACCAATTTGAACTCCCAAATAAAGTGGTCAGAAATTGGCAATTTGACCAATTTAATGTAAATTTCTAAAGATGCCCATTTCCCAATAAGGTCCAGAATAAACAATGCAGACATTCCTGGCACTAAAATAAGAATTTCTCTGTTCATTACTCATGTATCCAGGCCCATCTTATATTACGCTTGCTTTCCATTTTTAATTTTTATTCACCCCAAAAATAGAAAATTTACTGTTATGAAAATTACTGCATTATTATATAATTGTATAAATAATGCCAACCCATTTGTGAATTCATATTAGACTGACGAGTTGGACACATATTGGACAGTGACGTCATTTATTTAATCTTGAACACCAGCAAAAACCAAACATTTTCATTATTTTGAACTCAATTTCAAGTTACTTTTCAGCGTGAAACAAATGTTTATCATCTCTATTTCTGTAATTTATCTTCCATTATATCAAATGAGACCCCAAGAAATAGAATACAACCATAAATAACATACAGAAATACACCTCAATGTTGGTTTTAATCCAAATACAGTCTGATTTTTGTTCTCATTATATACAGCATGCTGGAGAATTTTTTTTATACTGCGCACACTGACCATGCAGACCCATTCTCTCACATGTAGGTCTACCAGCTTTCTCCTGCACCAACAGTGAAAAGGTTAAAGGCCAATAATATATGTAAGACAAACTCTCTTCCTCTTGCCTTGTGAGTGCTTAACACTAAAAAAACTACAATAAATGGAATATCCAAAAAGTGCTCATGATGAATCAATGGACTCTGACTTTGTTGTGTTATCCTAGGTAATGTACGTGCTTATTATTTTTAACAAACTGGCCGTATACCACCGATGCAGGGTGACCTAAAAAGAAAAACGAGTTTCTCTTATTAAATTTAGTAATGCATACAGGAGAAGGGATTGCTAACCCCTTGCTCTAGGCATTTTAGTTGGCTGTTATGACATGCATGACTTATGCAGGAAGAATTCTGTTTCACTTCCCCATAGAGATAAGAGAAGATAAACAAAAACTAGTACTAATAAAATAGAACAAAACCCAGAGGTGTGTGTATATATTTGCAAGTACAGTGGACCCCCGGTTAACGGCTATAATTCATTCCAGAATGCTGTTCAAGTGCCGTTACCGAACAAATTTATTAACATAAGGAATAATGTAAATCAGATTAGTCCTTTTGGACCCCCAAACATACACTTACAAAAGCACTTACAAAAATACACTTACATAATTGTTAGTGTTTGGAGCAGGCTGTTAACCGGGGGTCCACTGTACATGCATGTGTAGTGTGATCTAAGTGTAAGTAGAATTAGAAAGATGTACCTGAAATTTTTCATGTTTATGAGACAGAAAAAGACAACAGAAATCCTACCATCATGTAAACAATTACAGGTTATCGCTGTAATCTGTTCCAGAAGCTCGGCCTAACACGAAATGGCCATAACCAAAAAATAATTCCATAAGAATTAATGTAAATACAATTAATCCATTCCAGACCAAAATATTCACAAAAAAATAATATTTTTAACAATTAAATCAGTATTATATACCTTTATTGAAGACTAATGCTGGCTTCTGGAAGATAGGGAGGAGGAAAGAGGGAGGAGTTATTGTTTGGAAGGGGAATCACCCTCCATAAGGACTTCAGGTAGCAAAGCCCTCTCTTGGGTTACTTCCCTTCTTTGTCTTTTAATGCCAATAGGACCAGCTTGAGAGTCACTCCACCAACTACACTCCCTGCATGCCTGCTATACTCCCTGCCTTCCTGCTACACTCCCTGCCTTCCTGCTACACTCCCTGCATGCCTGCTACACTCCCTGCATGCCTGCTACACTCTCTGCATGCCTGCTACACTCTCTGCATGCCTGCTACACTCCCTGTCTTCCTGCTACACTCCTTGCATGCCTGCTACACTCCCTGCGTGCCTGCTACACTTCCTTCATGCCTGCTACACTCCTTGCCTCTATGCCTGCCTGCCTGCCTGCCTGCCTGCCTTGAATTCTATCGTGTTTCTCACTTTATTTACCAAAGGAACTTTACTAAGAACTTTCTCTGGGAAACTGCTTCAGAGGAGGAGGAAGAGAGATGGAAGACGTTTACTTCTTCAAAGATTAAGGAGATTTGTGGCAAGTGGACTGATGTGCAAAGATTTATGGATCATTTTCACCCTGACAAAGCTGTTGCAGGCCGTGTTGGCAACATGTACAATGACAAGGTGGTGTCCCATTTTAGCCAAGTTTTAAAGAGGTGCCAGACACAGAGCTCTCTGGACAGTTATTTTGTGAGACAGGGGTCCAGTGAATCTCAAGCTGGTCCTAGTGGATTAAAAACAAAGAAGGGAAGTAACCCCGGCAAAGGACTTGGTACCTGATGTCTTTATGGAAGGGGATTCCCCAGTTTTCTTGTTTTATTCTTCATGACTCATTGTTTTTTGTGTAATTAAATGTATATTTAATGTACCAAAATATTTTATTGTAATACTTTTTGGTGTCTGGAACTGATTAATTGAATTTCCACTATTTCTTAAGGGAAAATAGATTCAAAGTTCGTAATATTCGGTGTTAGTCACTCCTTCTGGAACGGATTAATTACAAACATCAGGGGTCCACTTTAGTTTACAGCGAAGTTCTGGGAGGTCGTGTCTGTTCGTTGTAGTGCCGAGCTATTGGTCGACTACCAATCGATTTTACCAAACAAAGAGTTCAAATACCTTATTGTTCGAGTACAGAGCTGTTCAAGTACCGATGTTCCACTGTATGTATGAAAATTTGTGTACTGTATTTATGTGTACTTATACGTAAATAAACTCAATTACTTAATTTTAGGGTTAAGTTAATACAGTGGACCCTTGATTTTCGTTCACCTCCAAACTCGAACAATTATGTAAATGTATTTTTGTAAGAGCTATTTTAAGTGTATTTTTGTGGTTCTGAAACGACAAATCTAATTTACATTTGTCCTTATGGGAACCAATTTGTTTGGTAATGGCACTCAAACAGCATTCTTGAATGAATTTTGAACGAAAACCGAGGGTCCACTGTATATGAATCCTGTCCAATACACAAGTCAATTTTATAAAAAATGTTATCCATCAAACTTCAGAAAAATAACCATATATTCGTGTTGTTGAAAGTATGCCAAACAATAAGACACTTGTCATTCTCATACTATTCTTATGATATTTCCAAAGAAATAAATTAGTTATAACTTCACCGGTGTTTTATATTGCAACTTAGACATAAGACGGCATAACAGAGCTGTTATCCTAACTCATTTCATAGTTTATTTCCATATAAACTATACATTATCTTGGCATAGGATGCGACCTGTAACAACCAGCAAGCATCAAGGCACTTATTTATTGTTTGCATTAGCACTGAAAGGTCAAGGATAGTTAAATAGCACAATTAAGCAAAATTTGCAATAGGCAACAGACTCACAAGAGAGAAGAGATGTACAGTTGTTTTGTGGAAGTGTTGTGTGCCTTGCCTAGAGTTTTCATCCAACAATTTGGTATATAGGTATTCCTCACTTAACGACCGAGTTCCGTTCATAAGAGTAGGTCGGTAAGAAAATGAATCGTTAAGCGACGAGCATACTGTACTGGTATTGGGTTTGGGTCAACGGTCTTAAGACACTGTTTTAATGTCACTTTTGAACCACTTTTAAAGTTTTTAGTATATTAAATGTTTATACAGTAGTGTGCTGTATACTGTAATAAATAGAATAGAGGAAATCAGCTGTAATATATATTACTTCGGTTTGCATAACTGTTGGAGAGCTGGTCGTAAGTGAGAGCGATCGCTAGCTAAACATGTAGGTCGTTAATTGAGGAGTAGTACCTACATTAGCATCTATCCTTCTCATGTGTGAAAATGAACCACGGCACTCACTAGGAATACTATTGATGCCAGAGGTGCCAAGAAGACAATTAATTTTGAAACTAAGAATGTTTCTTTGACAAATGAATTATTACATATTGTTTGATGTGGTTCTCACACAATTGTCTACTGAGTAATACAGATTAAGATTTGCTTAAAAAAAATAGGATGTGGATAAATACAGTTAAATAAGACAGCACTGTTATAAAATATGTGTAGAATAAAACCTTGAATTAACTGACCACCATTTAATTGATTATTGGCAGACCCAATCTATGGATAGACAACATTTGGAAGCAACAAGTTTGTCAAAACCAGAATTGTCCATTATTCTTAATGGAAATAAGTCGCTTCTGACTTTTGTGGGTTATCCTAAGTAATATATATAAAATATATCTTTATTTCTACACATACATGTACAAGGTATACAGTCCTAGCTGACATCAATGACATACTAGTTATGCTGATCATTTCGGGAAAATTAGGTCAGTTTTGTTGCAGGATGCGACCCACACCAGTCGACTAACATGGACAGCAGGTGACTTCTCTACCACCCACGCCGTATTTCCCCAAGCCATCTTCTCTAATACCCATGCCATCTTCCACACCACCCACGCTGTCTTCCTAACCACCCACCCTACCACCCATGCAGTCTTCCCCACCACCCACGCCGTCTTCTTTAACACCCACGCTGTCTTTACCACCCACGCTGTCTTTACCACCCACGCTGTCTTTACCACCCATGCTGTCTTCTCTAACACCCATGCCATCTTCCCCACAACCCACGCCGTCTTCTCTACCACCCACACCATCTTCTGTACCACCCATGCGGTCTTCTCTACCATCCACACCATCTTTTCTACAACACACACCGTGTTCCCCCACCATACTTTCAAAGTCATAGATTAGTGGTAAGTTTTGAATATTTCAGCAAGTATAACCTCCTTAGAGATAAATTGTGTAGATTTACAATTTATTTTTATAATAAGCAAAGTCATCTGCTTTTAAAATCAATGACATCAACATATTATGTTTTCCGCAGGTTTAAACTTGTTATAATTAAATTAAAAATGATCCAAGAATATAATTTAGGTTAAATACATTGGATAGAACATTGGAGGGAAGGAGTATGGAGGAGGAGGAGGAGGAGGAGGAGGAGGAGGAGGAGGCTGGAGGCAGTGGAGATTATTTTTTTATTTATTATTAACACATCGGCCGATTCCCACCAAGGCAGGGTGGCCCGAAAAAGAAAAACTTTCATCATCATTCACTCCATCACTGTCTTGCCAGAAGGGTGCTTTACACTACAGTTATAAAACTGCAACATTAACACCCCTCCTTCAGAGTGCCGGCACTGTACTTCCCATCTCCAGAACTCAAGTCCGGCCTGCCGGTTTCCCTGAATCCCTTCATAAATGTTACTTTGCTCACACTCCAACAGCACGTCAAGTATTAAAACCATATGCCTCCATTCACTCCTATCAAATACGCTCACACATGCTTGCTGGAAGTCCAAGCCCTCGCACACAAAACTTCCTTTACCCTCCTCCAACCTTTCCTAGGCCGACCCTACCCCGCCTTCCCTCCACTACAGATTTATACACCTCGAAGTCACTCTGTCTCGTTCCATTCTCTCTACATGTCCAAACCACCTCAATAACCCCTCCTCAGCTCTCTGGACAATCGTTTTGGTAATCCCGCACCTCCTCCTAATTTCCAAACTCCTAATTCTCTGCATTATATTCACACCACACATTGACCTCAGACATGACATCTCCACTGCCTCCAGCCTTCTCCTCGTTGCAACATTCATCACCCATGCTTCACACCCATATAAGAGCGTTGGTATAACTATACTCTCATACATTCCCCTCTTTACTTCCATGGACAAGGTTCTTTGTCTCCACAGACAAAGGCAATGTATGGTGTAAATAATATGCACAGAATTTGTAGTGTGGAAATTAAAAGTAGGTGGTGTTGAGTTACTAAAAGTATTAGTGAGAGGGCTGAAGAGGGTTTGTTGATGTGGTTTGTTCCTTTAGAGAGGATGGAACAAAGGAGAATTATTTGGAGAGCGTATAAATGTGTAGTGGAAGGGGTAGGGGTCGTCCTAGGAAAGGTTGGAAGGAGGGCGTAAAGGTTTTGTGGGCAAGGGATTTGGACTTCCAGCAAGTGTGTTTGAGTGTGATAGATAGGAGTGAATGGAGACGAATGTTTTTTGGACTTGATGAACTGTTTGAGTGTGAGCAGGTTAATATTTTGTGAAGGGTTTTTGGGAAACCAGTTAGTCGGACTTGAGTCCTGGAGTTGGGAAGTACAATGCCCATAATTTAAATGAGGGGTTTGGGATATTGGCTGTTTTGAGGGACATCTAAATTGCCGTATGAGAGCGCTTCTGCAAAGACATTATGTAAGAATAATGTTGAAAGTGTTGAATGATGATGAAAGTTTTTCTTTTTTGGTTACCCTGCCTCTGTGGGAAACAGCCGACGTGTTAAACCCAAAAAAACATTTAATATACGTTAAATTTCTATACTGGAAATCTTTTGAGATGTAAGAGAATTTTGGAGATATTTTCAGACCAGTGATGACTTGAGAATGTCAGTGAGATTACTCACATATCTTATTATTAAATTATCATTCCACAGAGGAAATAAGTCACACTGATGTTACTGGGTGAGCCTATGATGTAACTGTGTGACCCTTGGTTAAAGATACATAATGCAATACAGTACAGTAAAACTTATGATTAACGGACTAACTGGGGAGAGCAGTTAGAATGATAACACATTCACACTCCAGACAACATACTCCACCAATTTTCAAAAATCTAAACTTACTCACCATACAAGACATTCATACTTTTTACTGTGCCTACTACATACATAGAACACTCTATGCAAATATTAACCCACCACTGAAACTTCTCCTTACCAATTTTAACAGGACACATGACCATAACACTAGACACAGATCACTCCTCGATGTTCCCCGTGTCCATCTAACACTAAGTAAAAACTCAATGCATATAAAAGGCACGAAAATTTGGAATTCATTACCTGTCATTGCCAAAGAAACCCTGCCTGTACCCCAATTCAAAAAGATGCTATCTGTTACACCTAAAATTATCGCACTATGGTATAAGAGGACACTCCCTCAACTACCTAAAACCATACCTTAGCAACAGAAACCAATATGTGTACACAAATGGAGCTAGCTCAACCGCGCAAACTATTACCGTAGGTGTCCCACAGGGAAGTGTTCATGGCCCACTACTCTTTCTCATTTACATTAACGATCTACCAAATGCATCTCAACTACTCAAACCCATACTTTTTGCAGATGACACTACATACGTTATCTCGCACCCAAGCCCAGACATACTAGCCAACACTGCAAATACTGAATTGCAGAAAATATCTACCTGGATGATGACCAACAAACTTACTCTCAATATTGATAAAACCTATTTTATCCAGTTTGGGAACAGAGCTACAAACGCACCACTTAACATAATGATAAACGGGTTCCCTATCACAAAACTCACAGAGGGAAAATTCTTAGGAATCCATCTTGACAGTGGCCTCAAATTTCAGACACATATACAACAAATTTCCAAGAAAGTCTCAAAGACCGTGGGAATACTATCCAAGATACGGTACTATGTTCCACAACCAGCTCTCCTTACCCTATATCACTCACTCATTTACCCCTACCTCACCTATGGAATCTGCGCATGGGGCTCTACATTAATAACTCATCTCAGACCACTAATAACACAACAAAAGGCAGCAGTTAGAATAATAACACATTCACATTCCAGACAACATACTCCACCAATATTCAAAAACCTAAACTTACTCACCATACAAGACATCCATACTTTTTACTGTGCCTATTACATACATAGAACACTCTATGCAAATATTAACCCACCACTCAAACTTCTCCTTACCAATTTTAACAGGACACATGACCATAACACTAGACACAGATCACTCCTCGATGTTCCCCGTGTCCATCTAACACTATGTAAAAACTTAATGCATATAAAAGGCACGAAAATTTGGAATTCATTACCTGTCATTGCCAAAGAAACCCTGCCTTTACCCCAATTCAAAACGATGCTAAAAAACCACCTTCTCACCCAAACCTAAGTGCTCAATATCACACATTCCCAACAAAGTAGAATAATCACTTAATGTAAAAACCTGACTAATCACTTAAATGTAAAAACCTGTTATGAATAATACATACTAAGCTAACTATTTCCATAACATTTACATTATAATGACCACGTAAACTGTAACTGTAATGCAATTAATAGTTGCATTGCTACAATTAATTGATATGTTCAACTTATATTCAAACTTTATAACTTAGATACACAATTATACTTATTTTATAAATTATCAACCATAACTTTTTACCATGTAGTCTATAATTAAGTAGTCCTAAGAATGACCGCAATGCACAGCATATTAGAGGCTTTTGGCATGTACATCTCATTAATACCTATGTATCTTGTCTACCCAACAATGTATCATTGTACCATGTCTCAATAAAGTATTATTATTATTATTATTATTATTATTATTATTATTATTATTATTATTATTATTATTATTATTATTATTATGATATTGAACAAAGGACACGTGCTCATCCTACGTATGAACAACTACAATTATAAAAGTCAGGAAACATTTCATAAACATTTCTAAGACATCAATATGCTTCACTTTAACAATTAAACAATACTGTAATACATACCAGGTAGCTTTCCACAGGCTTCCTATTCTAGTTTCCACTTGCTGCCTCAGGTTTCCACTCACTGCTTCTGGCTCCCTCTTCTGGGCTATGGCTCCCCAGACTCCATAATCACATTCAACGACCTGTAAGACAGAAACAAATGCCTTTAAAAAATTTAAGAAACAAATTATTGCCAGCACCACATAAGAGCAATAGCAGATAACTAGAGACCAATAGCACTAATGTCCCATATCATAAAAATCTTTGAAAGGATTCTAAGAACCAAGATCTCCACTCATCTAGATACCCATCAATTACACAACCCAGTTTAGAGCAGGTCGCTCCTGTCTGTCCCAACCACTGGACCACTATGACAAGGTCCTGAATGCTCTAGAAGACAAACAGAATGCAGATGTTATATACACAGACTTTGCAAAAGCCTTTGACAAATGTGACCATTGTGTAATAGCACACAAAATGTGTGATAAAGGAATAACAGGAAAAGTTGGTAGATGGATCTATAATTTCCTAACAAATAGAATACAAAGTGTAGTAGTCAACAAAGTAAAGTCTGAGGTGGCTACGGTAAAAACCTCTGTTTCACAAGGCACAGTACTCGCTCCCATCTTGTTCCTCATCCTCATATCGGACATAGACAGAGATATAAGCCACAGTGCCGAGTCTTCCTTTGCAGACGACACCTGAATCTGCATGACAGTGTCCACCATTGAAGACACTGCAAGACTTCAAGCAGACATCAACCAAATCTATAAATGGGCTGCAGAAAACAATATGAAGTTCAATGATTTGAAATTTCAATTACTCCAATATGGAAAACGTGAGGAAATTAAAATTTCATCAGAGTATAAAACAAATTCCAATCACACAACAGAGCGAAAAACTAATGTCAAAGACCTAAGAGTGATCATATCAGAGGATCTCACCTTCAAGGACAATAACATTTTATCAATCGCATCTGCTAGAAAAATGACAGGATGGATAATGAGAACGTTCAAAACCAGGGATGCCAAACCCACGATTACACTCTTCAGGTCACTTGTTCTATCTAGGTTGGAATATTGCTGCACACTAACTGCACCTTTCAAGGCAGGTGAAATTGCTGACCTAGAAAATGTACAGAGAACCTTCACGGCATGCATAACTGTGATGAACCACCTCAATTACTGGGAGCGCTTGAAGTTCCTAAACCTGTATGTACTCCCTCCTAGAATGCAGGCGGGAGAGATACATTATTATATACACTTGGAAAATCCTAGAGGGATTAGTACCAAACTTGCATACAAAAATCACTCCCTACGAAAGCAAAAGACTCGGCAGACGATGCAGCATCCCCCCAATTAAAAGCAGGGGTATAGAAACTTGTTTTGGACTGCCTCCTTGTAAGCTGCACTCTGGGCAAGCACTGTTGACACCAACACTCTGAGACACTTCTCTCAGACTTACAAGTGGCTAAGGAACAAATTTCTAGCTAATTGCAGTAAGGGGAATCCCACACTGCCTACACAATACTGGAAGGGGGTTTACTTACTTGAAATAAATTGGCTATGGGTGTCCTGATCTTCCTTATCTATGACCCCCTCCTAACACCATGTGTAGTGGGGAAACTTTGTCTGCAAAAGATGGTGTAATTAGTGTCCTGCCTGAACCTCAGAGTTCCCTGGTTCCTAGGATATCCCTTGAGCAATATATGCAGTAAGTAACACTAGCTTCCAGAATTGAACTTAAGAGACGACGCTGGTACATACCAACACAAAGTCGTCCGTCCGCTTAAGACCCACAGATAACTCACTAACGTTTCCCCCAGAAAACTGGCTAGATACTGAGAGAAAGAAAGCCTAGTCTTACTGTAATGGGTCTGGATGGAGGGAGATGCCCACGGTACTTCGGGATCTCCTCCGTGGCCCCAGGACAGATGTTGGGTCACGTGGGGAATGCTGTTGGATCACAGCACGTCTTCTCCGGGTGGAGTCTTGTCTGGTAAGGACGTGGGCCAAGTATCTGAGTCCCACGCTGCCTAGATTCAAGTGTGGGCTGCCAGTTGTCTCTAGCTAACATAACCTAATGCTTGCCTATTCAGGCCTATAACTACCTATATTAGGGTGCTAGAGCTACAGTATTAATATCTAACGTTGCCTTAACAATCCTACTATTAGTTTCTAACTGTACAAACTTGCCTAGGTGTTCCTAGGTGAATAAATCTATCAATTAAAATATACATAATCGTTACCTTCGTCAACTCGAATGTGGGTATGTTTTGGTTGGGTGTGTGGGTTCCTGAACTCTGAGGGCCGATCCACGGTATGTTTAAGGCTCCTAACGGCTCACTTACCCTGTGGAACTTTTAGTGACTAAAAAAGTTTCCACATCCTCCCACCGACGAAGGTAACAGTTAGTCTATATCAAATCCGCCTCCCGCAAGCCCTCCCAGTGAGCTCTGGACTCGAGCACCGTTCGACGGGTTGTCCGGACACTCTGGTTGGGTAGACTTTTGTCTAACTTCTCCTGTCCAGGCCTCACCGTGTGGACCTCGAGAGGCAACAGCTTGTTGATGGGTCTTATGGTCTCAGCACCATTTACTCTCACCCTCACCATCCTCAGCTGTCCAGCCTTATCTGGGTGGGTTGATACCACCAAGCCGAGAGGCCAGTATGCCCTAGGTGCCTCAGCTTCAACTAGCACCAGGTCCCCTTGGCTCACCGTCACCTTGTTCCCCTCAGGGTCTGCTCCGTAAAAATGTTCGCGCAGAGCTGTCAAATAATCATTACGCCACACCTGGTTCCATTTGTCTAGAACCTTCACTAACTTATTGTGACTCTTGTGTAGTTCCTCATTGATGGGGGGTCCTTCGGGCCCACAATAGTCCTGCTCCCTAGAAGACTGGCTCAAGATTGCAGGGAAGGGCTCGATCCTCCTCCCAAATAACATGTGATTGGGGGTGAGAGCTTCCTCCTCGTCAATACCATTTTGTACATAGGTTAAGGGTCTATTATTGACTCTCGCTTCTATCTCGGCCAAAATCGTTCGCAACTCATCCGTGGTCACCCTCTTGCTGTGTAAGACCTTGCGGAGACATCTTTTAACCGTACCCACCATACGTTCGTAGAAGCCCCCTTGCCAGGGTGCTCTGGGAACTATGAACTTCCACTCACACTCTATCTTCTTCAGGTATTCTCGTACCTCTCCGTTCTCCAAAAGATTCTTAAAGACTTTGCTGGCCGCTTTGAAGCTTGTGCCGTTGTCTGATATAATCAATCGTGGACAAGAGAACCGAGCTGTAAATCTCCTGAACAACTTCACGAAAGTCTCGGTAGACATATCTTCCGCCAGCTCCAAATGTACGGCTCGGGTAGTTGCACAAGTAAACAGACAGATATATACCTTCTGTGGGTCTACACTCTCCCCTCCCGGGTTTGTCAGTATGATAGCCCCTGTGTAATCTATTCCCACAGTCTCAAAGGGTCTCTCACTCTGCACCCGTTCCTGAGGCAGTGGGGGTGGTCCCGGGTAGGATAGGATAGGGTAGGATAGAGTCCTGCCATCATACAGCCGACAGACCGTGCACTTCCTTATCACCCCTTTGACTGCGGCTCGGCCCTTCAGCACCCAGTAATTCTGACGAAGGCAGGTGAGTGTATCTCCAAACCCTCCATGCATGGTTCTCTGATGAGCATCAAGTATCACCAACTCTGACAACCACCCATCGTTTCCCAGTAACAGGGATGTTTGCTCCCATAACTGAGCTCAGCGTTATGTAGTCTTCCCCTGCATCTTATCAAACCAGCATGATCCAAGAACAATCCCAATGAGTGGACCAGTTTACCGCTCCCTGAGTTGCAGTCGGGTGCTAGACCTGATGCTGTGTCTGACTGCCCGTCAGCTAGTACCTCCAGAACTCCTGGAAACCTCTCCTTCTGGTACTGCTGTATCCAGTACTCTCTGGGACCTACAAGCGACAACTGTCGGCCTCTATTTACCTTGTCAGTCAGCTTTCTCACAAATCGAAACACCATTTTGGTGACTCCCATTAGCTTCCTCCACGAGGAGTAACGTTTGGGGTCTAGTAGGTCAGTGCCTGACTCCCCCACGAAATGTGCTATGCTGCTGGTTATCTCACCGAATTTCTGCTCTGGCCAGCGCTCTTTCGCTGGTAACCAGTCTGGGCCTTTAAACCAAATCTCGCTTTTACTCAGTTTTTTGTGTGTCACCCCTCTACTGATCAGGTCAGCCGGATTTTGATCGGTAGGTACATGTAAAATAGTGGATGCTGTCTGTAGCTCCCGTATCTCCTTCACCCGATTCCTGACATAGGGGAGTTTGGATCTGTCATTCTGTACCCACTGTAAGGCTACCTCCGAGTCTGTCCATATATAAGTGTGGATCACCTTCAGGTTACTTAACACTTCTTTCACATATTTCCCCAGTCTCGCTCCCAGCAACATCGCTGTGAGCTCTAGCTTTGGTATTGAACACTCCCTTAGGGGTGTTACCCTTGCCCGGCTGGTGGCCAGATTAACCTGGCTCCCAGCCACCAAGTATGCTACGGCACCATATGCCCAGGAAGAGGCATCACAGAAGACATGCAGGTCATAATCTTGTCCGGTACACCCGAGGGACCTAGGAAACGCGAAATCGTGTAGCTCTGCTAAATCTTTGCTGACTAGATCCCACTCCTGACAGATGGTTTCTGGCAGTGTGTCGTCCCAACCCAGGTTCAGCTCCCAGGTCTGCTGTACTAGCATTCTCCCACGGATAGTAATGGGTGTCAACAGACCCAGTGGGTCAAAGGCAGTCTGGACTCTACTTAACAGGGACCTTCTGGTCAGCTTCCCGTCCCCGTCGGGTTTCCTTTTCACCCTAAGTCTGTCTTCCCCAATTTGCCATTCCACCCCCAATACTGAGGTTACCTCAGGCACTGTATAACCCGCGTAATCATGTTCTACCCTGTCTCGCAATGCAGGATTGTTCGTTACCCATTCCCTCAGCGGCATGTTAGCCGAGAGCATCTCCCGTTGGACTCCTGGTAGATGTCCATCAACTCCCCCTCATCAGAAGTGGTGCCTTGCATATTGTCCACATAAAATAAAGTTTTCAATAGTTCTTTGAGGGGGCTGTTACAATTTGCCAGGTGATAATCTATCGTAGCCTGCAGTAAGAACGGTGAGCTCATGGCACCAAACAACACTGCCTTAAATCTGTAAGTTTCGTACCCCTGCTCAGGTACCTCGCTGTTCGCCACCCACAAGAACCTAGTGTAGTCCCTGTCTTGTGGTTGCAACCCAATTCGTAGGAAGGCTTTACTAATATCTGCTGCATAAGCATATTGTTCTGTCCTAAACTTTAACAACATGTCGGCTAATTTCTGAGTCAGAGATGGCCCGGTGAACAGACAGTCGTTCAATGAGGGCTCTCGGGGACTCGCCTGTGAGCTGCAATTGAAGACTACTCTGATGGGAGTGGTTACTGACTCCTTGGTAACTGCCATGTGCGGGAGATAGTGGGTATTTTCTCCTGGAGTGGCATGTGGTACCTTTTCTATGAACCCCAGGGACAACTGTTCTTTAATAATGTCATCGTACTTCCCTACCAGACCCTTTTTGGTCAGGCTGCTCACCAGGGAGTTCAACTGACCCCGTGCCTTCTTAAAGTTAGTGGGTAACGTAGGGTGCACCGGTTTCCAAGGTAGTCTCACCCAGTACTGGCCGTCCTTGAACTGGACATGGCTCAAATAATCTTGATAAGTTTCTTCGTGTTCGGGGGGTGGTTGATCACCCTTAATCCCTACTACATCCAGGTCCCACAGTTTATGGACTGGTTCACTGTCGACTATGCTGCCTTGGGTTTCCGATAGACCCTCATGTAGTCCGATCCGCATCACTAGCACGGCCTCGGTTGCTGTGGGCCCAGAGCCCCCCTTCCCAGGTGTTGCAGGGAAATGGGCTGGTACCCTGCCTCCTACGATATACCCCGCAGGAGTCCTGTACAGGCCGATACCTTCTTTGATGACCTTTCTTGTGGACACGAATTCGTCCACGTAATCCCCTCCTACCAAAATTCTTATGTCGCTGACGTTGTCCGTGGTAATTTCCAGTTCCGCTAACTTCACACCCAACTCCCTCAAACGTTTGACTGCCGCGGCTAGGCCCTTGGTGGTAATGATATCGGGCAGCCTCTTCACTATCAAGGCTGAGATATTTCTGCGATGCCCGCCTAATCTAACTGCTACATCCACAACAGGATAAGATCTGTACGGAACTGTCCCACCGAACCCTTCCACTTTCATGTCAGCCTTACCCTCGGACTTCAACTTCAACTTAGCCGCTAGAGTCTCCGTTATGAAGGATCGTTGAGCCCCAGTGTCAAAAAACAGACGGGTCGTTTCAGACCTTTTCCCATTTACGACCACCGCCATCACCGTGGGCAGGGCCACCGAACCTTGAAACCGTTCACCTGAACTAGACCCCTGTGTCGTTCTCACCACACTCACCACTACCTCGGACTCGTCTCGGCTCTCCGCCCTCTCTTGGGGTTTGATCCCCTTAGCTTGGGCTGGTCTGTTATCCTTAGGGCACAACGCACTGTGGTGTTTACCCTTCCAACAACCTCGACACTCACCGAGCTGGGTGTTACAGTCCCGGGCAAAGTGTTCTCCACAACACTTGAAACAGAGTTTCAACTCCCCTAGTCGCTGACGTCTTTGGTCATAGGTGGTGAAACTCGAACACCCTGAACTATTATGTTCTCCTTCGCAGAACACACACGATCTTGCGCTGGTCGTCTTAGTGGTTTCCCCCTTGCCCCCTTTGGTAGAGGACTTGTCTCGGACATAATACGTGCCGACCCTAACGGGGGGTGCTTTAGTTCTATCTCTCAAGGGTCCAGAGTGGCCAAACGATTTCACCCTGGCGGGTGGTTTCTCCCCCTGACCTATATTCAGGTTAATCACGATATCGCCCAACCCCTCAACGATCTGTTGCACTGTGAACCGGTTAGTCCTATACTTCAAATGTAACTCGTGTATTGTAGTGCTAGCTAGTTTCCTTTGGATCGTCTGACTGACCATCCATTCCGCGTTACCCCAATCATATAGATCTTTGAGACTATTTGTCAAACTCATAACTTCGATTTGGAACTTCTCTAAGCTCTGACGGTCATGACGGCAAACCTCAAGATCGGACAATCGATAAAATATAGCTATCATTATCTCCTCTGTGTTGCCATACGCATTCTTTAGTTGATCCTTGGCATGTTGATAATAAATATCCGTGGTTTGGTAATGCCGGATCAAGTCCAGGGCTTTACCCTTGAGCTGTGAACATAAATACTGTAATTTGGTGGCATCTGACAAATCATCCCTGTCATCTATCTGTGATTTAAACTGATCCCAGAAAGCAATGTACTCTGTCAAGGTTCCATCAAACATTGGTAAATTCAATGTAGGCAATCTGGGTAACACTCTAGGGGGACTGTGGTGGCCTGCGTGCCTTGTACTATTATTTGTTGCCCTTGCTGCATCAGCCTTCAATGTTTTCATTAACTGTTTGCAGAGTTTCATCTCTGCTTTACATTGAGCCTCATGCTCGTCGTAGTCCTCCTGAATTTCCTGTACAATATCCTCTGACACCTCTGCTGCAAGGGCTCCTGCCTCATACTCTTTGTAGGTTGTCTCAAAGTCTGCTAGCTTTTCCTCTAAAAGCTTTAAACACTTCTCCAGATCTTCATGATCTACATCTGCATCTTGTCTGTTATCTTGACTCTCCTTACACGCCTTGACTACGCGTCTCCTGTGTGCACTCATAGACCGCTTTAGCTGACTTAGAGATGGGGCAGGTACTCTCTGATTCTCCCTCGTCATTGTTGTGGTTTAGTTAAGAGCGTGTCACTAATTTGTACTTTAATTAGCTCACCCCACAGTACGATACAGTATTAGGTGAGAATAAGTGAGACCCAAAGCTCCTCAACAAGCTTGACGACTTTACTTATATATATTGACTTAACTCAGAAAGAATGTACACTGGAAGCCCTCAAACCCAACTAAAATGTATCTTGTTGTTATGTAAGCTTAACCTAGCAACTCCCTGTACACCTCAGTAAATAATTACAGGACTGAGCTAACAAATCACAAATTAAATGAGTTAAATACAATAAAATTCACACAGTAAAAATATGTAGTCTTCATAAATAATTCACTTGGATAATCACAAAATAAATTCAGTAAATCAAATTATAAACAGTAAATAAATAATATTGTGTAATTAGCTTTGGCTTAACTGAGCCTAGATTGTTTAATTATTGTAGTTAGTTGAGGAAGGTAACTCCTAGCCTAACTTTATAACTGTTAAAATTAGTGTGCAACTAGCCTGAATCTAGCTTGCAAGGTAAATGATAGCTAGGTTAAATCTGACCTAGCTGTTATAACTGTTATAAATATTGCAGAGGCCTACCCTAACTGTGGCTGCCTTGCAATTCACTGTAAGTAATTAAATATACAAGTTCCCTACCTGGCTTACTTGTAATCACTGTAAATAAATAACTCACAAGCTAACTAACCTACTTGGCTGCCTGTAGATTACTGTAAATAATAAACTTCTGATTAGTTAGCTTAACCTAGCCTGAGTAAGTCTTTGGGCCTAGGTGTTATAACTTAACCTAGCTTCGAAAATGACTGGTACATTAACTGTGGCCTAGCTAATTAAGACTAATGTGTCTGCTGTCACTAGTACGTTAAGAGACAACACAGTGTGTCAGGGGCCCAAGACTGTTAAACTTGCTCCCAGCATACATATGGGGGATTACCAATAGACCCCTGGCTGTCTTCAAGCAGGCACTGGAGAGGCAGCTAAAGTCGGTCCCTGGTTGATCAGGCCCTGATTCACCATGAGGCCTGGCCACAGACCGGGCCACGGGGGCATTGACCCCCGGAACTCTCTCCAGGTAAACTCCAGAGACATTTAACACACTGAAAAGCAAGCCTCTTAAAATCTACAATCTTTGCAGCAACCAGGTAAGTTAATCCTACAAGAGCCTCATGGATAAATATTACCAAGATAGAAATCTACAATACTACATACATACTTGGTAACTTGAAAGAAACCTACTTTTTGCATGTTGCCTAAGTATCTCAATGCTTCAGAAACCTACTTTGCAAACAAAAAAACATGGAAAGAGAAGTGTGTGGTGCGACCCTGGAATATGAAGGCATGATCATGGACTTTTCATATGATTTATGAGGCCGTAGACAGAATTCCTCGTAAAATAAACTGCCTATCCTTAAATAAAACCCTCCATGGTAAGGTCAGCATAAGAGAAGAAGTTTGTGTTCTTGCAATGGGCTCAGAACTACATTTACAATTTAATGCAATGATGGCAAAACACAGCATGTTCCAAGAGAACCATCAACCCCCCAGACAACTATACATAGACTTTAATACGTAGCTGCAAATCACCCACAACAAAATGGTAAGATTCATCCTGGACCTGGGTCCAAGAGAGGATGTAGACCAGGATGAATTACAATTAGAAATACTGAATATTGAAGGCAGTAAAACAACTTAAGTTGAATCAAGTTTATAAAATTGCTCACAAACAGTGTCCAGAATATCTTGCTTCCAATTTTGTCAAGGCTGGGAACCAAAGCAGTCATAGTACTAGGGGGAGAGAGCACAACTTTGTCGTACCCACAGTCAGTGGCCAGGCTTCAAACACCTTTTATTGTACAGCAATAAAGGAATGGAACAGACTGCCTGCACATGTCAATGCAAGTCATAGCATGAGCCAGTTCAAGAAGAGAGCCAACAGGTACCTAATGAATGTAGTGACAGAAAGGGAGGAGAATGATTTTTTATTTTTTTAGCTAACATACATGTAAATGTAAATAACTCTTTTTACCTTATTCCTAGTATATATCCTTTATAGTATAATAACATATATCTCCCCCTGGAGAGAGTTCCGGGGGTCAACGTCCCCACGGCCCGGTCTGTGACCAGGCCAGGTATTAAATGGACCCCAATGGAAATAAGTCACTCTGTCTGACTTTTTAGGTTATCCTAGATATTCTACACATATGCTGCTATGTATGATAATCTATGTAACTGTATTTGTGTATACCTGAATAAACTTACTAAACCAGGGGTCCACCGTATAGCATCATTTTCTGATTTGGTTAATTGTTATTTGAATGATATAATGTATATGTCGGTGAAATAGACAATTACAATTAAATAATTACAGTGGTCCCCTGCCTAACGAGCAAAATTCATTCCAGAAGCCTGCTCAAGTGCCATACCCTGTGGCTGGGTATGTAGCACACTGTGCTCAGACACAAAGGGCCTGTGATAGATCCCTGATACAGCTGGAAACATTAGGACGTATAAGACATCTGCTGTCCATGTACAGGTAGCAGTAAAATAGGTACCTGGGTGTTAGTTGACTGTCGTGGGTCGCATCCTGGGTATTAGTGGACTGGTGTGTCTCATCCTGGGTGTTAGTGGACTGGTGTTGGTCGCACCCTGGGTGTTAGGGGACTGGTGTTGGTCGCACTCTGGGTGTTAGGTGAATGGTGTTTGTTTCATCCTGGTTGTTATTGGACTGGTGTGGGTCATTCCTTGGGTATTAGTGGACTGGTGTGGGTCACACCCTGGGTGTTAGGTGACTGGTTTGGGTCGCATCCTGGGTGTTATGTGACTGGTGTGGGTCACATCCTAATTTGCGGGAAATGCTGTGCATAACAAGGGACTTTCAATATAATAGTATGTCATTGATGTCAGCTATGGTCTGTAAAAGTTGTATCCTGTTCTTATATAAATAAAGATATTATTATTACATGTCAGTACGAGAAATAATTACTTACCACTGCTTCCACTGTCCTTAACCTGCCTCTCAGACACTTTCCATCAAGCTCATCATGTGGCTACCCATGTTCACATTTTGCAGCAAACTGGTGGTGGTGTACGAAAATACTCGCCATTTCGGTATTTTTTGCAGGATAATTATTGTTTAAGTCGAAAGAGAGAAATATGTTTGTCCTTTGTTGGGTTTATAAAGGTCAGTAACAGGTGAAGCTGTATCCAGCCAGACTTGTTGTCGATTGCACCAGGAAGAATTGTTGCACAAACCTGAGCCATGAAAGAAAAAGAACCAGAGTTCCTAAGTAAATAGAAACAGGAACTAAAAGTCCCAAATTAGATCCGGTGGAGCATCTTCCAAAGCCCAATCACAGCCAAACACCCACGCCTCACCTAAGTTTAATAACCGGCTTCCTACGAAAACCGTTAAAGATTTAACCGCAGATTTTTTTTTTTTTTAGATTTTTGCCACCGAAGTGGCTAGTTTATTGTGCACCCCATATCCATCCTGTGGACGGTAGCGCAAGAGCATATGGATACACAAAAGGCCTAGGCACTAGGCCCCAAAGGGGTTAACAATTGTACATTTGGGTTTATATCTACATTTCAATTATCTGTTACAAGCAGGTATCTTATTTCATGAATAAGATATCTTGACATGTCACATAGGTTATTATATTGTCTATCTCTATATTCCTCAATAAGTGCACAATTAAGCACATAGTGTTCAAGACAGTGACCATATGCTTGATCACATAATTTGCATTTAGTTTGATCATCATCTGTGTCTCCCAAACTGTCAGAAGTACCTGTAGCCAAGCCTAAGCCTGGCCACTACAACATCAGTCAGTCTGTTCACATTGCAAGTTGCTCCACAAACATGCCCATCTGTGCTCGCATTATCATGAGCACAGATAGGCACGTTCATGGAAATTAATTTGGATTTATATCTACAGTTCACTTATCTGTTACAAGCAAATTTAGGAAATTTGCTTAGAATAAGTGGTATCCTACCTTCACTAATAAGATATCTTGACATGTCACATAGGTTATTATACTGTCTATCTCTATATTCCTCAATAAGTGGACAATTCAGCACATAGTGTTCAAGACAGTGACCATATGCCTGATCACATAATTTGCATTTAGTTTGATCATCATCTCTGTATCTCCCAAACTGCCAGAAGTACTTGTAGGAAAGCCGAAGCCTGGCCACTACAACATCAGTCAGTCTGTTCACATTGCAAGTTGCTCCATAAACATACTTATCTACATTCATGTTATCATAGTGGGTTATAGATCTACTCAGGCTTCTAACTGCATTCCTATAGCTATCATTTTCATTATTTATTTCTCTCCTAATATTATTCCTAATGCTAGACACAGATATACCAAAGTTATATTCTACATTCTCCTTATGGGTGCTCTTCTTGGCTAACATATCAACTTTATCATGAAGGAGTAATCCAATGTGTGACGGAATCCATAGCAAATGTACTTTAATTCCTTTGTCCCGGATTTTTGAGTATCTATACCTGGCTTCTCCAATGAGCATGCTGTTAGAGTCATTATAGGAGTCAAGAGCCTTCAATGATGACATAGAATCAGTAATGATGATAGAGTCAAGCTCAGTGTCATAAGTTAGCTTTAGTGCCATAAGGATTGCAAACAATTCAGTTTGCAGTGTAGACGCCCAGTTGTTAATTCTTATGCCTAGTTCAAAAAAATTATTATTGTTCTTAACTAGGGAGGTGGCAACCAGAGCAGATGCAGCCCTGCCAGAAGACTCCTGTTTAGATCCATCAGTGTATATAACTTGAGATAACTTATTACTACCAGCTAGGCGATAAATTTCTTCTTGAGCAGTTGCTTTAACAAGTGATTTAAGGAAGGGATTACTAGCAATGAGCTTCTAGGGAGGGACTTGCAAGTATGTGATATTAAATGAACACATCTTCCATGGAGGGGTGAAATGCTCTTGTTGCCTACAGTGATACAATTCATGCAGGTTGTAAAACTTAATGTAATTGCATGTTTTCACAATCCATTTAGATCTGTGAGTATTTACTTCTAGACATTTAGTAAGATTCATTGTGACAGTGTCTGGTTCATTTCTTAACAATCTAATACCAAGTACAGTGTTAATCTCAACAATCCTATCACTGATACTAGTAATACCAAGCTCCTTCCTCATATTAAGAACCTTTGTAGATTTGGGACAGCCAAGAATAATTCTGAGAGCTTCATTTTGCATTAACTCCAAGGGTCGGAGAGAACTTTCTCGAGCTAATATCAACATGGGAGCAGCATAATCAATTAAGGACCTAATATAGGCTATGTACATCATTCTCGCGATTCTCACATTAGCACCATAGTTGGGGTTGTAGCCAGCAACAGCTTTAAGAGCATTTAGTCTATCTTTGCATTTTTATTTAGTTGTGGTATAGTAGATTTGGTAAAGGGTACATCTACACCAAGATATCTGTAAGTTTTAACGTAGCTAATGTTTTAACCCTGCAAATAGATGGGTGGGGGATGTCGTTTGCTTGTTAATATCTTTGTTTTAGAGGAAGATATTATGAGGCCTAGTCGATTACAAATTGCTTGAACTTCATTAAGAACGGAACTCATCTTTTTATGCCTTGTTGTATGCATCATGATGTCATCAGCATAGCTTATAGCTATATGTTTAGGTGAGGCAGGTAGAGCATTTAGGAGGGCATTAATCAGAATATTAAATAGCATGGGACTGAGAACTCCTCCCTGTGGTGTACCTAGGGACATTTCTTTAGACTCGCTTCTAAAGCCTTGGTAGAGGACAGAGGATACTCTGTTTGACAGGTATCCTATTATCCAGCAGAGTAGGCTACCAATATTCATTTTGGCTAGTTCATGTAGTATAACAGTTCTGTTCGCGATATCAAATGCAGATTTTAGATCAAGAAATGTGGTAAAACTAGTAGAGGTGTGTGAGGTGAGAAAGGTGGAGATACAATTCTGCACACTCTTACCTTTCATGAACCCATAGAGGGAGGGGGAGAGTTGGTGTCTGATTAACCGCAGAGAGCTTTTTACATAGATATTGGTAGTTACAATCATAAACTGAAGTGCAACGAGAGCCACTGACATGCCATGGCATTAGGGGCAGCTTAATCTAATGACTTATAAACTATGTACATATTAGAGAAATTGATTGAGTTTATTCTAGTTATATATTTCATTTTAAATTACAATATGATTGTGGGGAATTAAGAGATTACCTGTCTGGGCTTCACCGCCACTTACAACAAAATAAACTCCCGTGGAGTTGACCGACTAGTATAATTTTACCACGGTTACCCCCGTTGAGGCGTGTGAGAAAACTTGACCCACTCCTGGTCGCATCCAAGGGGTCCCTTCGATATTCTCACTCTAAATCCACATCTATCCTTGACCCGTTTATTAAGAATGGGTAACACCAATAGTTACGGTATTGTTAATTTTAGTGGACTGTATGGGTTAATATCTGACTGATTGGGGAGAAGGTGGAGAGAGTACAATTTTTTAATATCATTCACCCTTTATCCGTGCCATTGATGTTCACTGGAAGATCATTATCATTCCCACCGCAGACCTACATTATCCCAACATACCTACTGGCTTTGTAGCTTGTTACTTCATTACCTTTGTAACTTGCTCAGTTATCAAAACTTTGGGGTCCAGTCCCTGGACCCATTATGTACCTCTGTAATCTTTTGACTACCGCCCACAGGATGGGTATGGGGTGCATAATAAAGATATCAAACTAAAAACTAACCTACTGGCCAGACGGTTGCTATGATAAGAAGAGTACTTACGGTGCGGGAAAAGCAGCATTCTTGTCGCTATTCTTCGACAGATCTCGTGGTCCTGTTCTGTGGAAACTTTTTGAGTTACGCAAGTTCCACAGAAACCAATATGTGTACACTAATGGAGCTAGCTCCACCGCGCAAACTATTACCGTAGGGGTCCCACAGGGAAGTGTTCTTGGCCCACTACTCTTTCTCATTTACATTAACGACCTACCAAATGCATCTCAACTACTCAAACCCATACTTTTTGCAGATGACACTACATACGTTATCTCTCACCCAAGCCCAGACACACTAGCCAACACTGCAAATACTGAATTGCAGAAAATATCTACCTGGATGATGACCAACAAACTTACTCTCAATATTGATAAAACCTATTTTATCCAGTTTGGGAACAGAGCTGCAAACGCACCACTTAACATAATGATAAACGGGTCCCCTATCGCAAAACTCACAGAGGGAAAATTCTTAGGAATACATCTTGACAGTGGCCTCAAATTTCAGACACACATACAACAAATCTCCAAGAAAGTCTCAAAGACCGTGGGAATACTATCCAAGATACGGTACTATGTTCCACAACCAGCTCTCCTTACCCTATATCACTCACTCATTTACCCCTACCTCACCTATGGAATCTGCGCATGGGGCTCTACATCAATAACTCATCTCAGACCACTAATAACACAACAAAAGGCAGCAGTTAGAATGATAACAAATTCTCACTCCAGGCAACATACTCCACCAATATTCAAAAACCTAAACTTACTCACCATACAAGACATCCATACTTTTTACTGTGCCTATTACATACATAGAACACTCTATGCAGATATTAATCCACCACTCAAACTTCTCCTTACTAATTTTAACAGGACACATGACCATAACACTAGACACAGATCACTCCTCGATGTTCCCCGTGTCCACCTAACACTATGTAAAAACTCAATGCACATAAAAGGCACGAAAATTTGGAATTCATTACCTGTCATTGCCAAAGAAACCCTACCTGTACCCCAATTCAAAACGATGCTAAAAAACCACCTTCTCACCCAAAGATAATTGCTCCATATCAACCATTCCCAGCAAAGTAGAATAATCACTTAACGTAAAACCTGACTTTAAAGTCAATGTAATGTATGAATGAACGATTGAATGAATGTAAAACCTGTTACGAATAATACTTACTTAGCTTATTATTCCCACAACACTTATATTATAATGACCACGTAAACTAACTGCAATGCAATTAATTGTTTTAAATTGTTATCTCACTCAATTAGTTGCATTGCTGCAATAAATTGCTACAATTAATTGATATGTTCAACTTATATTCAAACTTTAAAACTTAGATATGCAACTTTACTTATTTTATAAATTATCAACCATAACTTTTTATTATTTTATTATTACTATTGCTTTAATTTGTTTAATCTGATTTAATTAATTTTATAATGAAGACAAAAGTACAAAACTATGTTCAAATTTCATAGCTTAAATACTCACCTTTACTCATTGTATACTATCTACAAAAATTCTTACAATCTAGTTTTAAGTTAATTTTAAGTCTGCCCAAAATGCCCTGCATACTAGGGGCTTTTGGCATGTACACCTCATGTAATCTCAATAACCAAATGTAATTCTTTGTATCATGTCCAAATAAAAATTATTATTATTATTATTATTAAGTAGACGTTAGGAGCCTTAAACATACCATGGATCGGCTCTCGGAGTTTATAAACCCACACACCCAACCAAAACAAGCATACACATTCAAGTTGGCGAAGGTAACAATTGTGTACATTTTAATTGATAGATTTATTCACCTAGGAAAGCCTAGGAAAGTTTGTACAGTTAGTAACTAATATTAGGATTATTGAGGCAACGTTAGATGTTAATAATGTAGTTCTAACACCTTAATATAGGTAGATATAAGCCCCAAATAGACGAACCTTGGGGTATGTCAGCTAGAGAGAACTGGCAGCCCACACTTGAATCTAAGCGGGAGTGATGCTGATGTGGAAAATATTGGTATTTTCCGAAAGTTGTAATTGATAAACTTTCCAATACGAACAGATATCCTTAATGTTCCGCTGGTAGCTTAACGTCTATGTGGGTATGAGCCAAGAACCATCATACCAGCGGGGAGGAAGTGGGAAGAGGCTGGGCAGAGAGGCAAGGGAAGAGGGGAGGTAGTCAGTGAAAACCCAGCCTAGTGACCGGATATCAGGTAATGGCTGAGGGAATGTGGAGATCACGACAGCCAAACCGGACTTAATTACTTCCTTTCGTGATGTGGAGGGATATCAACGTGGACGACGTGTATAAAGTAGGACAATCGGTCCAGGAGGCCCAGTAATAGGGCAGTAATTGTGAAATAGTGAATACTGCCAGCTAGGGATACTGGTTTAGGCCTACTTTGAATCCCCTGGAAACGACCGTACGACAGGATAAAGTTGTAAACCCTGATGCTGGGTGGGTTTTCGTATTAGAAGAGACTGAAATATGTTCGATGAAGATTGTGAAATGGTGAATATAGTGAAACAGAGTTGTAAATAATCAGGGGGTGATTGTATAGGGTGGGTCTGGCGTGGGTACGCCATACCCCGACCGCCATATTGAATGTGGAGAAGATGAACTAACATTATCTCAACTCATCTACTCGAAATATAAGTATCGAGACGGTGAATGGGTATAAACTAGTGGGGCATCAAGCCAGGATATACATAGTGTGTAAAGTTGTGCGTATAAACAGTAATAAGGTCGGAATAGTGAGAGGATCTGAATCGCTACCCCAACCAACCACATGTTAACTAATGCCCGGTCTCGTGGGTGTATAAGAGTTCAAGGAAATTAATCTTACCATCGTGATCGAACAAGACCGCAGGAAAACGTCAACAACGAAGCGACTCCCTCACCTATACCTAAGTACTCTCTGTTTTAACCTTCTATGTCGGCCAGCAAGATTGTTATAAATAGTAGATGTACCTTAGTTAGGTCAACTATCTACAGTGCACTGCTATGATGCTGTTAATTAGGTGAGTGATGGTCATGTTAACTTAATTGTGTGTTCTCTCCTTTTACTTCTACTTAATCAGTCCCTATTCCCCATACAGTCCACTTAAATTTAATCCTACCATAATTATTAGTATTATCTACTCAGATTTATTTATACTGGTCCAGAGCGTATTGTGGTGAGTGTGAGAATATCGAAGGTACCCCTCGGGTGCGGCCAGGAGTGGGTAAAGT
Source organism: Cherax destructor (assembly GCA_009830355.1). Taxonomy (NCBI): domain Eukaryota; kingdom Metazoa; phylum Arthropoda; class Malacostraca; order Decapoda; family Parastacidae; genus Cherax; species Cherax destructor. The sequence continues at coordinate 210,727 of WNWK01002084.1, forward strand.
TCTCACACACCTTGTGGGAATGACTGCAGTAAAATTATACTAGTCGGTCATCTCCCTCGGAGATTGTTTGTTGCAAGTGGCGGTGTCCCAGATAGACTTATCTCCCACAATTCCCCACATCGCCCGTTGGTCCGTCCTGAACCGGATGTGATTAGTGAATTAATAATTATTGAATTAATTATTTAATAAATAAGTGACTGATCGTAGGAAGTGAGTATAGAGTACACAGATTAATTAATTGTGTTGTGGACAGTATTAGTCCAATTAATTGCTAGCCCAGGCGTGGCTACGATTTGGGCAAGAGTAAGGTTTGATAATCACCTTTATAAACAATTTATTTAATTTGTGACATCAGTGGTTATTAATTCTACAACCATGACTGAACCTGATGTAGTTCCCACGCCGGGTAGCAAAACCATGAATATTAAAGGCAAGAAACCGTCGTTGCAAGCTCCCAAGGGACATGTGACAAAGGCGTACAATACGTGTTTGAACTTAGTGAACGAGCCGTCGACGAGTGCTATTGACTTAGAAACAAATTTTGAGTTACTAGAACTTAGGTACGCGTCGTATGTGCAGTGGTTCAAAGTCTATGAAATTGAGTTACTGGAGGATTGTGCGAGCGATGAGGATCGAGAAGTACTGTTACAACAATATTGTGACTTGGAAGAAGTCATTTGTGCCTGCAAAGTTAAGGTACTGGATAGGTTAAAGAGTATGAGTGACGTGGTGGGCCAGCCTCCCGCGGTAAATAAAATGTCCCTCCCAAGACTCCCGGAAGGTGTTGCCAAGTTGATTTATTTAAAGGGACAATTGAGGGGAGATGCTCTCATTCTCATTCAGGCTTTCCCCAATGTAAACAACTCTTATAGAGAAGCTGTTCGTCTACTAGAGGGTACTTATGGTAATTTGGAACAGCATACATTGGATTTAGTAACTGCAGTGGTTAATTTGAAACCGCCAGAGCACAACTATAAAGGGTTGCAACAATTTCGGATCAAACTAGAGAGCACTCTCAAGATTTTGAGTAACAAACACAATTTGGAGAATGCAAGTTGGTTCGTGGGTCCGGTGGTACGAGCTAACTTGAACCATAAGACGATAGAGTGGTTATCTAACAAGTACCACAAGGCTTACTTCGGGTTGGAGGAGATAAGGATAGGCTTGCAAGAATTAATTGTTCAACTGCAGACTAGCCAGCCCACTACCTTTAAGAATACCGGTCATAGTGACGTTGAGTCATCAACTAAGTTCCACAAAGGGAAAAATTATCCCAATGGTAATAGTTACAACCCAACCACTAAAAAGGGTTATGTTGGCACATATCAAGTGACAGGGACCAGTAATAATGGTTCGTCACAACAAGACAGAAAGAATAAACACCCCAATAAGGGTAACCCGGGGGGTAAGCTGTCGAGCCAAGAGAAGAGAGATTGTCTCTTCTGTAATGAAACCCATCTCTCTAAACTCTGCGTTACCTATAATTCTTGGGATGCGAAAGTGAAGAGATTGGATGAGCTGGACCGGTGTATTCGATGTCTTGGTAATCATAATGTGAGGGATTGCCAGACCAAACTGAATACTTGTCACCAATGCAATAATAACAGGCACCACATCGTGATGTGTAAGAGCGGGTGTAATCCTAGTAATGGTAAGGATAATCACCCCGACACTACAGTGGCGCACGTAAAACTTGCAGCTAACGTTCGTAATGGTTTAGCTGAAGTAGCACTACCTGTGTTGGATATGACAGTTAAAGATAAATGGCGTAAATCCAAGACTGTAACAGCGTTGTTAGATCAGGGATCACAACGTACTTTCATAAAGCGCAGTTGCCTTAATGGGATGAAAGTACGAAGGGGGGATCCTACCACATTAAAATTATCGGGTTTTCTCTCAGATAAAAGGGCCCAGTCGTATGACACGGTTTATATAAACGTCGGTCTGGGCAGAGAGAAGACCCAAGTTAATGCAGTAGTCGTGGATAGACTACCGGAGAAGATCTCAACTGTGGGTCTGCCACCAAGCAGAGACTCTCGCAGAATAATGTGAAACTGGCACCCTCTGTGGTCAATAACGACTCTGTGTGACCAATAGGAATATTAATAGGCAGCAACTATTATGCAGCTTTTGTGAAGGGTATGATAGACTTATCTCCCACAATTCCCCACAGCTGACTCCTTACCAGATCAGACTTCAAGGAGTGAACAACCGCTGCGAACAAGCAGCAAACCCCACGTGACTCAACATCTGTCCCGGGGGCACGGAGAGATATCCCGAAGTACTGAGGATATCTCTCTCCATCCAGACCAAATACAGTAGGACCTTACCTCTTTTCTTCTCAGTATCTGGCCAGTTTTCTTGGGGAAACATGTGTAGGTTTTTTTTTGTTGGGGGTCCCTCGTGCGGTTGGACGCAAATTAGCAGGTACCAGCATCCCATTGTTGAGTAAAAGTCTGGAAGCTAGTGTCTCATACAGTTTAGATATTGCTTGAAGGATATACCCTAGAGCTGGGGATTCTGAGGTAATACAAGACACTAATACCACTTAATTTACAGATTAAGACTCTCCCCTGCACATGGTGGTTGGAGGGGGTTATAGCTTAGGAAGACCAGGACACACATTCCCACTCCATCAAGTAAGTTAAACCCTTTCAGTATCGTGTATGCAGTGGGGAATTCTTTTTACTGCAGTCAGCTAGAAATTTGTCCTATAGCCACTTGTAAGTCTGAGGTTAGTGTCTCAGAGTGTCGGTGTCAACAGTGCTTGCTCAAAGTGCAGCTTACAAGGAGGCAGTCCCAAAACAAGTTTCTACATGTTCGGTAGAGATTATTCTTCCGGTAAGACGATGATGTTGGTGGTTGTCCCGATGAGTCAAGAGAAGATTGATTCCCTTGATCCCTTTACTGTCCACGGGACAGGACGGATTAAGTAACATGCGGTTGATCGGGAATAGCGATTCGTATCCTCTCGCTATTTCCCTTTCTTACAGTTTATTCATATAACTTTAACTACTATTCACACGACGTTTTAATGTCCCACTAATTTACCCTCGTTAGAAGTTAATCCATTAATAATTATGTACGATGAGCACTGATCAAACTGACGCACATTTCCTTCATCAAAAACCCGTAATGGCGACGTCGATCACTATTTAACACATTATCACTCTATTATTGCAGTTTCTTGGACTTAATGTCCCACATTATTCCCGGCGAATATTCACAACATTCACTATTGTGAAGAGAGACCATTAACCGCGATTTGGTTGTTCTAAACGCTGATTCCCGACTCCATTATAATCAGAACTCTCCCATCATTCAACCTTCTTCGTCTTATCCCACGAGACTGACTCGCTCTCTGCCCTCGCTTGACCCAGCTCCGCATACTCACGCGACCGTCGGAATGGTTCTCTTTTCATCTCAAGCAAAATACCAACCAACAGCCACACATTAAGAATATTCACATAAGAAAGGCTATCGAGTATAACCTTTCGGGAAAATACCCAATATTTTCCACAATGATGATATTATACTGTTAAAAATTACAATATGATGATATTATACTGTTAAAAATTACAATATGATGATATTAAATTGTAATAATAATAATATATTTATTTATTTCTACAAGTACATAAACAAGGTATACGGGCATAGCTAACATCAATAACATTAATACATCAAGGTACTTATAGAGGATCTTCTGGATGGAAGTACTATTGACATGAAGGTACATGTCAATGTATTTCAACATGTACTGCATAAAAGTCGGCAGAGCGGCAGCAAGTTTGTTGCTCCTGTATTTTACGTCCATCAGAGGTTCCTAGCAACGCTGTGATGGCCTAGCAAGGACCCACATAACACGTGGACACCCAGAATGATATACCTCACCTGCAGAAATCACCCAAAATACGCTATACAACCTTCTGAAGACTTGTGTTGCCGCCATCTACCCTGCTACCAGGCAAAAGGAAAATTACAACATCTGCACACTACCCAGTATCTACATTTCATCTGACACAACTGTCAATGGCCAGGGGAAAGGGCAGCAAGAGAAGGTCCAGTAACCAATTAAGGACTCCCAGCAACACAGGTGAGAAAAGCAATACTACACGGAAAACTTCTTCTGCCAGCCAGGACACAACCCTCACCACCCAGCGCCACCACCACATCAGAACATAAGAAAGAAGGAACACTGCAGCAGACCTGTTGGCCCATACTAGGCAGGTCCTTCACAATCCATCCCACTAACAGAATATTTCCTCAACCCAATTTTCAATGCAACCCAAGAAATAAGCTTTGATAATTCTATTTACTCATGTGCAAATCCCACTCAAATCCAACCCCTTTCACTCATGAATTTATCTAACCTAAATTTGAAACTACTCAAGGTCCTAGCTTCAATAACCCTACTAGGCAGACTGTTCCACTCATCAACTACCCTATTTCCAAACTAATACTCTCTTATATCCTTTCTAAATCTAAACTTATCTAATTTGAATCCATTATTGCAGGTTCTCTCTTGGAGAGATATCCTCAAGACCTTATTTATATCCCCTTTGTTAATACCCATTTTCCACTTGTATACCTCGATCATGTCTCCCCTCATTCTTCGTCTTACAAGTGAATGTAATTTAAGGGTCTTCAATCTTTCTTCATACGGCAGATTTCTAATTGCTATGTATTAATTTAGTCATTCTACGCTGAATGTTTTCTAACAAATTAATGTCTATTCTGTAATATGGAGAACAGAACTGAACTGCGTAATCTAGGTGAGGCCTTACTAATGATGTATAAAGCTGTAATATAACCTCTGGACTTCTGTTGCTTACACCTCTTGATATAAATCCCAGTAATCTGTTAGCCTTATTACGTACGCTTAGGCATTGCTGTCTTAGTTTAAGGTTGCTGCTTACCATCACCCCCAAGTCCTTCTCGCAATCTGTATGGCTAAGTTCTACGTTATTTAATTTATAAGTGCTTGGGTTATGGACACTCCCGAGCTTCAGAACCTTGCATTTATCTACATTGAATTGCATCTACCACTTTTCTGACCAAGAATTGAGTTTGTCTAAATCCTCCTGAAGTTCCCTGACATCTACTGTAAGGGGTTGGGAGCAGTAGGAGGATTAAATACTATGTTTGTTTGGTTCAGTCATTTATAATTGTTTTGTTATTTTCGTTGTTGTTATGGAGCGCCATAGAGAGTACATTGTTATTGTTACTCTATCTTTGATTAACCTACAACCACTACAGTGGCGACGAGGATGGGATCATCAGAGCCAAGGATAGTGGGCCAATGTGGCCTGAAGTAGTTGGGATATTGGCAGCAGAGCGGTGATTATTAAAAATCTGCAGCAGCAACAAGTGGCATGGCGGCGTCACAAGGAAGGTTGGAACCTTTCGACCCACGTAAGATTTCTTTGGAGCTTTGGCTAAGCTTGTTGGAAGCCAATTTCGCTCACTTAGGAATTAAAGAGCAAGATAAGAAGAGGAATTTCTTGCTAGTGTCACTGGGATCAGAAACTTACAGTGTTTTAGGTAATGTGTGTGCACAAGATTTACCACACACGAAGTGTTACGACGACTTGGTCGTGGCACTGAAAAGTTATTATGCAGTGAAACCAGCCTATCACCGCAGTTTGTTGGCTTTTCAGCAGAGGAAGAAACGACAGGGTGAGTCCTTGCATGAATTATATACAGATTTGAAAGCGTTGGCTGTGTACTGTACTTTTGCGGGACAATTTGACCCCAGAGTGAGGGACAAGTTGTTTATGGCAGTGGTGGATGAAGTGTATTTTCCTCACCTAGTTGCAGAAAATTTGGATTTGCAAAGTGTGCAGTCTGCTAAACTATTTGACAAACTTTTGAACTTGGAACAGGCATTTGTTACAGATCAGAACTCTGCTCCTGCGGTACAAGTGATTAATGCTGTGAAATGTAAATATTGTGGGTTCCAGCACAGTAGTAGTACTTAAAGGTTTAAAAACTTTTTCTGTAATAAGTGTCATAAGAAAGGCCCTTGAGAAGAGTGTGTAGAGAGACATCTTCAAAAGTGTCTCCTAAGGCTGTATCAAATTCGAGTATTGACAAAAACAGGACAGCACGGACACAGCAGTCACCGAGATATCCTAGAACAAAGTCAATTAAGGTGCTCGATGGCGGTGATAGTTCAGCGGATGAGGAAGTGATGAGCTTATATGCCTTAGAGGATAGTGTTTTCCATGAAGGCAGAGAAATATGGGTTTATCAATAACAATAAAAAGGTACCTTTTGAGATTGACAGTGGGGCGTCCATCTCGACTTTATCCAAAAACTGGGTAGAGGCAGTAAAGGGGCACATTGAACCATGTTCTAGGAGGGTAACTGCATATGATAGTTGGAAAATAAACCTTCTGGGACAGGTGGTTTTGCCGGTAAGATATAATAACTTAGAGGTGTCACAAGTGTTTTATGTAGTGAAATCCAATAATAGTAACTTGTGTGGGAAAGACCTCATGAAAAAGGTAGGGATTTACCTTGCTGGATTGGATGAATCTACTAAAATTAACAAACTAGACAGTGCTGAAGAAATGTTAGATAATTTTAGGGTAGATTCTAGTTAACCTATCTCCAGCATCGTGGCCAAAATTCATGTGAAAAGTGATGATATTCCTAAGTTTGTGAAAGCAAGGCCAGTACCATTTTTCACAAAGAGATGATTGAGAAAGAATTAGAAAAAATAGTGCAGAAAGGCATTATTGAGAATATTTCGCATAGTGAATGGCCTGTATCTATTGTGCCAGTATTAAAGGCTGACTCTAAGTCTATGAGAATATGTGGGGATTTTAAATATGTAAATCAACAAATTCATTGTGAAAGATATCCTTTGAGGCCTGGTCACAGACTGGGCCGCAGGGGCGTTGACCCCTGGAATTCTCTCCAGGTAAACTCTGTGGAAACTTTATTGAGTCGCTCAAGTTCCACAGGGTAAGTGAGCCGTAAGGAGCCTTAAACATACCATGGATCGGCCCTTGGTGTTCAGGAACCCACACACCCAACCAAAATATACACACACATTCAAGTTGGCGGAGGTAACTATTGTGTACATTTTAATTGATAGATTTATTCTCCTAGGAAAGCCTAGGAAAGTTTGTACAGTTAGTAACTAATAGTAGGATTATTGAAGCAACGTTAGATATTAATAATGTAGCTCTAGCACCCAAATATAGGTAGTTATAAGCCTGAATAGGTACATTAGGTTATGATAGCTAGAGAAAACTGGCAGCTCCACACTTGAATCTAAGCGGGAGAGAGCACCACTTCCTTCTTCTTGACTTTGACATCGTGGTGTTAACAGGGTACTAAGAGCTAGAGCTAGGTCCCCCACGTGTCTTCAAAATACTTGCCTGGGAACCAAGAATCACAGAGGCTTCCCGACGTACTGTGGATATTTGTCTCTGGCCCAGGCCCCCACAGTAAGATAATATACTCTGCATTTCTCTTGGTATAGCTGGCAGGCGATATTTGGAGTAAGGTGGGGTTATTTGAGCTGTGGGCTATAAGCGGGTGAATGCCCACTATAAGGTAATAATTATGGGTAATCCCCCTTAAGTATTAGTCTAGAAGCTAGTGTCACTTACTGCATATATTGCTTAAGGGATATCCCTTGAAACCAGGGGACTCTGAGGTGCAGGCAGGACACTAATTACCACTTAATTTGCAGATTAGACTCTTCCCTTCACATGGTGTTGGAGGGGGTTATATCTTAGGAGGATTAGGAGCCACATGTCCACTCCATCAAGTAGGTTAGACCCTTTCAGTATCATGCATGTAGTGGGGAATTCTTTTTACTGCAGTCAGGTAGAAATTTGTCCCATAGCCACTTGTAAGTCTGAGAGAAGTGTCTCAGAGTGTCGGTGTCAACAGTGCTTGCCCAGTGCAGCTTACAAGAAGGCAGTCCCAAAACAAGTCACCATGATAATCAAGTCACTTAAAAATAAATCAGTGAATCTGTCTCAAGTCCCACCATTATTATACAAGCGACCCTGCCCATGTCCTTTCACATGCTATTTCATTACTTTTTAACAAATCACTAGAAACTAGCACTTTCCCGACACTCCCTCAAAACAGCTAGGTTACACCAATACACAAAGGTGGTGACCCCACAGACGTAAACAACTATAGGCCAATATCAAATTACCGTTGCTATCCAAAATCTTTGAGAAACTTGTGCACAAGAGATTATACTCGTTTATAACGACACAAAGCATACTCAACCCCTGCCAATTTGGCTTCAGAAAAATAAAAGCACTAACGATGCAATCGTAAAATGGTAGACCTGCTTTACACAGCACTCAAAAATAAGGAATATCCATTAGCACTTTTTATTGACCTAAGGAAAGCTTTCGACACAGTAAACCACAGCATCCTACTTCACAAACTTGACCACTATGGTATAAGAGGTCATGCACTTGCATACTTCAAATCCTACCTTACTAATAGGTACCAGTATGTCACCATTAAAGACACAACCTCCGACATGACCACTTGATACTGGAGTACCACAGGGAAGTGTCCTTGGTCCCCTGCTCTTCCTCTTATACATCAATGATCTACCCAATGTATCGCAACATCTGAAACCAATACTCTTTGCTGACGACACGACTTATGTCATCTCCCACCCAAATCTTGGAAATGCTCGACACCATTGTTAAGGATGAATTACTAAAAATATCAACATGGATGACAGCCAACAAACTTACACTCAACACTGATAAGACCTTCTATATTATGTTTGGTAACAGAGCAGGTGATGCACAATTAAACATTAAGATCAACAACACTCCTATTGCTAAACATAATGAGGGCAAATTCCTGGGCCTTCACCTCGACAGTAATCTGAAATTCAGCACTCATATCCAACACATAAGAAAGAAAGTGTCCAAAACTGTGGGGATCCTCTCTAAGATACGTTACTATGTACCACAATCAGCCCTACTCACACTATACTATTCACTCATCTATCCCTACCTCACATATGCCATTTGTGCTTGGGGATCAACAGCAGCAAGACACCTAAAACCAATAATAACCCAACAAAAAGCTGCAGTAAGAATTATCACGTAATCCAACGCTAGGCAACACACACCCCCACTCTTCAAAGACCTAAACTTACTCACTGTTCAGAATATCTACACTTACTACTCTGCAATCTACATTTATAGAACCATAAATACCAACTTTAACCCTGAACTAAAACTCTCTTGACATTTGTGATAGGACCCATAGACATAATACCAGACACAAACATCTCTTTGACATTCTTCGTGTCCACTAAATCTATACAAAAATTCAATGTACATAAAAGGGCCTAAAATCTGGAACTCCCTGCCTGAAAACTCTAGAACTGCAGACACAACCTCCATTTTCAAAAGCACCGTTAAAAAACATCTTATCTCACTTACCGGTAGCTAACCACATGAAAATTACTTTATCTTGCACATATCCACAACAAAATTACACTTATTGATATCTGTGATTCCCTTAATTTGCACATGACTGTAGCCAAGATTCTAATACAACTATTGCTTCATAATTCTTAAGCTAGTCATAAGTTTGCCTAAGGCACTCCAGAGTTTATCAATGCTCCTATGATGACCTAGCTGCAAGCAAAACTGCACTAACCTACGTAGCATCCAGAATGACCCAAGAATACCAACAGTGAGACCTACAAACCAAATAAACTGACGATTAAAGGAAGACTGCCCACAAACCCAAAGCATCACCCCGCTGCCAAACAAACGCTTACCAGCCTACACCAGCCTACAACCTACCAGCCTACAGCTTACCAGCCTACAGTTCACCAGCCTACAGTACACCAGCCTACATCTTACCAGCCTACAGTTCACCAGCCTACAGCTTACCAGCCTACAGTTCACCAGCCTACAGTTTACCAGCCTACAGTTCACCAGCCTACAGTTCACCAGCCTACAGCTTACCAGCCTACAGCTTCATCTTGCCGCACCAACTTCCCCGACTACTGTGCTCAAATGAGACGTAACATCAGAAGAACAAAATCCCAAATCAACAAGAAAACACCAAGAAATCTACTAATCAACTTGTCTACCAAGGAAGCCGGTACACCCTCAACCCCCCTCACCACCTCCCAGGACGCCGGTACACCCTACACCCCCCTCACCACCACCCAGGGCGACGCATCAACAACAAACATGGCTGCCTCCCCCACAAGCTCCCCCTTCACTGGCTTCACCCCAGATAATCTCTCAGGTATGACGAACGATCCAGATACACTCAAAGTCAACATCATCAAATTAATCAATGAAAATATGGACCAACGTAAAGCACTTCAACAACAAGATACCAGGATGACACAACTTGAAAACAAAATCCTCAGCCTTGAACAAAAGTTAACAACAACTGGAATGACTGATTTTGGCAAAACCCTCCAAACTGTCATTAATAGCCACACTGAACAGATAACATCTATAAACACAAAGGTTGAGGAAGCAGTGAAGGAGTGGAAGAACAACATGGATAACCAGTTTAATGACTACCTTGCACTACAAGAGGACAACCGAGCAAGATAAGTTATCAGACGAGTAATAGTGAACAGTCCATTCTTTCCCAGTGATATGACCCAAGCAAACAGTAAAGACATTACTTTACAGATCATCAAAGATCAAATAAACGTAAATGTACCAGTGACAGATATAAAGAAGCACGATTACTAGGTTCCCATGGTAGAAAAAGTGTTATGCTTAGAGTCACCACACATGACGGGAAAACAGATCTAATTAGATCATCTATTAAAGCCAGGAAACAAGTACGTATTCATTAATGAGTGTCTGACCAAAAAACGTCAGAACCTCTGGTATAGAATCAGAAGACTTAAGCGAGAGAATAATGATAAAATCCACCAATGTTTCACCGGGATGGAAAAATTCTAGTGAAAAAACAAGTGTAGGTCAGTTGTATACTATCACAACTGAGAATGAACTATCAAGATTCCTTAGGGATGCAAATATAACAGAGACTGTATAAACACAATGTCCAATACCAAACCCCTACGTATAGTGTAGTGTATGTTTTGCCCATCTACCTCATTTAAGTATTTGTCTATCCTCTGATGAATATTTTTGACAAATAGTTTTACTTTTATTTTTAAATACATACAATTTTTACTTGTGCCCATTTTTCAACCCACATACCTATATATTTTTATCAGCTTACTTGCTTAGAATTTATAAGTACTATTAATCACCTTATTTGCTAAAAATTGTACTTATCTTTTAATATTTTTAATACTAATAAATTTTACTTTTGTACACTTTTATACACTTTAGCACTTATCTCTCTTTTAATAATTAACTTTGATTTTCATTATATTGCCTTTAATAAATTCTATAATCACAACTAGTGCAATACTGAATCATAATATTTGTTCCATTATAACTTAATACTAATCATAGTAACTTTCCAACCAGTTCTATTAGCTAGTTAAATAATAAATCAATTACACTGTAAAGATATATCCTAAACCTCTGTGCCTTCTATTCAAAAGTCTGTTAATCCAATTAGCTAGAAAAATCAATTGATCAGATATCATATCATTAAGTTTAGCATTATTCATTGTTCTTAATCTTTTTAGAATCACACTCATATATAAACTTTTGTTTAATTAATTAACTAACTCAGGTGCTATAGTTTTAGATTCTTATTAGCTGTAAATTGACTACCTTAGCTCATTCTTTTCATTTTTGTAAACATATTCAACGTACTAACTCACGTGCCAAGAAATCCTTTTGCATTGTCCTATTCTTAGGTCTACTTGTGTTGTTCTAATTTTAAGTTTAATTATAGAATCACACTAAATCTTATGATTCCAAACATTGATCCTGAAACCAACCTTCTATTAAATGACTTACATGAACCTAACAACAACTGTCATTACTACACAGCAGAACAGGCTAAAACACTACTCAAATCCAACAATAACATAACTATCTTTAATTACAGTGTCAGATCTTTAAGCAAACATTTTGATGACCTCACTGCATTATTAAACTCACTTCAGGCCAGTATGTCCATCATTGCTCTCACTGAAACATGGTTAAAGCCTCATACTACAGATATCTATGCCATTCCTGGTTACACAGCCATACACAATTGTAGGCAAGACCAACAAGGAGGTGGCACAGCTATGTTATACTCAGACCAGCTTGAATGTATCAACAATACATGCACAAGAGATGAACATGGAGAATATATAATAGCTAAATTTAAATCCAAATATCTACAAAAACCTCTCACAGTTATAAACATCTATAGATTACCACAGTGAAACATTCAGCAATTTAGTGAAAAATTAGGAAGTATGATTACTGATGCACACATGAACAAAGACCACTTAATCCTCACAGGCGACTTCAATATAAACCTCCTACAAGATCAGGACCCACTAGTAACTGAATTCACAAACACTATGAGCAACTGCTTGCTGCTCCCGACAATAACAAAACCTACGAGAATCTCTGAGACCTGTGCCTCTCTATTAGACCATAACTGGACTAACACCATATCCCCATTAACCCTTAAACTGTCCAAACGTAGATATACGTTTGTACGCGTACTGCTCCGAACGTAGATCAACGTTTTATTTTTCATTCCTTCAAATTTAGTGCAATTGGCCTGAGTCGCCTAGACATGAGAGAATGGGTCTGCGCCCTCAGTGTGCGCAGTATTAAAAAAATCTGGGACCACTTAGTACCTTGTGGGAGCACTAGTTCAATTGAGTGCCAGCTGGAGCAAATAATGTGGCAAACACCATGGATTCACTGATGTCATGTCGCATTAACACTCCCTTATAAGAGGAAAGTAAAAATAGGTTCGATAAATACATGAGTGGCTGTGGGTGGGTGTGAGTTGGACCTGACTAGCTTGTGGTCTGATGCTGTGCTCCTTCCTTCAGAGGATGTGACCTGACTAGGTGGGTCATTGGTCTAAGCTGGGGGGTGACATGGACTTGCCTTGCATGGGCCAGTAGGCCTTCAGCAGTGTTCCTTCTTTTACGTTCTTATATATTCGGCAGGCTGGCTTTGGCTGTCTCTGGCTGTCTCTGTGTCTATATCTGTCTATATCTCTGTCTATATCTGTCTATATCTCTGTCTATATCTGTCTATATCTATCTGTCCTATATCTCTGTATCTGTCTATCTATATATATCTGTAATATCTCTCTCACATGTACACATAAGTACAGTTATTATACATAGTGTAAATTATTTAGGATAACCTAAAAAATCCAGGCAAAGTCCTATACAATACTTGTATATATAAGACATAATACACATGACTGGCAAGTAATACGCATTGTCACATTGTCACTTCTGCATCGCGTATAATACCTGTTGGCTTACGAGCCGCACTCAGACTGAGACAAGCAGACGGAAAGACACACACACACACAGGCAGACGGAAAGATACACACACAGGCAGACGGAAAGACAGATAAGCAGAGCTAGACAGACAGACAGATAGACAGTGGAAACAAGGAGAGGGTTCCCTGCTCCCATTCATCAATGTCATTGGGCTGTCAGTGTTATCTGACACTTGTCATAACACCATTCTTCAAGGAGTTTCATATACTCCAGGCACACACAGGCAGACAGAAAGACAGATAAGCAGAGCTAGACAGAGACACAGACAGATAGACAGATGGACAGATAGATAGACAGATACAGTGAAAACAAAGCGGGGGTTTCCCCTGCGCACATTCATTCATCAATGTCATTGGGCTGTCAGTGTTATCTGACACTTGTCATAACACCATTAGTCAAGGAGTTTCATATTTACTCCAGGCACACATAGGCAGGCAAACAAAGACAGATAAGCCGAGCTAGACAGATAGATAGAAACATAGATAGACAGATAGACAGATAGATAGACAGATAGACAGATAGATAGACAGATAGATAGAGAAACAGATAGACAGATAGATAGACAAACAGATAGATAGACAGATAGACAGACAGATAGATAGACAGATAGATAGATAGACAGATAGATAGATAGACAGATAGATAGATAGATAAACAGATACAGACAGTGAAAACAAAGCAAGGGTTCCTGGCACACATTCATTCATCAATGTCACTGTCTTATCAGTAGTTATCTGACAATTGTCATAACACCATTCTTCAAGGAGTTTCATATATACTCCAGGATGTCTAAAACATTGCTGGGACCTATAAATACTTTGTATATATTTATAGACAATAGTAAATGACCAAGGCAGGTGAAATTGTTCACCTGTTGGTGTCATTGTGACTATTTGAGTACTATTTCAGTACCTAATATTAGTGTTAGAACAAAGATTGGCTATGAAATCACAAGAACTATTATAAATTGTAATTACCAGAACATAAAAATTGTATAAAATAAAATAAAAACTAGAAAAAAAAGTATATCAGCATTACTTCTGCAAGCGGCAGGACTTGTTGTTGCCGTCAGGTGAGCATCCAGCACCAACTTGTAGGGCTTATATCTCGGTAAGTACTGGCCCTAAAATTTTTTTTTTTAGCCTATCCTGTTTATAAAAATGCGCTCTTCATTTTTTAAAAAAAAAACGATTTTTTTTTTTTCAAAATATTCGGAGCAGTGCGCGAGTGAACGTAGATCTACGTGTGGACAGTTTAAGGGTTAAAATCAGGCATAATCACAGACAATACCACTGACCACTACCCGACCTTTCTCATAACAAATCTCGGAAAATTACCACTAGAGACTACTAAAGTTACCTTCAGACTACATAATGAGACAGCTATAAATAGCTTTATAACAGCTATGACAAACATTGACTGGCAAACAGAAATAGACAACTTCCCAGATACTGACTTATGTATTAATAATTTTCTTAAAAAGATCCAATACCTCTATAATAAGCATTGCAATAAAAAAACTAAACAAATCACAGCTAAAAGATTAAATAGTCCCTGGCTAACCCCCAGCATACTCAAGTTCATTAATATAAAGCACCTATATGAAAAACAGTACAGAATGGGACAAATATCAAGAGAACAAACAAAACGCTACTCATCAAACCCAACGAGTCTGATAAGAAGGTCAAAAAACTGTACTATGAGAACAGATTACATAACTTAAAAGGTGATATAAAAAAGACCTTGAAAACCCTATCTGAAATTCTAGGAACAAAAAAGATATCCACAAACAGAACAATCAAACTAACAAAACCAGATGAACCCCTACTCCCACCTATTGAAACAGCAAACAAACTCAATGATTTTTTCTCCACCATAGGTAAAAAGCTGGCAAGCAAAATCCCAAGTTCTAATACTCCACCTAATGACTATCTCACTGGCACTTATCCGAACACACTATTCCTAGCCCCAACCAACCCAATAGAAGTTTCACTTATAATCAACACATTAAAAAACAAAGCAGGTGACCTAAATAACTTACCACCTTATATATAAAAAAAAAGCCTCTCAAGTTCTCTCACCAATTATTGCAACACTTTTTAACAAATCCATTGAATCCTCTACCTTCCCATCAATACTCAAAATAGCGAGGGTCACCCCAATACATAAGGAAGGAGATCAAGCAGACCTGAATAACTACAGGCCGATATCTAACTTACCCCTTCTCTCCAAAATCTTTGAAAAATTAATTCATAGACAAATATATTACTACCTCACCTCCAACAACGTACTCAACCACTGTCAATTTGGATTCAGGCCTAATAAAAATACAAATGATGCCATTATACACATGTTAGAAATCATTTACACCGCTCTTGAGAAAAAAGAAATCCCAGTGGGAATCTTCATTGATTTACGTAAAGCTTTTGATACAGTTGACCATGATCTGTTACACTTAAAATTATCGCACTATGGTATAAGAGGACACTCCCTAAACTACCTAAAATCATACCTTAGCAACAGAAACCAATATGTGTACACAAATGGAGCTAGCTCCACCGCGCAAACTATTACCGTAGGTGTCCCACAGGGAAGTGTTCTTGGCCCACTACTCTTTCTCATTTACATTAACGACCTACCAAATGCATCTCAACTACTCAAACCCATACTTTTTGCAGATGACACTACATACGTTATCTCTCACCCAAGCCCAGACACACTAGCCAACACTGCAAATACTGAATTGCAGAAAATATCTACCTGGATGATGACCAACAAACTTACTCTCAATATTGATAAAACATATTTTATCCAGTTTGGGAACAGAGCTACAAATGCACCACTTAACATAATGATAAACGGGTCCCCTATCGCAAAACTCACAGAGGGAAAATTCTTAGGAATCCATCTTGACAGTGGCCTCAAATTTCAGACACATATACAACAAATCTCCAAGAAAGTCTCAAAGACCGTGGGAATACTATCCAAGATACGGTACTATGTTCCACAACCAGCTCTCCTTACCCTATATCACTCACTCATTTACCCCTACCTCACCTATGGAATCTGCGCATGGGGCTCTACATCAATAACTCATCTCAGACCACTAATAACACAACAAAAGGCAGCAGTTAGAATGATAACAAATTCTCACTCCAGGCAACATACTCCACCAATATTCAAAAACCTAAACTTACTCACCATACAAGACATCCATACTTTTTACTGTGCCTATTACATACATAGAACACTCTATGCAAATATTAACCCACCACTCAAACTTCTCCTTACTAATTTTAACAGGACACATGACCATAACACTAGACACAGATCACTCCTCGATGTTCCACGTGTCCACCTAACACTATGTAAAAACTCAATGCACATAAAAGGCACGAAAATTTGGAATTCATTACCTGTCATTGCCAAAGAAACCCTACCTGTACCCCAATTCAAAACGATGCTAAAAAACCACCTTCTCACCCAAAGCTAATTGCTCCATATCAAACATTCCCAGCAAAGTAGAATAATCACTTAACGTAAAACCTGACTAATCAATTCAATGTAATGTATGAATGAACGAATGAATGAATGTAAAACCTGTTATGAATAATACATACTTAGCTAATTATTCCCACAACACTTACATTATAATGACCATGTAAACTAACTGCAATGCAATTAATTGTTTTAAATTGTTATCTCACTCAATTAGTTGCATTGCTACAATAAATTGCTACAATTAATTGATATGTTCAACTTATATTCAAACTTTATAACTTAGATATGCAACTTTACTTATTTTATAAATTATCAACCATAACTTTTTATTATTTTATTATTATTATTGCTTTAATTTGTTTAATCTGATTTAATTAATTTTATAATGAAGACAAAAGTACAAAACTATGTTTAAAAAATGTCATGTCTAAACTATGTTCAAATTTCATAGCTTAAATACTCACCTTTACTCATTGTATACTATCTACAAAAATTCTTACAATTTAGTTTTAAGTTAATTTTAAGTCTGCCCAAAATGCCCTGCATACTAGGGGCTTTTGGCATGTACACCTCATGTAATCTCAATAACCAAATGTAATTCTTTGTATCATGTCCAAATAAAAATATTATTATTATTATTATTATTATTAAAACAGCCAGGGGTCTTGAAGACTACCAGGGATCTTGAAGACTGCCAGGAGTCTTAAAGGCTGCCAAAGATTTTGAAGACTTCCAGGGATCTGGAAGACTTCCAGGGATCTGGAAGACTGCCAGGGATCTGGAAGACTGCCAGGGGTCTTCCAGACAGCTAGGGGTCTATTGCTCAAATGTCTTATGTATGCAAGGAGACAACTGAAAAGTCTTTTGCCTCTGACACTTATTGTATTGTCTCCTAGTGTACTAATGGCACCTCTGCTTTTCAGTGGAAAGATGTTGCACCGCCTTCCCAGTCTTTTCATTTCTTAGGAAGTTATTTTCGTGTGCAGATTTTGGAATATACCCTCTAAGATTTTAAAAGTGTATATTATGATGTATCTTTCTCACCTGCATTCAAGGGAGTACAGGTCAAGAGACATCAACTCTTCCCAATAATTTAGTTGCTTTCTTGTACGTTTAAATGCAGTAAAGTTCTTTGTTTATTCTTCAGGTCTGCAATTTCATTTGCCTTGAAAGAGGCCTCAAGTGTACAGTAATATTCCAGCCTAGAAAGAAAAAGCACTTTGAAGAGAATCATCATTGGCTTTGCATCCCTAGTTTTGAAGGTTCTCATTATCCATCGTAGAAGATGTGTTAGGAACATTGTTGTGATCTTTGAAAATGAGATTCTCTGACATTATCACTCCCAGGTCCTGGACTGTGAATGTTAAGATAACTTACATTAAGAAGGTTGTTAATATATTATGATTCAATATACAATAATTTGAACAAGTGATACAAGATGGAAAACAGCCATAGGGGAGTTGAATGATAGCTCTAGGCCTTTTATGCTATAATCAACACATCATCAGCAGCTTGCAATGATCCAGAAACTAGTAGGAAGTCTAAGCAGATTAGTTCATGGGAATGTTTCCTGAACTTAACTACCTGGACTTTGTATTAATTTCTAGAACATTACTAACTCCTGATGATGTGTTGATTCAACACAAAAGGCCCAGAACTATCATTTAACTTCCCTTGAGTTAGGATTTATTATTATATTTTTTTGTTATCATGGAGATAATTTATACAAGTGTATGATAACTGAACTTATGTGTAACTGTATCTAAATAAACTAACAGTTTTTTTTAACTTACTAACATCAATAACATGCTAACTTGTTGACTTACTAAAAAACTTCTAAAAACCCCATTCTAACATTTTCTTTTTTACTAACCTTTAATGTACTTTCTGTAACACTAATGTCATTAACATTAAATTACTAACTTTTAAAAACCTAACCTAATGTAGCATAATTACTAATTTACTTAATACAGAGCCGTCATTTAGCATGAGTTTTTTTTTGGGGATACTAGCACGATTGAAATTTGGGCACAATTTTATGTAACCGTTTTAATTTAACAGGATGGTGGGGGGGTGTTTGGGGGGGTGGGGGGGCTTTTCCCCCCCGGGTCCACAACAAAACGGCCTTGAGGGAATTTGTTTTTTCCTCAAAAAGTAAATAAGTTTATTCAGGTATACACAGACACAGTTATACATAGTTTTCTCAAGCAGCATTGTAGGAAACCAGGATAACCCAAAGTCAGACAGGGAAAAAGGTCCTCTGACTTTTTGTTATTCTGGTTCTCACAATTGCTATGGTTCTTTTTAATTTTGTGTATACCTGAATAACTCAATTTCGAAAGGAAAACAAATTCCCCTTTTTTACCGGGGTTTTTTGGGGGCAAGGGGACCACTGCCTCCCCCAAAACCCCCACACCACCCCCCCATCCCCCATTCCAGTTCATAAAGTCCCGTCCTCTGCCCAAATAGCTGTGTTTTTGAAGAATAAGAGAGGGATTGTATCTGAAGCAATCCTGACACCCAGTAGGTACCCGTGTTGCTCAAAGGGCAAGAAAAGGTATAAGCATTTATGTCTTAGAATTAACAA
>WNWK01002085.1:0-120000 GCA_009830355.1 Cherax destructor
GCATGCGGCTTGGCTCACGAAGGCGGCTTCAGGGACAAATCCGGTTCCTTCCTCGCTCGCGGCTGGGGAAAATTCCCCCATCCGAAAATTTTTTTAGCCTTCTCGTTGTTGTGTGATCTAGAAATTTGGTTAAGCTTCGAAACTAGTTGAGTTTTTTGTGTTTATTGTATTTTATTTCATTGTTTTCATTTGTACGTTTAATTTTTTTTACTATCTCTTACTTGTTTTGTTCGTCTCTCACTTGCCTGACTCCCACTTAAATCCCACTTCCTTGTCTCTCAATTGTCTGTTTCTCATTTGTTTGTCAAAACTTGTCTGTCTTACTTTGTTGTTTCTCACTTGTCTGTCTCTCACTTTGGTGCTTCACTTGTCTGTCTCTCATTTGTCTGTCTCTCCTTGTCTGTCTCTTACCTGTGTTCCCACTTGTGTGTCTCATTGTGTCCCCCCTTTTGTCTGCCCCCCCTTGTCTGTCTCCCCCTTCTCGTGTGTCTCTCACTTTGGTGTTCTCATTTGTGTATCTCTCACTGTCTGTCTCTCTTTTTGGCATCTCTCATTTTGTGTTTTCACTTTGGTGTCTCTCATTTTTGTCCCCCCTTTGGTGTCTCTCACTTTGGTGTGTCTCATTTGTGTCTCTCATTTGTGTCTCTCACTTGTGTTTCTCTCCTTGCGTGCCTCACTTGCGTGTCCCACTTGCATGTCCCCACTTGTGTGTCCCACTGTGTGTCTCTCTTTTGGTGTCTCTCCTCGTGTGTCCCCCCTTGTGTGTCTCTATTTGTGTGTCCCACTTGTTTTCTCTCACTTGCTTTATTTTCAAGTTACTATGATGGTGGACACGTCTGGACCAGGTATACACAGCAACTATGGTGCAACTTGATCAAGCTCCTTCATTGGATCAAACTTGATTATCGAAACATTGGGCTGAGACCCTTGGGGGCTCAGCGCTTCCTCTAAATAAAAAATAGTTAATATCGGTCATTCATATTTTTATTCTTATTTATAACGATATGTAAGCTGAGCAACCAGGGGGGCCAAGGCTGTGAATCGACCCCTTCACTTCTGCGCCGCAAAATAAGGCAGTACACATACATGCACACAAAAGACACACACACACACACACACACACAAACATACCAAACATACACACACACACACAAAAACACACAACACATACAAAAAACATAAACAAAAAACCACACACGGGTTGTCAGGAAGTGGAACAAGCTTTAGAGTGATGAGTAGAGGCGGTTGATAAAGCCATGGAAAGGGGGGGGTGGACCTTGTAGCGACCAAAAAAGGGGGGGGCCAAACATGAATCGACCCCTGCAGCCACAAATAGGAGAGTACAAACAGGTGAGCATACACAAATACACAAACCCAAAAGAACAAGAATAATACATTTCAACGTTAAAACAAAAACTCATTTAAAAAATCGGCCGGAATCGAACCACTGTACTTGAACCCTTTCACTCTTTTAACCTCCAGAGAGCAGGGGAAAACGCAGGCTGCACACCCACGCAGCCTGGGGGCTTTCCCCAATTTTTTAAAAATGTTTTGCTCGTCCCCATTACGATTTTTCCCCCGAGTAAATTTGCAATGAATGTGGGACCACAAAAAAAATTCCCCCGGCAAACCCCCCTATCCCCGTATAAACGGCCCCTCAGCTGAATTTTAATGACCTCATTTGGAATAAAAACGGGGAAAAAACACTGGTAAGGAGGGGGATTTCTCCAGCTTGAGACGTGGAAGAAACTACAGCAAGACATATTAATGTGGGGGAGAACAGGAGGAAAGGTATCTCGGGCTATATACACTGAGGACATCTTTAGCACATATATGAGAGATGTGTATTTCGTGTATATACACGGGGGAATGGTATCTCAGAATATATACACTGAGATGTGTATCTCAATTTATACAGAATAGGTATCTCAGCATACATAACTGAAATATGTATCTCAGTGTATATACACCGGGGAACAGGCTTTCAGCATAAGTACACTGAGATATATATATAGTAGTGCGTATACAGTTTAGTAGTGTGTATACACCAAAATATGTATCTAATAACATATACACTGAAGCTGTGTAACTCAGGGAACTCGCCCGTTCTGTATTCTTTCCGATTAAAATAATTTTAATGTTTGTTTCTAGATTAATTTCGGTCCCTGACTCGTGAGTTGAGTGGTCTTTTACCAACTGAATTAAAGGTCTGGGCAACCTGCAGGCTTCATCTGTTGCTGCATAGGAAGACCGTTCTCAAAACCCTCATTGATAATTCCTTCAATATTGAACGTTTCTAGTACTTTCTAAACCACGTCGTAGCCTGATTTATTGCAAACATTTTTTTGATTTGCTCATGTGCCTTCAAACATGCGTTTTCCGCATTTTTAAATTTAATTTTACATGACGTAATTTAAGTATTCAAAAAAAAACCAAACCTAAAGTGACCTAGTCTAACTTAAAAAAAAAATAATGGGCTTAACATTACAAAGCGTAAAAAAAAAAATGTAAAAATTATAAATTTTCCAGAGCCTTGTGAAATAGGGTCTTCACGTCCGTAGAGTTTACAAGCGGCGTCCACTTCCTCCACTCTCATAAACAGTGTACATCGATCACGCGTACAGCCCTTTCCTTTATGGGTCCCTTCTAATTTATGCTAGTGACAGGACTGAAACCTTGTGTGGGAACTTTTAATGGTGTATATATCCAGTGTTTTAGAGTGTCATGTAGAGGTTCTAATACCGTTACATAGCCAGGTTCTATAGTCTCATATAGACAGTGTCTAATAGTGTTACATAGACAGTTTTGACAGTGTCATATAGATAGTGTCTAATAGTGTTAAAGACAGTCTTCTACAGTGTCATATAGACAGTGTCTAATAGTGTTACATAGACAGTCTTCCATACAGTCATATAGACATATAGGGTTTTAATAGGTTCATAGACAGTCTTCACAAGTAATGGGTATATAATTATGCAAAAGTGGATGATGAATTATGCTTTATCCTTGTTACGCAGCTAATGAGAGGCAATTAATATAATTCATTGATTAATGGGAGAGAATTTCTCGCCCTCCGGTTTTTTTGGAATTTTAAAGGTTTCCAGTAGATGGGACGTCATATGATCACTTTTTACTTTTTTTAATGAAAGTCACTGAAAATTTACACAGAGGTGGGTGTTATGGGTGTTTCAATCAAATTGGGTTTACTGGGGGGTTTCATTTTCATTTTATTTAGCAAATTAAGGTAAATGAAAGTTGTTTGTGTTGTCAGTGAGGCAACCAGCCAGAGAAAGTTTGGGTTTCCCCTTGGGTGAGCACGCAGCTCAAACCTCACCACCAGATGAGGTGACCAGGCATCTGGGGTAGTCATGAAAGGGGGAAAAAAGTGTCAGGAGAGAGACGGTTGAGAAGCAGGCAGAGGGCAGTTAGGGAGGCGGGCCCCGGAGGCAGTGACGCTGGAAGGCAGGCAAAGGCAGACAAGGAGGCAGGCAGAGAGAGGTCCACAACCCTTGAGGGGAAAACAATACTTCCCCCTTCCCTTTTGCCCACCATTTTTTTTTTATTAAACATAATGTCATTTACTAATTGCAGCCCCCGTAAAAAAAGGCCCCCCCCGTCCCCCTCTCTTTTGCTCCATTTATCTCTCTGTCTGTCTGTCTTCTCATGATTTTATAGTCTGCAAGATGTTTTTTTCCCCTTTTCTTATTTCAGTGTTTTGTATTTAGTCTTATACCCTGGGTTTTTTTGGGGTTTTTTCTCCAACACACTCCATCAGTGCTATGTTACAGTGTCTTACTCCATCTTATACATTATAAGTGCTATGTTACAGTGTCTTCTCCATTTTAAAACATCAGTGCTATGTTACAGTGTCTTCACCATTTTTCACATCATCAGGTGTATTTACAGTTTTCCCCCTCTTACATTATAATGCATGTTACAGGTCTTACCCATCTTTTACATCATAAGTGCTATGTTACAGTGTCTTACTCCTTTTTTTCACATCATCAGTGCTATGTTACAGTGTCTTACACCATTTTAAAATCATCAGTGCTATGTTACAGTGTCTTACTCCATCTTACACTTTTAAGTGCTATGTTACAGTGTCTTACACCATCTTACACATCATCAGTGCTATGTTACAGTGTCTTACCCATCTTACACATTATAAGTGCTATGTTACAGTGTTTTAAAACCCTCTTACACATCATCGGGGTATTTTAAATGTCTTACTCCATCTTACCATTATAATGCTATGTTACAGTGTCTTACACCATCTTACACATCATCAGTGCTATGTTCAGTGTTTTTCACCTCTTAAAATCATCGTGCTATGTTACAGGTTTATATCTTACCATTATAATGCTATGTTACAGTGTCTTACACCATCTTAAATCATCAGTGCTATGTTGGTCTTACCCATTTTAAAATTATAAGTGCTATGTTACAGTGTCTTACACCATCTTAAATCATCAGTGCTATGTTACAGTGTCTTACCCATTTTTCACATTAAAGTGCTATGTTACAGTGTCTTACACCATCTTACACATCATCAGTGCTATGTTACAGTGTTTACTCCATTTTTCACATCATCAGTGCTATGTTACAGGTTTAAACATCTTACACATCATCAGTGCTATGTTACAGTGTCTTACCAATTTTTCACATTATAAGTGCTATGTTACAGTGTCTTACTCAATCTTACATCATCAGTGCTATGTTACAGTGTCTTACTCAATTTTACATTATAAGTGCTATGTTACAGGTCTTACTCAATCTTACATTATAATGCAGTTACAGTGTCTTCACCATCTTACACATCATCAGTGCTATGTTACAGTGTCTTACACCATCTTACACATCATCAGTGCTATGTTACAGTGTTTCCCATCTTAACATTATAAGTGCTATGTTGGTTCTTACACCATCTTACACATCATCAGTGCTATTTTCATGTCTTACCCCCTCTTACAATATCAGTGCTATGTTACAGTGTCTTACCCATCTTACACTTTAAAAGGGGATTTAAAAAATTTTCACCATCTTACACATCATCAGTGCTATGTTACAATGTCTTACACCATTTTAAAATCATCAGTGCTATGTTAAGTGTCTTACCCATCTTACACATTATAAGTGCTATGTTACATTCTTACACCATCTTACACATCATCAGTGCTATTTTAAAAGTGTCTTACTCCATCTTACACATTATAAGTGTTATGTTACAGTGTCTTAATCTTACCTCTTGACTGGTATGGATAAAGACTTAAAAACATGAACGAAAAAAAAAAAAAAAATCTAAAAATTTTTTTTTTTTCCCCCCGGGGTATCTATTTATTTTAAACAAGGGAACCAGTGTCAACTGCAAATGAAAATAAGTTTAATAGAGTTTAAAAAAATTCATTAATTTTAATCCGTGAATTGTTTTTTCAGTTGCTACTGCAAGCGAGTTTTCAAAGTTGGAATGATTACATTTTTTGCAGTAGCAGGTTCAGAGAATTCCAGATTTATTCTGCAAATTTCACGTAAATGCAAAAAAAAATAACTTTTTTTTTTTTGGGGTTTTGTGAAGATACATCTTCGTTTTTTACACTCTGCACCAGACGAAATTTAATTCCCCGAGTTTCATTATTTAATTAATTTTTTTTTGGAAAAGGACATTTGGAACATCCTTTTTGGGTGAGGCCTTTTGCTGTTTTGTAACACTTGCTGACTGTAAGTAACACTTTCTGGGTGTAAACTTGCTGGCTGTAACACTTGATGGATGTGAAATTTTTCGGGGTGCAAGTAACCCCTTTCTGGATGTAATAACGGTTTCGGATGTAACACTTGCGGGGTATAAGTAACAGTTGCTGGATGCCCTTTATGGATGTAAGTAAATTGCTGAATGCAAGTAACACTTGCTGGATGAAGTAAGCTTTCGGATGTAACACTTGCGGGGTATAAGTAACAGTTGCTGGATGTAACACTTTCTGGACGGAGGTAACACTTTCTGGACAGGTAACACTTGCTGATGGAGGTAACACTTGCTGAGGGTAAACTTGTAGATAGGAACACTTTCTTTTTTTAACACTTGTGAGAAGTGAGTATCACCATCATAACATACACAACACCCTGGACCACATCACATCAGAAGGAAGTTAATGTCGTCTCTCCAATTTCCTTGAGAGCGACAACGTAAATATCATTTAATGGGACTGCGCGGCCAGGAGCTAGAGTGTCAGGGGAAAAAAATGTCCCTCTTTTGAAAATGAATAATAACAAAATACATAATCAAATGTAGGGAAGGAAAGTAAGTAGGAATAAAAAGAAATAAGGACAGATTTGACACAAATAAAAAAAACAACCTGTGAAACAGAGATACGTAGATGATGTTATCACTTAAAAGATGTGATATGTAGCTGGCGTTGAGTCTCCAATACAAGCTATGTAGCTGGCGTTGAGTCTCCAATACAAGCTATGTAGCTGGCGTTGAGTCCCCAATACAAGCTATGTAGCTGGCGTTGGTCTCCAATACAAGCTATGTAGCTGGCGTTGAGTCCCCAATACAAGCTATGTAGCTGGCGTTGAGTCTCCAATACAAGCTATGTAGCTGGCGTTGAGTCTCCAATACAAGCTATGTAGCTGGCGTTGAGTCTCCAATACAAGCTATGTAGCTGGCGTTGAGTCTCCAATACAAGCTATGTAGCTGGCGTTGAGTCTCCAATACAAGCTATGTAGCTGGCGTTGAGTCTCCAATACAAGCTATGTAGCTGGCGTTGAGTCTCCAATACTAGCTTACCATGGGAAACAGCACACCGAACGTCTTCCCACAGTGTGATGGTGTACATACGGGATGGTGGCTCAGGATATAATGACGATACTCAAAGATTCACTGATGCCCTGGCAAATATCACAGTAGGATGGCGGCACAGTCCAGCAGACAGACGTAAACACTGAGTCCCCAGACACGCAGGAGTGGATGTGGTTGTTATTCTCACAATCTTCAGCGACATGTTACTCATCAGGAATTTGTCTGTCACTTTCCAGCTTCGACTGCTAACTTGTAGCTAACAAGACCACTGCTAACTAGTAGCTGACAAGACCACTGCTAACTAGTAGTACAAGACCACTGCTAACTAATAGCTGACAAGAAAACTGCTAATTAGTAGCTGACAAGACCACTGCTAACTAGTAGCTAACAAGACCACTGCTAACTAGTAGCTAACAAGACAACTGCTAACTAGTAGCTAACAAGACAACTGCTGAAGCTAGCTAGGATAAATATCAATGGAAAAATATACCGAGAAATATGTGAATAAGACACAATATGATTTATGGTGGATTGATAATGTCCAAGTGAACTAAACGACCTTTCAGTAACTGTCATAAATTTCGCATTGTATCTTAGTCACATACTAAGCTAGTTGGGTTCTTTAAATTGGTTTAAAGTCTTTCAACTGCACTTAGACATTAACGCTGCATATAACTTGTTCACCACCAGCCATGAGAAATTTAATGCCTAAAATATGGAATAAAATACACTCTCAAAGAAAACACAGAGGTTACTAGATGGTCTTTCAAAATAATGAAGTTCTGAAGGCCAAGTGTCAAGAAAGCTGAATTTATTTTAAACCTTAAAGTTAAATGAAAAAAATATTGGTAGCCATAAAACCTTTTTTTGTTCTTGTTCCTTTTTTCTTCTTCTTCTTTTTTCTTTTCTTTTCTTCTTCTTATTATTATTTGTAATAAACTTGTATTTTTCATTCTCTTTACTTTTTTTTTTTTTTTCTAGTTTCCACAAGAGGAAATCTTTCCCTAAAAAGGAGAACGTAAACATGGGAGGAAACACTTGAAATCAGTGTAAAAATTTCTGGAACCAGAGCAAAAACATTTGGACTCAGTTTTAACCCTCCTCTTTTACACTGCTAGTTTTACCCATTTTCTGTAAATATTCACCTCTCCTTCCTATCCATTGTTAGTGTTTACCCTCTCCTTCCCTATCCATTGTCTGTCTTCTATACTTCGTTATCAGTTTTCTCCAGCTCTATTCTCCTCTCTCTCCTTCTTACAAATTCTTCTTTCCCATGTTACCCATTTTCCTCACATCCTCTTCCCTCCGCCCTCCATTACTGTTATTGTTGTGTTCTCAATATCAAGCTTTCCTTTCCCCCTATCTTTTATTCCAGTGCTTTATTAACTTTTCTCTCCCTGCGAGTTCGCTTACCTCATACCTCTTCCCGTTTCTCCCTTTCATAGTAATCCTTTATATTTTGCTTCTCTGTGTTCCGAGAACCGCGTATGTTAGGTGGTCAGAGAAGAAAGGAATAAGCCTTTATGAGAGCATTAGGAGGCTGTTTTTTTATAAGGCTAGAGTGCTGTACAGTGTGTCTTACTGACTGCTTTGTAAGAAGTGCTAAATATTGATTATTTTAGTACTATACACACAGTGCGTGAGTGCTATGTAATACACAGTGCGTGAGTGCTATGTAATACAAGTGCGTGAGTGCTATGTAACTTAAATCTCGTTCTTGTAACATTGTCTGCCATATTGGACGTCTATCCGAAGCCACTTGTGCAGTACAATACCGAGAAGATGAAGAATTAGACACATGTGCAACATCTGGGTATCTTTATTGTAGACGTTTCGCCCTCCAGTGGCTTTATCAATACAAATTCAAGGACATAATGGGAAGACAGAACTATATACAAAAGACGAGGTAATCAGACCCTCATCCCTCCAAGTGAGTTTTGATAAACATATGCGATAAACCTGAGTGATGGTGATGCTCTCGTGTGATGTGTACGGATATTTGATTGAGAATGTCATTCATGACGAGACGTTCCTCAGTATAATATCCTAACATTGTATATTTTTATTTCATCGCTTCCCGTCTTCACACCTCGTCTGATAATTACGTGGTGAACAATGTTTTCTTCAAGGTCTAGTTCCTTCAAGTGTTCCTCCTAGTGTCTAATAGAGGATGAACTCGTGTAATAAAATTAACTAGTGTAAAGTGTTGAAAGTTGTGATGGGAGTACATGGGAAAGGCAGCGAGCAGAGGACACCGAGGCTATTTGTTGACAAGAACTATCTACAATACTTCTAACTAGATTAAGGACTATTCATCTGTTATCAGTGTGTATTATCACTTCTTTACCATCGGTTGTCGATAAATAAAACTTTCGTTATCTACACAGGAACAGGATGGATCCAGGTCAAGACAAAGATTTGACCTGATAAACCTGTGTAATGTATTTAATGAACGCTAAACCCGTGTGAGCTATCTATAACATACAATGGTGGAGGATCAATTTTCTCTCTGATCAGTCTGACTATTGGTGGTACCTTTGATAAAGTTCTAACAGAGTGAAATGTTGTCTCATTACAAGCGTGTTATGTAACGTATATCAAATTCTTTAACAGATACAGAGAATAACATGTAAACACAGTGTAAAGAAGAAAATAACAAAAAAGATTTCCTTGTCTCGTAACCAAGGAAGTTGTGAACTAAGAGCTACACACGCCTGACCCTGAGAAATATTGCGGTCAACGGAAGCAATTGAAGTCTCAAAATGAAATAGAATGGTGTGAAAAGTCAGAGTGATTCAGTTCAATGTAGCAGAACAGAACACAATACAACGTATCCAAGGGCACTGGACACACCTGAGAGATGCACTGGCTTGTGGGACACAGCGAAGTGAACAAATACAATATTGTACGAGTAAGGAGTTACAAACATGCACACACACACACAAACAAACACACACACACACACACACAAACACACACAAACACACACACACACACACACACACAAACACACACACAAACACACACACACACACAAACACACACACACACACACACACACACACACACACACACACACACACGTGGGGGTCCAGAAACTTGGAGAGCCAAGATGATGGACGTGGTACTGGAAAACCTGATGCACCAACATGTCAGGGACACGACCAGAGAGAGAGGAGAAGATGAACCAGCAAGAATGGACCTTGTATTCACCCTGAACAGCTCAGATATTGAAGACATAACGCACGAGAGCCCCCTGGGAGCCAGTGACCATATGGTGCTTAGCTTTGAGTACACTGTATAGCTACAGGTGGAGAGGGAAAGCAGTACCGATAGAGACAAACCAGACTTTAAAAGAGGAAACTACACGGGCATGATGATTTTCCTGCAGGACGTTCAGTGGGAAAGGGAAATGGAAGGACTGACAATAAATGAAATGATGGAATACGTAGGGGCAAAGTGCAAGGAGGCAGAGGAACGGTTTATACCCAGAGGCAAAGGATTAAATGGGAAGGCCAGAAAGAGCCCCTGGTTTACCCAAAGGTGCAGGGAGGCAAAGACTCAGAGTATCAGAGAATGGAAACGGTACAGAAGGCAAAGAACCCAAGTAAACAAAGAGATTAGTAGAAGAGCTAGAAACGAGTATGCACAAGTACGGAGGGAGGCCCAGAAACAGTACGAAAATGACATAGCATCGAAAGTTAAGTCCGACCCGAAACTGATGTACGGTCACATCAGAAGGAAGACAACAGTCAAGGACCAGGTGATAAGGCTGAGGAGAGAAGATGGGGAACTCACAAGTAATGATCAAGAGGTATGTGAGGAGCTCAACTTGAGGTTTAAGGAAGTATTCACAATGGAGGAAGGAAGGCAGCTGGGTAGACAGGACGTGGTTCGTCACCAACAAGGGATGTACCAAGTGCTAGAGGGCATACACACAACTGAGGAGGAAGTGAAGCAGTTACTCAGTGACCTCAATACCTCAAAGGCGATGGGTCCGGACAATATCTCCCCGTGGGTTCTTCGGGAAGGAGCTGAGGTACTGAGTGTGCCACTTACCATAATATTCAACACATCCCTTGAAACTGGGCAGCTACCTGAGGTATGGGAGAAGGCCAACGTAGTCCCCATTTTTAAAAAAGGAGACAGAAAAGAGGCACTAAACTATAGACCGGTGTCACTTACATGTATAGTGTGCAAAGTCCTGGAAAATCATCAGGAAAAGAATGGTGGAACACCTTGAGCTGAACAGGATAATAAACACCAGACAGCACGGATTCCGGGAAGGCAAATCCTGTGTAACAAACCTCCTAGAGTTCTATGATAAAGTAACAGAGGTAAGGCAGGAGAGAGAAGGGTGGGTTGATTGCATTTTCCTGGACTGCAGGAAGGCCTTCGACACAGTTCCTCACATGAGATTAGTAAAGAAGTTGGAAGAACAAGCAGGTATAACAGGAAGGGCACTGGAATGGATCAGGGAATACCTCAAAGGGAGGCAACAACGGGTCATGGTGCGTGGTGAGGTATCACAGTGGGCGCCTGTGACGAGCGGTGTACCGCAGGGGTCAGTCCTAGGACCAGTGTTATTCCTGGTATATGTAAATGACATGACGGACGGGATAGACTCAGAAGTGTCTCTATTCGCGGATGATGTGAAAATAATGAGGAGAATCACATCGGAAGAGGACCAGGCAGGGCTGCAAACAGACCTGGACAAGCTCGACATCTGGTCTAGCAATTGTCTTCTTGAATTCAATCCCTCCAAATGCAAAGTCATGAGGATCGGAGAAGGGCAAAGAAGACCGCTGACAGAGTACAAGCTAGGCGGACAAAGGCTACAAACCTCGGCAAAGGAGAAAGACCTTGGAGTGAGTATAACGCCAAGCACTTCTCCGGAGGCACACATCAACCAGATAACTGCGGCAGCATATGGGCGACTGGCAAACCTAAGATTAGCGTTCCGTTACCTTAACAAGGAATCGTTCAAGACACTGTATACCGTGTACATCAGGCCCATACTAGAATATGCAGCACCAGTCTGGAACCCACACCTGGTCAAGCACGTAAAGAAACTAGAGAAAGTGCAAAGATTTGCGACAAGGTTAGTTCCACAACTCAGGGGTCTGTCTTATGAAGAAAGATTGAGGGAAATAGGACTAACAACACTGGAGGAAAGAAGGGTCAGAAGAGACATGATAACGACATACAAAATACTGCGGGGAATTGACAAGGTAGATAGTGACAGGATGTTTCAGAGAGGGAACACAGAAACAAGGGGACACAACTGGAAGCTGAAGACTCAGATGAGTCAAAGGGATGTCAGGAAGCATTTCTTCAGCCACAGAGTAGTCAGGAAGTGGAATAGTCTAGAGAAAGATATAGTGGAGGCAGGAACCATACATAGTTTTAAGACAAGGTATGATAAAGCTCATGGAGCAGGGAGAGCAGAGACCCAGTAGCAGACAGCGAAGAGGCGGGGCCAGGAGCTGAGTCTCGACCCCTGCAACCACAATTAGGTGAGTACACAGGAGCTGGGAATCGACCCCCTGCAACCACATGTAGGTAAGTACACACACAAACCATCACACAGAAAGAGCTTAACTTCGCTGAAACTGCATTTTTATTCACAATACATATTTTCAATACTATGGATAGCATTGGCGGCGATTGCACATCTAGCGAAGCTACGAACGACATTCAGAAGCCTTAAGCAAGTCATTCATCTTTCTTTATGAGACATCTGTCGGATCCGCCACAGAGCATCACCAGCCTTGAACCCCCACCAGATCATACACGTGACGATATACGAATATATACAAAAAGAACTGAACCTGACTACGTTAATGGGAAAAAAATGACAAGTGATAATAATGTACAAGGTATACTCAGAATGCATTAATAAGGCAGATAGGGACAGACAGTTCAAAAGAAATTCTTCGGGTATAAGGTCGTATGGATGGAAATTACAGAAGCAAATGAACCACAGTAAAGTTAGGAAATGTTTCTTGGGTGGACAGGAGGTTGAAAGGCCTAGAAAGAGATGCAGTGATATCCGATTTCAAAAACTCAGTTTTAAGGAGAGATACAACAGGTGTCCACGACGCAAGAAACTGGAGAAACTAACTTCAAAAGTTGGTACAAGACCTGAGACTCGACACCCACAGAGACATAACTGGACACAGACAAACAGACAGATACACACGCACGCACACACGCACGCACTCAGACACATTCACCGTGAAGAGGCGGGGCCAGGAGCTGAGTCTCGACCTCTGCAATCACAAATAGGTGAGTACACACACACAGATGCAGCAGACACGGACAGTAGACAGACACAGCAGAAACAGACAGTAGACAGCAGACAGACGCGGACCCCTGCTGGCACTGTTGTATCTCCTTTGGCACCTTCAGCAACAGCGTTTTTGCTTCTGACTCGTTACTGCAACTTTTACGAGTGCGCGAATATAAAAAAATGCGAACATTTTTTTGGGTAATGCGATGCGTCGTGACGAGGTGCAGAGAGAGTGTGTCGCCGCCTCTGTCGCACTGAGGAGGTACCAGCTCATCTGTTTTAATTCTACAATCAAAGGTAACCATCCCTCCCCTACCCCTCCAGATCTCATGTTCCTCTAGGGGATGAGTGTCACCCCTGTGTCACTCTTGAGTCGCAAGACCCTCACCTCTTGTAAGTGACGAGCATCTCCTTTCCCCTGTCACCCCTTGTAACTCCCTGTCACACCCTGTCACCCCCTGTCACCCTTTGCTAGGGTCGTCCTTCCTCTAACTTTTATTTTTTGGCCGTTCCTGAGAAAATGCATACTCGAGATTTTACAAGACGTAATCCTTCCGTTTAATTTAGTAATTATTGGGCACTTGTAAGTAAATATACGTTAATATATATAAGCCATAATCATAGGCAACTTCAGCCTAATCTAACTTAACAAAACGTAACCGAGAATATAACTTATTACAGTTTCTGAAAAAAATTCGAGCGAGCAGAAATGCAGGAATGGCAGTTTACCAACTAATGAAGGCTCTAAATAGAGAAGAGGTTTCTTAACATTAATCGTGTACAATACTAACAAGTTGATAAAGAAGGCGCATGTGCAGCACATAGGTGCGTTTACCAACAAAGAAACTAAGGTGCTGTACATACGTGTTATTCATCAGTGTAGAGAACAGGTTGCCTAGAGGGAGAGAGCCTCTGTCCACTCGTTATCATCTGTGACACCGAGAGGCCACTAGGCAATCTGTTAAGAGTTTTATCCAGAGTTGATGATGCTTTACGAAGAGCGACACCTCGTGTCACGTGTCAGGAATATATACACAAAGATATATATGTCTCTCAGACTTTATATATTGAGAGTTTACTTTAATTCCTATGTTAGGGATTAAAATATTCTTGACTGGTGGTGATCAGTTTACATGCAGACTTGACCCTCGTGTAGTCGAAAGGCTTAAATGTATTTAAGCAACTAATCAAGTCTCTTCCACAACAGTCCCCCCAGGAAAATATCTGCCACTGTCTATGTCTACAATGAGGGTTCTACTTCACTACCTATTCCAATCGATTGTTAGTATTTCTTAAGAGTTTATGGCCTTGCCAGCTCCTCCTCGCTCTCCTAACATAATATATATGAAGTCAGTAGTGGTTCGCTATTTCTCGTTATTTCTTTGTCTTTCTTTTTCACCTCCTCTAAATCTACTTCTTTCATCGCCTTCTTTTGTACAATCTTCATGGTACAAAGAACCTTTCCGCATTCTTTTCCTTCAAGATGCTGGTACATGGCTCTCAATCAGTGGAATTTAAAGCTACGCTTCCATTTTCCAGGAGCTATTACGATCCTTATAGTTCATTGCACTTCCATTAAATGTAACTGAAATAATTGTTCTGATATTGAGACTGATCTACAAATATGGACTGACTAAAGTAATCCCTCGAGAGTGAATAGTAAGGAATCTTCTGCTTCTTATTGAAACGTTCGCAGATAATTTAAGTTAGGCAGGGGCCACACGATGCCCTCAGACTCTCATTATAGACTTTCTCATATAACTGGACAGCCGGAACATAATATCTTGTCGAATTATGCATTAAAATTTATTGCATTTTATATCTATGGTTTTAAAGTAAACTATGATGTCTAGAGAGATTTTGTCAGTGTGTGTGTGTGTGTTAGTTAGTTAGTTACCATTTTGTCCTAGGCACATGTCGATTAGACACTAGGCCTGTTGTATGTATGTATGTATGTATGTATGTATGTATGTGTGTGTGTGTGTAACGAAACACTTCGAAATGTGTGTGTGTGTGTGTGTGTGTGTGTGTGTGTGAGTGTCTGAGTGTGTGTGTGTGTGTGTGTGTGTGTGTGTGTGTGAGTGTCTGAGTGTGTGTGTGTGTGTGTGTGTGTGTGTGAGTGTGTGTGTGTGTGTGTGTGTGTGTGTGTGTGTATACTCACGCTCTGAACAGATAAAACTCAGTTCAGAGAGAAAATTAAGACTGCTACCACAATTCCTTCTAGCACAGGTTTAACAGAACAACATTTGTTGATAATTAATTGTTAAATACCTTTGTGAGGTAAACCTTATAGATACCTTACTTCTCGACTGATTAACATTCATGCTATTTTCCAGGTGTTAATTATTTTTGCTGTCTGCGTTTATGCAAAGACACATACTGTTTGGGAATCGTTTCTTTACCTGTTGTTGTGTTTGCTTACTTTCTAACTCCAAGGAAAAGAAAGTTATTTAAGGAAAGTAATATGAGAGACAAATACCGACTGAAATTTAAAGACAAAAGTCCCAACACGGAGAGAATGAGACTGTGGATTTTTTTTTATTTTCTTGGCTTCCACAGCAGTGGGGTGGAAGACGTGAGGGAAGAATGGTGACGCTGCCTTTTAAATATTTATGGGATAAAGAGATCAGTTTGCTTCCTCTCGTGGAGGAGCTTCTTAGAGGGTTCTGAAGAGTAGGTGAAGCAATCTATGGAGTGAAGGATGAAGTGTTGGTAGTATGTGGTGGGTGAGTGTAATGGTGTCTCTGGGTGATGTGGTGGGTGAGTGTAATGGTGTCTCTGGGTGATGTGGTGGGTGAGTGTAATGGTGTCTCTGGGTGATGTGGTGGGTGAGTTTAGTGGTGTCTCTGGGTGATGTGGTGGGTGAGTTTAGTGGTGTCTCTGGGTGATGTGGTGGGTGAGTTTAGTGGTGTCTCTGGGTGATGTGGTGGGTGAGTTTAGTGGTATCTCTGGGTGATGTGTTGGGTGAGTTTAGTGATGTCTCTGGGTGATGTGGTGGGTGAGTGTAATGGTGTCTCTGGGTGATGTGGTGGGTGAGTTTAGTGATGTCTCTGGGTGATGTGGTGGGTGAGTTTAGTGATGTCTCTGGGTGATGTAGTGGGTGAGTTTAGTGGTGTCTCTGGGTGATGTGGTGGGTGAGTTTAGTGGTGTCTCTGGGTGATGTGGTGGGTGAGTTTAGTGGTATCTCTGGGTGATGTGTTGGGTGAGTTTAGTGATGTCTCTGGGTGATGTGGTGGGTGAGTGTAATGGTGTCTCTGGGTGATGTGGTGGGTGAGTGAGTTTAGTGATGTCTCTGGGTGATGTGGTGGGTGAGTGTAATGGTGTCTCTGGGTGATGTGGTGGGTGAGTTTAGTGGTGTCTCTGGGTGATGTGGTGGGTGAGTTTAGTGATGTCTCTGGGTGATGTGGTGGGTGAGTGTAATGGTGTCTCTGGGTGATGTGGTGGGTGAGTTTAGTGGTGTCTCTGGGTGATGTGGTGGGTGAGTTTAGTGATATCTCTGGGTGATGTGGTGGGTGAGTTTAGTGATGTCTCTGGGTGATGGGGTGGGTGAGTTTAGTGGTGTATCTGGGTGATGTGGTGGGTGAGTTTAGTGGTGTCTCTGGGTGATGGGGTGGGTGAGTTTAGTGGTGTATCTGGGTGATGTGGTGGGTGAGTTTAGTGGTGTCTCTGGGTGATGTGGTGGGTGAGTTTAGTGGTGTCTCTGGGTGATGTGGTGGGTGAGTTTAGTGGTGCCTGTGGATGATGATGTGGTAAGGTTGGTGGAGACGTTACTGAAGAACACAGTATCCAGACTCACTGAGATGGCAGAGCATCAAAGGATCAGGTTAGATACTAAGTGAACATGTACTTAACTAGAGGAATGATTAAGATCATACAGACAGAACT
The DNA here is from genome assembly GCA_009830355.1 of Cherax destructor. Classification (NCBI taxonomy): domain Eukaryota; kingdom Metazoa; phylum Arthropoda; class Malacostraca; order Decapoda; family Parastacidae; genus Cherax; species Cherax destructor. Next base: position 16,971 of record WNWK01002085.1, read on the forward strand.
GCTCAACAAGAGACACCATTGCTCAAGACTTAACCCAACTTATTTCAGAACCAAGAATTTGAATTAAGTATATGAGCTGGAAGAAACTTGACACATTGATAGTCATGGCCACTTGACCCACCACCTAAGTGGATAATCAGACCAATAGCTTCGCTTCCCTGGACCGGGCCGCGGGGGCGTTGACCCTGGAACACTCTTCAGGTATATATCTACAGCCACATTAATTAGTAGCTTCAGGTGTCTACAGTACCTGGAAATGCTCGAAGTATTAATATTAAAGTAAAATCTACATTTTTTCATATATAAAAACAATTATAATGTATTACGTTCTTTGAAATCCCATACCACTCACTAAGAGTCGAGCTGGACACCGAAGCGAGTAAGACTCCTTCTAGGAACATCCACTTCGTCAGCCTTCACTGGCACGTGTAACGAGAGCTCCACTGAGTGCCGCTCAGCGCCGCCAGTATGTCCACTGATCGATAAAATAGGCAGCGACCTTGCCAGCGACCAGGTAGTGGTTGATGTAAGGGGATCGGAAAACAAATCTTTCATCATGCCTTAAGCCTATCTGTAGGGGCAATATCTTGCTGCGAGTTATTAGTGTCTATCTCACGCTTAGCGAACGGAGGATCAAGCCTTCACCCTTCCTTGCGCTGAATATCCCATAGGGATATAGTGTATATGTATGAATGTATATATATTCATACAAGTAAACAAACAATTCCACCACGACGGGAAATATAAATCGGGATAATCGGATTACTGGTGATCCAGGCAGCGGCGCCAGGTGCTGCAAAACAAGAATTTTTGTTATGGCTGACGTCAGGGACTCCCTTGATTACTTGACCTGAAATATGTGGACAGAGTTCATGGGAGTTTTTCCCCCAACCAACTGTTATTATACGATACTGAACTAATTGATGATAGACTTTTTTCCCTTCCTCCCCCCCCATCTCTCCTCTCTCTTTCCTCTATCTCTCTCACTCTCCGTGGGACTGACGTTTCATCAACATACTCAGCGCTCAGTGTGGTCAGCACAAACACGTTCCAAACGCCTTTTATTTCACCCTTGTTCACAGACTTTAATGTCCTTCCTCAGTATTCCGCGAATTATATATATATATATATATATATATATATATATATATATATATATATATATATATATATATATTTTTAAATTGCTAGGAATTCGCAAGAGCAGGCGAAATATTCACAAACACTGATCTCTGGCCGACGGAGACTCGACCCTACGAACCTTGTGACAGGAACGCAGTGCTTTACCGACCGTACCACACTGGACCAATACCTTGGCATCCAGCTCACGCTAGACGTTGATCCAAGGCACCCAGCTTTCAGGCAGGTGGCTTACAGCTTTTCATCTCATCCCCTGCATGCATCGACACAACTAGAGATTTATACAATGCTAGGAATTCGCAAGAGCAGGCGAAATATTCACAAACACTGATCTCTCTGCGTTCCTGTAACAAAGGTTCGTAGGGTCGAGTCTCCGTCGGCCAGAGATCAGTGTTTTGATATATATATATATATATATATATATATATATATATATATATATATATATATATATAAATTATTATTATCTAAGAATGCTTTACTGTTTGCGTATTTTTTCGTATATCTAAATTTCTTTATTTCGGTCAGCTTGTTCTTCTTTATGTGTGTGTGTGTGTGTGTGTGTGTGCGTGTGTGTGTGTGTGTGTACTCACCTAATTGTACTCACCTAATTGTGGTTGAAGGGGTCGAGACTCAGCTCCTGGCCCCGCCTCTTCGCTGTCCGCTACTAGGTCTCTGCTCTCCCTGCTCCATGAGCTTTATCATACCTCGTCTTAAAACTATGTATGGTTCCTGCCTCCACTATATCTTTTTCTAGACTATTCCACTTCCTGACTACTCTGTGGCTGAAGAAATGCTTCCTAACATCCCTTTGACTCATCTGAGTCTTCAGCTTCCAGTTGTGTCCCCTTGTTTCTGTGTTCCCTCTCTGGAACATCCTGTCCCTGTCTACCTTGTCGATTCCCCGCAGTATTTTGTATGTCGTTATCATGTCTCCTCTGACACTTCTTTCCTCCAGTGTTGTTAGTCCTATTTCCCTCAACCTTTCTTCATAGGACAGACCCCTGAGTTGTGGAACTAGCCTTGTCGCAAACCTTTGCACTTTCTCTAGTTTCTTTACGTGCTTGACCAGGTGTGGGTTCCAGACTGGTGCTGCATATTCTAGCATGGGCCTGACGTACACGGTGTACAGTGTCTTGAACGATTCCTTGTTTAGGTAACGGAACGCTAATCTTAGGTTTGCCAGTCGCCCATATGCTGCCGCAGTTATCTGGTTGATGTGTGCCTCCGGAGACGTACTTGGTGTGTGTGTGTGTGTGTGTGTGTGTGTGTGTGTGTGTGATGTGTGTGTGTGTGTGTGTGTGTGTGTGTGTGCGTATGTGTGTGTGTATGTGTGTGTGTGTGTGTGTGTGAGTTGTGTGTGTGTGTGTGTGTGCGTATGTGTGTGTGTATGTGTGTGTGTATGTGTGTGTGTGTGTGTGTGTGTGTGTGTGTGTAGTGTACACATGCCAGGTAATACTGGAGGTACCGTAGGTACACCCTAATGTAGTAAATTGGTGAGGTTGGCGGACCAGCCACGGGGAAATGATTTTTTTTTTCAACCAAACTCGAGAGAAGCAAATGTTGCAATGTTGCTATCGAGATTATCGCTGCTGCTACTGCCGTCGATAACAACAATGTAGGCGTGAGTATGTCTTGTACAATAATAATAATAATAAAAATAATAATAATAATAATAATAATTATTATTATTATTATTATTATTATTATTATTATTATTATTATTATTATTATTATTATTATTATTATCACTATAAAAACACTACTAAATATCAATCGATCTATAAAAAAAGAAGCAGCAAAAATCATTACCACTTCGTTCCGAGTATGGAAATACATTTTTTACTTCACATTTTATGCTTTTCTTCAAAGTCTTCACTTAGGAATTTTCTTGGCAAAAAAATCAGTCTCCGATCCCCGTGGGAAAAAAGAGATAAATATTTTTACATCGTTGAATACAAAAGATAAAATTTTTACATCTTGAATACATATTTATAAATATTTAAATATTAAATTTTATATATACATATATATATATATATATATATATATATATATATATATATATATATATATATGTCGTGCCGTGCCGATTAGGTAAAACTTGCGATTTTGGCTTAAATAGCAACGCTCACCTTGCCATATAAGACAAGTGAAAATTTGTGTATGCAATAATTTCGCCAAAATCATTCTGAACATAACGAAAAAAATATATTTCATTGTATTTGTTTATTATTAAATTAATGTTAACGTATCTAAAATATATTTAGTTTGGTTAGGCTAAATTAAATTGCGCTTGTTGTAATAAGGTTAGGTAGGTTTTCAAAGTTTCTATTGGTACAAAATTATAAATTCTTACATTAGCATAAATGAAAAATATATATCTTTAAACGTATAAGAGAAAATTTTAGAAAGGACTTAATTTTAGATGAGTTCTTGCTAATTGACCAGTTTTACCTAATCGGCACGACATATATATATATATATATATATATATATATATATATATAATTGTAAATTAGCGTCCACCAGCGTTTTGTAGCATTTCGTTATTCACAACCAACCCTCAATTTGGAAACGTGTTAGACAACGTTTCGGTCCTTTTATCTCTATCCTCACTTCACCTGACCTTTCTTCCAGCTGTCCCTCTCATCTCTCTCTTATTCCCCCACTGACAACGGCTCTCGGAAGAACTCGAAATATATGAACTAAATTACCTCTCCGAAGTCCAGGTTAGTTGTAAATTGCCACTGCCACGGTATTTTGACATTTATTCTCCATATGTAAAGAACAGTATAATGCAATTGTTAAATTGTTTTGCAACAATGACTGTAAATTGTTTTACAACAATGACTGTAAATAACTCTTTGCTTGCTCTGCTGACGTTGACATATTTATGCTGCCCTACACACTCGTAATTTATCGCTCCAGTGAGATTCAACGCCAGATAAAAAATAAATAGAGATAGAAGCAGGAGCAGCAACAGCAGAAGCAGCAGCAGCAGGACCAGCAACAGCAGATCCAGAAGCTGCAGGAGCAGTAGCAGTGCATCAGCAGTAACAGCAGCAACCGCAGTAGCACCAGCAGCAGTAACAGTACCAACGACGGAAGCAGCAGCAGAAGAAACAGCAGCAGCAACAGCAGCAGTAGCAGCAACAACAGCAGCAAAACAGTAACAACAGCAGTAAAAACAGTAGCAGCAACAACAGCAGCAGCAACAACAGCATTAACAATAACAGCAGCAGCAGCAACAACAGAAGCAGTAGCAGCAACAACAACAGAAGCAGTAGCAGCAACAGCAGAAACAATAGCAGCAACAACAGAAACAGTAGAAGCAACAGAAACAGTAGCAGCAACAACAACAGAAACAGTAGCAGCAACAACAGAAACAGTAGCAGCAACAACAGAAACAGTAGCAGTAACAACAGAAACAGTAGCAGTAACAACAGAAACAGCAGCAGCAACAACAGAAACAGTAGAAGCAACAGAAACAGTAGCAGCAACAACAACAGAAACAGTAGCAGCAACAGCAGAAACAGTAGCAGCAACAACAGAAACAGCAGCAGCAACAACAGAAACAGTAGAAGCAACAGAAACAGTAGCAGCAACAACAACAGAAACAGTATAAGCAACAACGGAAACAGTAGCAGCAACAACAGAAACAGTAGCAGCAACAACAGAAACAGTAGCAGCAACAGAAACAATAGCAGTCACAACAGAAACAGTAGCAGCAACAGAACCAGTATCAGTAACAACAGAAACAGCAGCAGCAACAACATAAACAGTAGCAGTAACAACAGAAACAGTAGCAGTAACAACAGAAACAGTAGCAGTAACAACAGAAACAGTAGCAGCAACAACAGAAACAGCAGCAGCAACAACAGAAACAGTAGCAGCAACAGAAAAAGTAGCAGCAACAACAGAAACAGTAGCATTAACAACAGAAACAGCAGCAGCAACAACATAAACAGTAGCAGTAACAACAGAAACAATAGCAGTAACAACAGAAACAGCAGCAGCAACAACAGAAACAGTAGCAGCAACAGAAAAAGTAGCAGCAACAACAGAAACAGTAGCAGTAACAACAGAAACAGCAGCAGCAACAACAGAAACAGTAGCAGTAACAACAGAAACGGTAGCAGTAACAACAGAAACAGCAGCAGCAACAACAGAAACAGCAGCAGCAACAACAGAAACAGTAGCAGCAACAGAAACAGTAGCAGCAACAACAGAAACAGTAGCAGTAACAACAGAAACAGCAACAGCAACAACAGAAACAGCAGCAGCAACAACAGAAACAGTAGCAGCAACAGAAAAAGTAGCAGCAACAACAGAAACAGTAGCAGTAACAACAGAAACAGTAGCAGTAACAACAGAAACAGTAGCAGCAACAACAGAAACAGCAGCAGCAACAACAGAAACAGTAGCAGCAACAGAAACAGTAGCAGTAACAACAGAAACAGTAGCAGCAACAACAGAAGCAGCAACAGCACCAACAGAAACAGTAGCAGCAACAGAAACAGTAGCAGTAATAACAGAAACAGTAGCAGCAACAACAGAAAGAGCAGCAGCAACAACAGAAACAGTAGCAGCAACAGAAACAGTAGCAATAACAACAGAAACAGTAGCAGCAACAACAGAAGCAGCAACAGTATTAATACACAAACTTTATGTTGCAATATATAGAACGAGTTTAACGTATCGCGTGAAATAAAAAAAACTGTCTTGACAAAATTGCATTTGAAAATTTCTAGCTCCCGATCCTTTTTCAGGCACTAACATTAACTGTTCCCGTTGTAGTTTTTGTTGTTGATTTTGTTGCTGTTCTTGTTTCCTCTGCTCTTGTTGCTGTTGATATTCTTGTTTCTTCTGCTCTTGTTGTTGATTTTGTTTCTGCTCTTGTTTCTTCTGCTGTTGTTATTGTTAATGATTTTGGTGTTGTTTTTGTTTCTTCTGCTGTTGTTGTTACTTTTGTTTTGGTTGCTCATTTATAATAATAATAATATTAATAAACAAATAATTTCATGATGTTATTGTTGTTGTCGTTGTTTGTTATCTATTTTTAATTCAATACAAAATATTATTATTATTTTTTTAATATTATAAGATGAAGAGTATTTCAAGAGGTAATTTATTTTGCTTAAATACATATTTTTTCTCCTTTATTAGTCTTTCTAGGCGAAATCATCTCGATAAAATATTTTTTTGGGGGAAATCTCAAAGTTGCAAAAAAGTCTCAAAGTTGTAATAAAACCTGAAAGTTGTAATAAAACCTCAAAGTTGAAATAAAACCTCAAAGTTGTAATAAAACCTTAAAGTTGTAATAAAACCTCAAAGTTGTAATAAAACCTCAAATTTGTAATAAAACCTTAAAGTTGTAATAAAACCTCAAAGTTGAAATAAAACCTCAAAGTTGTAATAAAACCTCAAAGTTGTAATAAAACCTCAAAGTTGTAATAAAACCTCAAAGTTATAATAAAACCTCAAAGTTGAAATTAAGCCTGAAAGTTGAAATACAATTTCAAAGTTGCAATAAAACCTCAAAGTTATAATACAACTTCAAAGTTGCAATAAAACCTCAAAGTTGAAATAAAACCTCAAAGTTGAAATTAAACCTCAAAATTGAAATAAAATCTCAAAGTTGTAATAAAACCTCAAAACCGTAATAAAACCTCAAAGTTCTAATAAAACCTCAAAATTGTAGTAAACATCTGAGTGAGAGTTTTCATCAAAAGAGTTAAAAACATATATTTTTTTGAAAGTTTTGAGAGTTTGAAGAGTGTTAAAAAAAAGATGAATATTTTTTATGAAACTTTTTTTCACCCTGTTCATCAGATGGAAAACTGTCCTGTGTGGTAGGAAGAAGGAAGAAGGAAGGAGGGAGGAAGAAGGAGGGAGGAGGAAGGGAGGAGGACGAAGAACGAAAGAATGAGGAAGAAGGAAGGGAAAAGGTGAAAGGAGGAAGAAGGAATGAGGAAGGATTAAGGGAGGAGGTGGAAGGAGGAAGAAGGAATGAGGAAGGATTAAGGGAGGAGGTGGAAGGAGGAAGAAGGAATGGGGATAGGGGTAGGTGGAAGGAGGAAGAAGGAAGAAAGAATGAGGAAGGAGAATAGGGGTAGGTGGAAGGAGGAAGAAGGAAGAAAGAATGAGGAAGGAGGATAGGGGTAGGTGAAAGGAGGAAGAAGGAAGAAAGGATGAGGAAGGAAGATAGTGGTAGGTGGAAGGTGGAAGAAAGAATGAGGAAGGAAGAAAGGGGTAGGTGGAAGGAGGAAGAAAGAATGAGGAAGGAGGAAAGGGGTAGATGGAAGGAGGAAGGAGGAAAGAGGAAGGAGGAAGAGGGTAGGAGGAAGGTGAAAGAGGAAAAAAAAAGGGAGAGGTTAGGAGGAAGTATAGAGTATGAGGTAAAAATACATGAAACGGGAGAAGAGAGATGGGAACATGATGGGAAGAGAGAGAACAGAGAATAAAGATTATTATTATTATTAAAATTAAAATTATCATTATTATTGAAATTACTATTACTATTATTATTAAAATTATTATTATTATTATTATTATTATTATTATTATTATTATTAAAATTACTATTATTATTAAAATTACTATTATTATTAAAATTACTATTATTAATAAAATTACTATTATTACTACTATTATTATTAAACTAATTAAAACCACTAAACCCGTACGAGTTATACATCACAAACAAACATCTAACGTTTCAAGAAAAAACTTTACATGTTTTTCAAGGCACATCGTGATCAGTCAGGCTGTTGGTGGTGCTTACGTTGGAGAACATGCGGTGAGAAACACCAACAAAAAGATTTATCAGGCTCTCACTCAGGTGACAATAAATAATAATAATAATAATAATAATAATAATAATAATAATAATAATAATAATAATAATAATAATAATAATAATAATAATAATGGAACAATATTCTTTAGCTATTTTCTGAAAAATTTAAAACAAATTCTTGTCAACACTTCATGGAACCTGTATTCTGTCTATAAGGAAATATAATAAAAAAGTGTAGACTTTTTACCTGAGAAAGGAAAATATGGGAGGTGGAGGCGCACCTCTTCAGAACGTTAAGAAACGTGTTTGACACAAACTTTAACTTAGCTCTCTTAGGTAACTTTAAAACGTACTAGGTCCTTCATGAACTTTAAGACGTGCCTTCCCTCGCGAGCCTTAAAACGTTAGTTCCCTCGCGATCATGAAAACTTAGCTCCCTCGGGAAGTTTAGAATATTCTCCCCTTCGGAAGCTTAAAATAAAGGAACTTCACTCGGTAAGTTTAAAATATGCCTTCCTCGGGAACTTTAAATCATACCTCCCTTAGCCACTTTAAATCATCTCTCCCTCGGCAACTATAAATCATACCTCGTCGGCAACTATAAATCATCTTTCCCTCGGCAACTATAAATCATACCTCCTCGGGAACTATAAATCATCCCTCCCTCGGGAACTATGAAACATACCTCCCTCGGCAACTTTAAAAGACAACTCGCATTACTTTCAGTAACTTTTAACTCTCCCTCCGAGGAGGAATTTACCGTAATTAGAAAGTTGGTTTTTAGGAGCTGAGCCAAGTAAGCATAGTCGTGTGCACGAGCAAACTCATGTACCAGTGCGTGTTCTCTGTTGAACAATGGAGTAAGTCATTTTAACTTGGATTTGTTATTACTATTATCATTATTACTATTATTATTATAATAACATTAATTTTTTCAACAAACCGGCCGTATCCCACCCAGGTATGTTGACCTGGAAAGAAAAAAAACGAAAGTTTAATTTTCTTTTTTAAATTTAGTAATTTATACAGGCGAAGGGGGTTAATTATTATTATTACATTTTATTGTAGTTCATTCAGAGCATAATATAAAATACTTTAGTTTTGAAAAATCTTTGCAGAAGACAAGAATTTTCAGAATGATGTCTTAGGCTCAAACCTGGAAACCGAAATTGATACCACAGCAATAACAAGAGAGCTAAAAAAAAATTATGGGCATAAAAAAAATAAACTGAGGGGTTCAGACCGCCTTGGACATTGAATCAATGCTCATGTAGACTATTACTTTCCATTTAACTATCTTCGGAACTCCGGCTATAGAGAGTAAATTGCATGATCAATGAAAAATGGCGGGTATTGCACCAATATTGCAAAATTTTAATGGAGAAAATTCCCCCAAAATAACAAGACAGTCTTGCTGACTAGAATGGTGGAAAAAACTATTTGAAGTTAGAGCCAAAAATAAGAGGACTGCAGATGCGTCCTGAGGTCACTGCATCGACAGGACGAGGGAATTTTTGACTAACCTGAAGGGAAATGATATAGTAATTGTTAATAATTTACTTCTCGTTCCTGTAATAAGTGTATTTCAAAATATCTTTCGACGGAGATTTTCATAAAAGATTCACTTAGGAATTTAAAAAAAAGGAGGAAAAGATGAGCTATGTGACAATGAAATATTTTTTTAATAAAAGGAAAAACATAGCGACTACAGGAAGAATGTCAACATGGTGTAGCGTCATCAGTGAGGCGCCATGAAGATCAGTGCTTATTCAGGCAGTGTTTAAAATTTATCTAAATGATTTACTAGAGGAAATGAATTATATATAAATGTCTGTTTGCTAATGATGAATATTTTTCATCCCAAATGGAAAAAAAAATACTGGAACGATCTTCAGGAGTGGGTATTGCATGTAAAACTATCCTCAAGTTAGAAAAATATGACAAAATAAGAAGAGAAGATAATACACCACATCTGAAGCTGTACTGTAACCAGATATAAATAATTACAGCCATACGCACTGAAACTCAGTGAAACCATCGACTTGCAATACAAAACTAATCGTGTCTCGGCGACCTGAGCTACAGCCAATTATTTCCACCAATCACACAACTTTTAATTGACCTTTCATTGCCAACTGAGCTCTGGAAATCCTATTGAATCCATGTTTACGAGTCATTAACAGTCCTGTCTGGGCTCAGACTATGATGAATGGCCTCGGCTCCTAACACATCATCAGGTATATAAATGTTCCCAGTGAATGGACAGTCCTGGAAAAGTCACATTCATTAAGAGTGAAGAGTTTCCTTTGTTATTCTCGTTTTTTGAGACTCAGAGTGAAAGTACTCTGATAATTTATATCTGATTATTTCCCCTTTTCTTAGTGTGAGTATACTCTTCCTCAGCAAAGAAAAAAAACATAAAAATTTCTCTCTCTATGTATATATGGATAGCAGCCAGCAGGATTCGAACCCACGTTTAGACGATATCCACGAGCGAGGCTTAGCTCCCACCAAGACTCCTTGGACCACTCAGCTACAGATGACTTAAAACGTTAGGTACTCTCGTTACAAGCCATGTTTCTTCCTAACGCCAGGCACACCAGTGAGTCTCAAGAATGGTATATAGCTATTTCATTCTCCTCTTGCATTTTCTGGCCTCACGAGCGAAAGTATATCAATGCTCCAAGCAAAAACAAGCGATAGTATATACACCGAAAGATCGCAAGGTTTGCAAGCAGGTTACCTAACGTTTTGAGGTGTGGAGAAAATTCTCCAAGAGAGGGGGAGGTATCAGCTCTTTTCAAGGGCCCTGCCCTTTCCGGCCCTTAGAAAGGGCCAGACGGCGTGTCTGGCTTCGACAACAACTTAACTAATAACAGATGAACGGACCACAGTATGTCACGTGTTGTCTGACCAGTACGTCACGTCTAGCTGAAGAGGGTTGCAAGGAATGTGAATTAATGAGTGATAGACATTTGATGAAATGTGACTCTTTGCCATAGAAGGAAACTGCTGTATTAGTTTCTACACTTGACATTATAATCATGTGCTCCAGTGATCTAAATATTTAGAGAACACAAGATTTTGAATTGCAACTGGTTGCAGCATTTTGCAAGTGTTGAAATTGTGCTGATGTCAGTGATGCCAAGCCCCGCTGAGGCACGAGGGCGCACGAGGGCATTAGATTGAACTCAGCCACTGAAGGGACGAGAGCTGCAGCTAGGATTTAACCTAACAAAGGACATTAGTCGTGCACGTCCGTTCTTCTAATTCAATCTCCACTAACGTCGGGAAATCGGATAAGAACACTGTTCCAGCGCGTTTAGTGAATAAAATCGCGGTATATTCAGAAGTGTGCGCAGCTTCTTATTACTGCTAAAAGACAAACGTAGAGAAACAATCGCTAGTGAACTCCATCGAAAACAAGACGGTGACTCATCAGCGTTCTACAAATCAAGACAACGTTTTCCGGGTGTGAATTAAGGGTCCGATACAAATACCCAGGTAAGTCTGCTTAGACATAGATGTCACCAGCTGCTCAGTTAGGAATACATATTTTGTTCTAGGCAGATTTATCATTCACCAGGTGAGACGAGGGCGATTCGCCCAAACACCGTAAGTAAACCGCTGTTCAGTCCATTCAATGACTGATTATATGGCATACGCTCCTTTGGGGCAATATATTATACTTACATAATTTTATAGACCCATACAGCCCTGTGGGGGATGTGAACGTCTGCATCAACCAACGGCTACTGGGACGGCTGGGTAATCTTGGAAGCATCTTCAAGCTAAGTATAGCAACATTTACAGTCCACATTATCTTAGGGGTCCATTCCCCCACATGAGGCATCTGTAGCTGAGTGGTCTAAGGCGTCACGTAGGGAGCTAAGCCACACTCGTGGATAGCGCCCAAACCTGGGTTCGAATCCTGCTGGCTGCGATCTTTCTGTATATATATATATATATATATATATATATATATATATATATATATATAAAACAACTACAAGGGAGTTGAATGATAGCTTTAGGCCTAGAACTATCACTCAACTCCCCTGTGGTTGTTTTGCATCCTGTATCGCTTGTTCGTGATTCTTGCATATACATATATATATATATATATATATATATATATATATATATATATATATATATATATATATTATTATATTGGAAATGTTATGAATTTGACATTTTGACTACATGCTTCTGGGGTATTGCTACTTTGAATTAATATTAGACAATTTTCAATTAATTATCAATAAAATCCACTTGTGCTGATTTACACAGCATTATCCACATTAACACTATAAGTATGTCTGCATTGTGAATATACAGTTTTTGTCTGGATGTCCTAACCATCATCGTATATTATGAATGGTCTCATCATCATAACTGGGACTCGATAACCAGATGTTGTTCTGTCTCTCAAGACCATCTGCTGTCCCTCCTGGTCTTGGCCGAGGTAACGAGCGCTGCTTAAGCTTCCAAAATACCTTTGGAACTGACATATTGGGCGACATTCGTCCTGGGTCGTAGATGACTCGAGGAAATCTCACGATGCTATCCAGGAAATGCCTGAGGTGAAGGGGCTTTCAGTCAACGTCACAGGGGGCGAAGACAGTGACTTAGAACTTACAGAGTCTACACTATTATATATATATATATATATATATATATATATATATACCCTCCTGGGAGCACCGCTGGGTCCCCACGCCATCGACACTGTCCTCAAGGACAAAGTAAATGACCTGAAAAGAATGGAGGAGAGAATAAGTGATCTTGATGCCCATGATGCCCTGTATCTCCTCACAAGGTGTCTTACTATGCCAAGACTCACTTACTTCTTGAGGTGTGCACCCTCTTTTGAAAACCCAACACTTGACGAGTATGACGCACACCTGAGATCAACCTTCAAGAAGGCACTGAATCTGTCACTAGAGGATCAGCAATGGGAGCAGGCAACCCTGCCAGTGCGACTGGGAGGTATAGGGGTGCGCAAAGCAAGGCAGGTAGCGTTACCTGCATTTCTGTCATCGTGTTTGGCCTCCTGTGGATTAGTCAAGAGGATTGTCCCTGAACGTTTGAGAGGTGTGGTGGGAGCTCAAGACCCCAAGTTCATTGAAGCAGCAGTGCAGTGGGACATCCTGGCAGACTCTTCCAGTAGACCAGCTCCTCCCAAAGAGCACAAACAGTCCCACTGGGACAAACCGATCATGGAAAAAATTTCCAACACAATGCTCACCAACGCTTCAGGAAAGGACAAAGCTCGTCTCCTAGCGGTGAAGGCACCACACTCAGGAGATTTCCTTCTTGCTGTTCCAAATTCCTCTCTGGGCACTCGACTCGACCCACAGGCCATTCGGATTGGTGTTGCTCTTCGCCTAGCCGCCCCCATACTCACCGAACATAGGTGTATTTGCGGCAGGGCGACGGCTGATCAATTCGGACTTCATGGTCTAGTGTGTCACACATCAGAAGGAAGTATGCTAGACATGAGGAGGTCAATGACATCATAAAGAGAAGCCTCGCCACAGCCCGTTGCCCAGCTCAACAGGGAACCCCAAGTGCAGAGGTCTGATGGAAGTCAAAAGCGTCCTGATGGAGCCACCATGCTACCCTGGAAGGATGGTAAGCAGATTGCTTGGGACTACACCTGTGCTGCCACATTGGCAGACACCTACCTGCCACACTCCTTAGCCGAAGGGGGTGGAGCTGCCAGCCACAGGGAGACCCAGAAGACCCGCAAATATGAAGACCTTCCCTCTTGCTATAACTTCATCCCAATAGGGTCGGAGACCCATGGAGCATGGGGCAAGTGTGCTCTAAAGTTTCTCAAGGAGCTGGGTGGAAAACTCATCATAGAAACCAAGGACCACAGGGCGACCAGCTTCCTCTTTCAGAGACTCAGTGTTGCGATCCAGAGGGGAAATGCCTGCAGTATTCTGGGCACGGCCCACTGCCGGGAGTTGGACGAAGTATTTGACATGTAGCTCTGAGTTGTTATCTATGTTGTTTTACTCCCAATTGTATTTTGTCTTGAAATAAAGTTTGTAAAAAAAAAAAAAAAAGATGGGGTGGTAGGGGAAGTGGAATATTCAAATGGCTTCAGAAAGAAATCTAAATATTCTTCCTTGAAGTCTTTTTATCCACTTCTCCGAGGCAATGGGTCCCACAATTGACACCAGAGGTGGACCCCATCCTATATATATATATATATATATATATACACACTCATACAGGTATTGTATATATAAATATAAATATATATGTTGTGCCTAATAGATAAAACTAGTCAATTAGCAAGAACTCATTTAAAATTAAGTCCTTTCTAAAATTTTATCTTATACGTTTAAAGATATATTTTTTTTTATTTATGTTAACGTAAAAATTAATAATTTTGTACCAAAAGAACCTTAGAAAACTTACCTAACCTTATTACAACAAGGGCAATTTAATTTAGCCTAATCCAACTAAATATATTTTAGATAACTTTACAATAATTAAATAATAAAAAAACACAATGAAATATATTTTTTCGTTAGATTCAGAATGATTTTTGCGAAATTATTGCATATAAAATTTTTCGCTTGCCTTATTCGGCAAGAAGATCGTTGCTTTTTAAGCCAAAATAGCAAGTTTTACCTATTCGACACGACATATATATATATATATATATATATATATATATATATATATATATATATATATATATTTTATATATATATTTATATATATATATATATATATATATATATACATCAGCAATGCAAGATAAGCCATGTATTTATTTCATCAATGGAACCCTAAATAGGATTACATGCTATTATAGCAATAATATAAAAATACGCTTCCACAAAAATGCTCCCTCTAGCTATAATGCCCCCCACCCCTACAAATTTACCCCTTCCTTACAAATATACCCCTTACCCCAATATTTTTCCTCTCCTCACAGATACCCTCCGCACTAACATAGTTACCCTCTTCTACAACAACAACAAAAAATACCTTTCCTCAAAAACATTTTCTTCCCTTCAAACATACCACTTCGCCTTCAAAAATACCACCTCGCCTTCAAAAATACTACCTCGCCTTCAAAAATACCACCTCGCCTTCAAAAATACCACTTCGCCTTCAAAAATACCACCTCGTCTTCATAAATACCACCTCGCCTTAAAAAATACCACCTCGCCTTCAAAAATACCACCTCGCCTTCAAAAATACCATCTCGCCTTCAAAAATACCACTTAGCCTTCAAAAATACCACCTCGCCTTTAAAAATACCACCTCGCCTTCAAAAATACCACCTCGCATTCAAAAATACCACATCGCCTTCAAAAATACCATCTCGCCTTTAAAAATACCACCTCGCCTTCAAAAATACCACCTCGCCTTCAAAAATACCACCTCGTCTTCATAAATACCACCTCGCCTTCAAAAATACTACCTCGCCTTTAAAAATACCACCTCGCCTTCAAAAATATCACCTCGCCCTCATAAAACTACCCTCTTCACCTTAAAAATATCCCCTTCAATTAAAAAAAACATCCTATTCTCAAAAAAGTAAATCCTCCTCTACAAAAAATACTCTCTTCACCTCACAAAATGCCTCTTCCCCTTTAAGAAAAATGATGCTTTTTCTAGTTTGATCGTTTATGAACTTTCAGGAATAAATGACATTTATTGCTATAACGTTTAACATTTTGGTTGACTACAGAGTAGGGCAGAGCTCTGCTCTCGTTTCCAGCAGGCACGTGTGTCAGGACCCTCGTAATGAAGAATACAGCAGTACACAGCAGAGTTCTGCTCTCAGCAACAACAAAATCGTGTGTCAAGATCCCTTATTATTAAGAGGGAAGCGAAGCGACCAACCTTCCACTTCAGACTGGGCCACGAGAGGAGAAAGTATTGATCAGCTCCACTCACCCTGTGACATAACCTATCGTCATAATGATAGGTAGTTGACACTCCATAGGCTATACTATCTCCAGCCTTGGCTGTTCCAGACAGAAGGTCATTCCTCCTTCAGAATTCACGATGATAAAGAATTGACAAGGAAACAGCGAGTGTTTTTTTTATTGACTGAATGTACCGAGTGGGGTTCCTCAGGGATGGGTCCTCGGTCCAATTTAAAATTTATATAAATAATTAAATATGAAACTCGTAACTTACATAAATGATATCAATACGGGTATCGCACCTGTAAAAGCTAAGTTTGCAGTTGTCATTAAAAACGGAACGCATAAAATCGTGGTGATGAATGTTGAT
This sequence comes from Cherax destructor, assembly GCA_009830355.1. NCBI lineage: Eukaryota > Metazoa > Arthropoda > Malacostraca > Decapoda > Parastacidae > Cherax > Cherax destructor. The sequence continues at coordinate 33,187 of WNWK01002085.1, forward strand.
GAAAGATGATCATTGTTGATCTGTCTTTGATGACTGTTGATCATTGTTAATAGTTGCTGAGCATTGTTTATCAGTAATGATTAGTGATGATCAATGTGAATCAATGTTGATTAAGAAGTAGTTGTTGGTAGTAAACCTTGGATCACTCGTTATAATTATTATTATTATTAGTAGTAGCAGTAGTAGTAGTAGTAGTAGCAGTAGAAAGTAGCATTAGTAGCAGCTACCGAAGAAGTGGTAGTAGTAGAAGTAGTAGAAGCAGTAGTAGCTGTAATAGTGAGGAGGAGAGCTGGTAGTTGTAGTTTAAGTATATAACACATACTCTCTCCTTTCTCTCTCTCTCTCCCTCACGTTTGCTAGACGCTTTTCAATTTCTACGATGCAGAAGTTTAATGGAATCATCTCTCACAACATCTGAGAGTGAGACTGTTGACTCGGGGCACACTCCTTTAGTATTATGTAAACATTAGAGTTTACAGGTGTGGCCATTCATTAATTAAACACTAAACAAGAAGTCACGGCGAACCCAAAAAAGTATAAGCAACTTCTGTCAGCATTGGTGTTAAAGTGAGCCTGATATAGCTTCCGTTGGTGCCAGCACTGGTATTACAGTAAGCCTGATATAGCTTCCGTTGGTGCCAGCACTGGTATTACAGTAAGCCTGATATAGCTTCAGTTGGTGCCAGCACTGGTATTATAGTAAGCCTGATATAGCTTCAGTTGGTGCCAGCACTGGTATTACAGTAAGCCTGATATAGCTTCAGTTGGTGCCAGCACTGGTATTACAGTAAGCCTAATATAGCTTCAGTTGGTGCCAGCACTGGTATTACAGTAAGCCTGATATAGCTTCAGTTGGTGCCAGCACTGGTATTACAGTAAGCCTGATATAGCTTCAGTTGGTGCCAGCACTGGTATTACAGTAAGCCTGATATAGCTTCAGTTGGTGCCAGCACTGGTATTATAGTAAGCCTGATATAGCTTCAGTTGGTGCCAGCACTGGTATTACAGTAAGCCTGATATAGCTTCCGTTGGTGCCAGCACTGGTATTACAGTAAGCCTGATATAGCTTCAGTTGGTGCCAGCACTGGTATTATAGTAGCCTGATATAGCTTCAGTTGGTGCCAGCACTGGTATTATAGTAAGCCTGATATAGCTTCAGTTGGTGCCAGCACTGGTATTACAGTAAGCCTGATATAGCTTCAGTTGGTGCCAGCACTGGTATTACAGTAAGCCTAATATAGCTTCAGTTGGTGCCAGCACTGGTATTACAGTAAGCCTGATATAGCTTCAGTTGGTGCCAGCACTGGTATTACAGTAAGCCTGATATAGCTTCAGTTGGTGCCAGCACTGGTATTACAGTAAGCCTGATATAGCTTCAGTTGGTGCCAGCACTGGTATTATAGTAAGCCTGATATAGCTTCAGTTGGTGCCAGCACTGGTATTATAGTAAGCCTGATATAGCTTCAGTTGGTGTCAGCACTGGTATTACAGTAAGCCTGATATAGCTTCAGTTGGTGCCAGCACTGGTATTACAGTAAGCCTGATATCATAGCTTTAGCTGGTGCCAGCACAGGGATTACAGTGGACACTGCCTCATAGCTACAGTCGATGACACCAATGGATTACAGTCATTACAAAAAGAGGATACAACCGGCACCAGAGGGAATGCATTTAATAATACTGTACCAATAAAAAAATGAAAAGATTAAATCACACAGCCAACAATAGTAAGATATTAAATGTTTTTTGATAAATACAAAAGCAACGTGTTTAAAAAATTGCGGAATATTTATTCATGTATTTTTAAATGTCCATATTCTGAATACTGTTCCAGATATATTTTCCGGGAAACTCTGAAGTGCTAAATAAACACGGAAATGTGTATAATAGATAAATAATTAATTGTATTTATTTTTGCAGTCGAGGACCTCTTAAGTTTAGGTGTGTGTGTGGGTGAGAGAGAGAGAGAGAGAGAGAGAGAGAGAGAGAGAGAGAGAGAGAGAAGAGAGAGAGAGAGAGAGAGAGAGATTTCAAGTATATGTGCATTAATTTTCGCGTCTAAGTACATATCCCCGAGAGAAAAGAAGAAATTCAAGCAAGTGAATATGTTTATTCAACACACAGAATGAATTATCTTTTCACACCTATGTCAATGTATCTCCCGAAAAAACTGGGCCTTACAGATTCATTCATATCCTCTCTTTCTCCCGCAGTTTCCGCTCATTCTGTACTTTCACAAACCCATGCTAATGTCCTCTGTGAATTTCCCTTTGTTATGCCCCAAAAATTCTTTACTTTCTCGTTTGCGTAATATTTGGAAACTAATTTGAGCAGAGTACTAACTAACTTAGGGGAGAGGGCCCACAAGGGGGTGAGGGGGAGGAGAGGGCCCACAAGGGGGTGAGGGGGAAGTGAAGATAGGTGGGGGGAAGAGAGAGAGAAGGCTTCAGCATCAGCATCAGCAGTACATAACTGGACGACGCAGCGGCCACACATGATAGGCAAGACTCTTCCTCACTCTCGCCAGACATACACGTCAGTAAGGTCTTTTACCCACAGGTACACATAAGTACAATTATCATACATAGTGTAAATTACCTAGGATAACCCAAAAAATCAGACAATGTTAATTATTTTCATAGGGGTCCTAGGGGAAGGGGAAAGGGTATATTACTATGGTTTTGTACGGGTAAGTAGAACGATTAGCGGAAGGGGGATCGAGTCTCCACGGTTTCTTGTGCTGTTGGATGGTAGGTATCACGAGAAAGTCTGGTAGAGTGGTACTATATACAGAGAAGAAAACTTTTATTATGACTTGGTAAAGTTCCACTTAGAAGGAAACGTCGCCTGTAATAAACCCTTTGCTTCGTTTCTACCATACTTCTTGCGCTGAATGACCTACACTGACGGAGGATCGAGCCTTCACCACTCTTTACCCTGAATATCCTCACATGGGTTCATTGTAAATGGTGACAGGAAGCGTCTCACTCTCCTCCTTCCGTCTCTCAAGTCATTTATTACATTTCTTATCAGTTGTGCAGTCGTGGTTACATCACGGTGAGCTTAACAGGTGTTTATTTAATAACTAAGTTTTTAACACATCTGTAAATTCACAGGGATGGTGGTCGCTTATTTATCTAGTCCCTTAATCCACGAGGAGTTGCTCTCCTCCTGACTCATCCAGTCCCTGAATCCACGAGGAATCGCTTTCCCCTGATTCTTCCAGTCCCTGAATCCACGACGAGTCGCTTTCCCCATGACTCTTCCAGTCTCATAGTTAAGTTTCAGTTCATGAAGACATGTACCTCCAGATCCTGTAATCAGGTATGGACTTCTCATCCTCCACACAGACTACTAACTTCAAGTCTTCTTTACATTCTTCTACCCTCTAGAGAGGGTAGAGGAAATAGATTTACATATTTCCAACAAAAAAGATCATAAAGAGTGGTCAGAAAGAGGCAAAATTTAATTAGTGATTGTAAATAAAATAAAATTTATTCTTTGCAAAATAGAACATGCGGTACTACGTGTCGCATTCCTGGTGCCTTTTCTGTTTCTCTTGTGACCCGTATGGGTGATGCAGCGCCTGGAGAATAGGAGGTAATTAGATTTGATCCCAGTAATTAGGAGGTATCTGGGAATTAGTCTCCTTACACCCGCTGACTCGGTTCACCTAGCAGTAAACAGGTATTTACAAGGGAGGTGACACTAATGCTAGAGTAGGGCTCTAGAACCAAGGACTTTGGAGTTGCTCTCTTTCTCTCTCGGATCAAACCTGATTACCTTCAATTTCCCAGGCGCTGTTCGACACCAACTGATTTACCGCTTCCCCATGAATAAGGCAATATTATTTTTGACACACCGGCTGTCTCCCACTGAGGAAGGGTGACCCAAAAAACTAAAAAAAAAAAAAAAAAACACACTCCCCATCATTCTTTCAATAGCTGTACTACCAGATTCTGTTGTATTATAATTGTTGCTGTGCTGTTGTTGTTTTGGGTGTTTATGTAATTGTAGTAACTACAAAATAGATGAAGCAAGGAATCGTGGAAGCGAAGGAGCAAGCTGTGGCCAGTATTGTGTACGTGAGGAGAAGACGGGAAACCCTGGGCGATCAAACTATTGGGAAAACGACTAGTGGGCGACCACCACGACGTGTGGACGACCACCACGACGTGTGGAACGACCTCCACGACGTGTGAGATGGGACGACGTATGGGGACGACCACCATGACGTATACAGTGACCACACAGACGTGTGGACTACAACACCAACGTGTGGGGTGTCTACACCGACGTGTGCGACGACCACAAGGACGTGTGGGCGACTACAGCAGCGACTTGTGCAGCGATCTACGTCAAATCGTCGTCCTGGGTCAAATTTAATTAAGATGATGTGATCAACACGAAAGAAAAAAAATAAGGTCGGTGGAGTTGACAATTTCCTGGAGAGACTCACCTATCCTGGAGAGGGGATAGTAGAAGATGGGAGGAAAGGTGATGAGGATGGGAGGATAGGTGAGGAAGATGGGAGGGTAGGTTAAGAAGGCTTGGGGATAGTGGATGATGGGAGAACAGGTCAGGAAGACTGAGGGATAGTGAAAGATATGAGGATAGGTTAGGAAGATGGGAGGATAGAAGAGAATGGGAGGGTAGGTGAGGACAGGTGAAGAGGATGGGAGGATAAGTGAAGAGAGAATAAAGGATTAGTAGGAGATATAGAAGAAACTGGAATCTTTGTTTCGTTAATTTCTATGTGATAACTTGTGAATAATTTGATAAACTCAAAGAGTTCTGTTAATTAAGCAAGTGCTTTGAACTATAGAGGGGTCAGTTTGTATGCCTAGTATATTCCTAGATTTCTTGTCTAAATGTCCCTTTCAGAGAAACTATGAATATCTTATCTTGTTGGACTAATTAAAACTAGATAATACAAGTAACAGTAACTTTGTAATTCTTGATTCAGTTTTATACATTTAGGTGTAAACTTTGCTCATGAAAGGATGAGGTAACAATGGAGTCACTGCTCGAGGACGGTCTTAACATATGCCTTTCTTTTTGTTATTATAAATAAACGTGGTTGTCTGCTAGCCTCCAAACTCTTATATTTTTATTGAAACATATAATGGGTAATATGATAACTCATAACTGTTTGAGTGGAAATTGAATATTTGAGCAACTTTGTGATTTTTTTTGGTAATATTAAGTTTGACGTTGTTATACACACACACACACACACATACACACACACACACACACACACATATATATATATATATATATATATATATATATATATATATATATATATATATATATATATATATTACAAAGTTTCCAATTTTCGTTTCATAATTCTTGTCCCTGAAGTGTCGAAAATGAAAGATTGAACACCACTGTAAAAACATTTTGGAAATTATTATAGAGGCTCTCATTAACTCTGGCCATTATTACCGTGATAAACGAGACCACCTGGCGCAACTATGGCAGGAAATTGTGGTGTAATGATACCACGGTAATGAAGTACACGTGTGTGTGTGTGTGTGTACTCACCTAATTGTTGCTGCAGGGATCGATTCACAGTTCCTGGCCCCGCCTCTTCACTGGTCGCTACTAGGTCCACTCTCTCCCTTCTCCATGAGCTTGATCATACCTCTTCCTAAAGTTATGTATGGATCCTGCCTCCACTACATCCCTCTCCAGACTATTCCAGTTCCTGTCAACTCTATGACTGAAGAAATACTTCCTAACATCCCTGTGACTCAACTGAGTCTTCAACTTCCAAATGTGACCCCTTTTTGTTGTGTCCCATCTCTGAAACATCCTGTGTGTGTGTGTGTGTGTGTGTGTGTGTGTGTGTGTGTGTGCTGTGCGTGTGTGTGTGTGTGTGTGTGTGTGTGCGTGTGTGTGAAACTGGTAATTTTGGTAATTGCGATTTAATCAGATTTTTATAACACTGTGGACATCCCACTCGAATTAAAAAATTCCACAAAAAAAGAAAAGTACCCGCCAAAAAAAAATCTTTAATTGCATTTTTCCATCCCTCACATTTTTTTCCCCACAAACTTCCATTAAAATGCTGCATTAAGTAAATATACGATTTTTGTGTGAGTGCGTTTTTTAAATAAAGGAGGAAAATGGTACAAAATGCCGACACAGATGCAGTATAAATGTGATTATTGACAATGTTTTGCCCACACAGTGAACATTATCAAGTCACAAACAGATCGCATTATGCTGCATTCGTGTGTCTATAACGAAATAAAGACGTTTCCTAACACAATTCGGATTATATTCTTGAACTCAGAATTAACGTGAGACAGAAAAGTTCTGTTCACCGGAAACACTGAACTATCTTTAGAAAAAACTAATTACAAGTTTTAGCTCAAACTTTAAGTTAGGAGCACCAATTAAAGCTTATTCTCTATAATACGGAACACACTCTTTTATTAATACGGGATCTCCTTACCATAATACGGGATCTCCTTACCCTAATGCGGGATCTTCTTAAATAAAAATACGGGATCTCCTTACTTTAATACTGGATCTCCTTACTTTACTACGGGATCTCCTTACCTTAATACGGGATCTCCTCACTTTAATACGGGATCTCCTTACCTTAATACGGGATCTCCTTACTTTAATACGGGATCTCCTTACCTTAATACGGGATCTCCTTACCTTAATGCGGGATCTCCTTACCCTAATGCGGGATCTTCTTACCTTAATACGGGATCTCCTTACTTTAATACGGGATCTCCTTACTTTAATACGGGATCTCCTTACTTTAATACGGGATCTCCTTACTTTAATACGGGATCTCCTTACCTTAATACGGGATCTCCTTACCTTAATACGGGATCTCCTTACTTTAATAATACGAAATCTTCTGACATTAATAATACGGGTTCTCCTTACTACAGTAATACGGGATCACCTTATCACGGGCTCTGCTTCGCCTTCTGCACGTTTCTCTCACTCTACGGGGCACCACAGCTCCTGGTCTCATCTGCGCTAATTATCGTTAAACCAAATGAGTTTCTAATGAGGGGAAAGAATGTTGATTTGTTTTCCCTAAACGTTCCCAGTAATTTTTTGTGAGGACCAAGATGTGTACTGGGGGACCAAGGTGTGTATTGGGGGACCAAGGTGTGTACTGGGGGACCAAGGTGTGTATTGGGGGACCAAGGTGTGTACTGGGGGACCAAGGTGTGTACTGGGGGACCAAGGTGTGTACTGGAGTACTAAGGTGTGCACTGGGGGACCAAGGAGTGTACTTGGGGACCAAGGTGTGTACTGGGGGACCAAGGTGTGTACTGGGGGACCAAGGTGTGTACTGGGGGACCAAGGTGTGTACTGGAGTACTAAGGTGTGTCCTGGGGGACCAAGGAGTGTACTGGGGGACCAAGGAGTGTACTGGGGGACCAAGGTGTGTACTTGGGGACCAAGGTGTGTACTGGGGGACCAAGGTGTGTACTGGAGTACTAAGGTGTGCACTGGGGGGACCAAGATGTGTACCGAGGGAGTAAGGTGTGTCCTGGGGGACCAAGGAGTGTACTGGGGGACCAAGGTGTGTACTGGGGACTCAAGGTGTGTACTGGGGGACCAAGGTGTGTACTGGGGGACCAATGTGTGTTCTGGGGGACCAAGATGTGTACTGGGGGAAAAAGGAGTGTACTGGGGGACCAAGATGTGTACTGGGAGACTAAGGTGTGTACTGTGGGATCAAGGTGTGTACTGGTCTTTAAAATGTGTATTGGGGCTAAGATGTGTATTAGGGGCCAAGATGACTATTGGTCTATTAGGAACGGTGGCATTTTTTTCATTATTACTATTCAGCGGCTGATTATTAAATTTATACGAGGTGATAAAACTCGTGCGAGTCAATTAGCGCAAGGAGTGGCGGAGGCTCGATCCTCCGTCCTTGTTAATTAAGAGAGAGAATTTTTATCCTCGCAGCTGGCGTTTTCAGTCTATTCTTCAATGAATAGATTAGAAAGTAATGAATCAATGTTATTCTACACATCCTGGTCTCCCACAGCGTGTCCTGGTCTCCTACATCGTGTCCTGGTCTCTCACAGCATGTCCTGGTCTCCTACATCGTGTCCTGGTCTCCTACCGCGTGTCCCGGTCTCCCACCGCCTGTCCTGGTCTCCCACCGCCTGTCCTGGTCTCCTACATCGTTTCCTGAACCTCCCACCGAGTGTTCTGGTCTCCTACATCGTGTCCTGGTCTCCCACCGCGTGTCCTGGTCTCCCACCGCGTGTCCTGGTCTCCTACATCGTGTACTGGTCTCCTACATCATGTCCTGGTCTCCTACATCGTGTCCTGGTCTCCACCGCGTGTCCTGATCTCCCACAGCGTGTCCTGGTCTCACACAGCGTGTCCTGGTCTCCTGCATCGTGTCCTGGTCTCCCACCGCGTGTCCTGGTCTCCTACATCGTGTTCTGGTCTCCCACCGCGTGTCCTGGTCTCCCACCGCCTGTCCTGGTCTCCCACCGCCTGTCCTGGTTTCCCACCGCGTGTCCTGGTCTCCCACTGCGTGTCCTGGTCTCCCACCGCATGTCCTGGTCTCCCACCGAGTGTCCTGGTCTCCCACCGCGTGTCCTGGTCTCCTATATCGTGTCCTGGTCTCCTACCGCGTGTCCTGGTCTCCCATCGCGTGTCCTGTTCTCCCACCGAGTGTCCTGGCCTCCCACCGCGTGTCCTGGTCTCCTATATCGTGTCCTGGTCTCCTACCGCGTGTCCTGGTCTCCCATCGCGTGTCCTGTTCTTTCACCGAGTGTCCTGGTCTCCCACCGTGTGTGTTAAGTCTAACTTCTTGGCTGCTTACTTTGGGCAGTAGAATGGTAGCGTAGGTGCAGAGATACGGCCGATGACTAGACTCAGTTTATTAATGGCAAGGTGTAGGAATACACGGGGACAGAGTGCGAGGGGACCGGGAGCCAGTTCGTAGGGGGAGATGCTGCTTCAGTGAGGTAGGCCGTGTAAGTGAGAGAGAAGCATGGCTGACCAGCCCGACCTTGATAGGCCTATAGAGGGCAGCACCATAGTGCCGCGCAGTTTGAAACAGCCTCTGGGTAGGCTGTTTACATCCGCTCGGCCACCTACCGCGTGTCGTCTCGACACGACAATACTGGCGGGCACGAAGGTGTAAACAAGCAAGCAAGGTTACCCAGGGGAAACTGGCTTCCGGTCACCTGACATTTACAATAGGAAATTGCCGGTGCAGGCTGAAAAAAAAACTCTCCCCCTACGTGAGTCGGGGAAGAGAAAATCGGCCTGCCCGCACAGCTGGACAGAGGACAGAACAAGCCAACGCTGACACAGGAACTAGAGTCTTCTATATACAGGTTGTCCACAGGGCCAGACGTCAACTTGACTGCACATCCATGAGCGCTGTAGCATCCTCACATCTGCAAACAATGACTGACAGTAGCATTTCCTAAGGTGTGACATTTAACTCAAAAAGGCGATATTGCCCTTGCCTTTATACAGGCTTTACAAGACACACTGGATGCACATACTCACAATAACATTATTTCCATGGAATTCATTATACTACGGGTACCCTCTAAGAATAAATTTTACGTATTTACATGGTGTTGTCCACCCTGACTCCATTATTTACTAACTATACAATGTGTGCGCATTAATCCCCATTTCTGCAAGCAAACAATTAGCGTAGCTAGCGTAGGAGTCGGACAAGTCAGTAGGTATGTCACTGTCACAGAAATGTACTGCTGTCCGGGGTCTCAGGCCATAAGTATGGAGCCTTACAGGACTGTCATCTGTCGTAGGGATAGCGGGTGAAGAACTAGACGGGTTGTCACTAGTTTGAGTCTGATTGTGGTTTTGCAATGCCCGCGATTCCAGCTCTGCTTCAGCTTGCACATGATCAATATACTTCATGTGGTCAAGGTGAGCTTCTCTGATAGTTCCGGTAGCTATCTCCCTCACCTCGAACTTATTGCCGCGGAGCTGTCGTAGGACACGGTAAGGTCCGACAAACTTGGGGACAAGTTTATGCATACCAGGGGTCTGCGTCGGGTTGAGCAACATAACTTTGCAACCTGGTTCCACCTTACTTTCCTTAGCGTGGGCGTTGCGATCAGACGTGAACCTATCCGTGGCTTTTATTAGGTTCTCACGTACTCGCTGGAAAACAAGCTGTGTGGTCCGCATCTTAACTATACCGGTGTTATTGGCGTCATAGTTTGGGCTAGGCGGAGCAAACAGGATTTCGTACGGTAAACGCTTATCATAGCCGTACAAGGCAAAATGGGGTGTCTCGCCAATCGAGCTGTTGAGGGAAGAGTTCAATGTACACTGAACATCTGGAATAGCGTCATCCCATGTAGTACAACTCGGATTAACAGTTACTCTGAGCACCTCCAGAACTTTGCGGTTTGTACATTCAGCAAGACCATTACACGCCGGGTGACGTGGAGCTACTGGTGCTTGGTGAATGTCAAACCTGGAACAAAGGTCCTTCATAGTGGCATTTATGAACTCCGACCCATTGTCTGACAGGAGAACACGTGGGCAGGTATGACGGAGAACGATACGCTCACGGAAAGCATTTGCAACTGTCTCGGCCGTTTTGTCAGGGATGGGTACTAACTCGCAGTACCCCGTCAAGTTATCTACCATTACAAGCAGGTGTTTATTACCCTTCTCCGAGGTCGAGAAATTCGTCAACAGGTCGACAGAAGTTCTCTCCCAGGGCTCCTTTGTAATGGGATACTTCAGAATGGGATTGGGACCCGTGACAGTACCCTTGTGTTGTAAGCAAACGACACACTGGTGTACATACTTGGCAATTTCCGCTGCCATCTTAGGCCAGAAATATTTCATTCTAGCCTGTTTGATGCTGCGGTCCTTCCCGGGGTGCGCTGCGCCTGGGACATCGTGGATCAACTTGAGAGTCGTGGGCACCAGGGACTCCGGTATCACCAGTTGGTGTACGGTTCTGCCGGGGTCCACTAGTCGAGCTACACGACACATTACTCCTTGATTGACCACTAAGTCTGTCAGCGGAACGGGCGACTTGACTCGCGGGCCAACGTCCTCCTTGGTTAGGAATCGAAGTCCTAGTCTCATACGAAACGTATTGATTTTGTATATATTTAGATCATCTTAGAAAGCGGAGAAATTTGTTTTTCTATATTTTGCAGAAAATACCCAAATAACGTTCTTATAATGAGATACTTAATTTTTAAGTTGTGGACCGGTGAGCAAGTGAGTGTCCGAAAGATGGAATACCTCCGTCATATGACCAACAAGTGGAACTCCTCGGTCCAGTGACCGGAAATTGGAAAAACCTCGGTCCAGTGACCGAAAGCTCTACGAAGGTGGACATTATCATGTGACCCCCCCGGGAGACACCTTCCTATTATTTTCTGACAAATAAAATATCACCACCAACACCTCCTTCCTTCACCCCTTTCTCTAACTTCCTTCCCCCTCTCTCTTTCCCTTCCTTTCCTACTTTCTTGGAGAAGTTGAAACAAAAAGTCGCTTCAGTGACTTTATGTGATTGTCGCTTCTTCGGCAGCTGTCTCAACTTCTCCTTGGCATCTTCAACACATGACCTAACTTTCCCCAGGTCAAAATTTGCCTTCGAGGTGGTAGAGAGAGAGAGAGAGAGAGAGAGAGAGAGAGAGAGAGAGAGAGAGAGAGAGAGAGAGAGAGAGAGAGAGAGAGAGAGAGAGAGAGAAATAACCCGCTCATAGGAAAAAGTAGCTTATGACAACGTTTCGGTGCGACCATTGACAAGTCACACTAACGCACGAGGATGAGGGCTTGTAAATGTTAAGAGTAGAACCGACACGTCTTCATAACCTTCTTTCTTGTGTGTCTGTTGTCTGTGTATTGTTCCAGTCAAGGTATTGGGACTTTTTGCTCTTTAATTTATAATCAGTCATCAAAATAAAACTGTACTGAATCCCAAAACACACACACACACAGGCCAGGAGCTATGACTCGACCCCTGCAACCACAATTATATGAGTACACATACACACACATACACACAATAATAACATCACGGAATGAATGCAAGAAAGACTGTCCTGTCGTCTTAGGAGGAAGGAACTTTAAAGGGCATAAGAGGTAGGTCACAAGAACTTACTAACGCAACAAAATATGTAAACATTACGAAATAACAGGAAAATGCACTTCCTTTCTCAACTTCAGTATTTTTATAAGTTTTAAGCAGAGACCTGCAGAAAAAAAATGAAATCTAGTTTTAATTAGAAACTCAGTTTATCTTAAGCACTTTATAGATTTCTTGAAATACATTATCCAACGTAAGAAAAAAAATGCCACTGGAGTGTGCCTTGTCTTCTGGGTAAAGGTCAGTACGAACGTCAGTTTGTTCGTGTCTCTAAGGGTAACAAACTGACCTTCATACTGACCAAGAGCGCTGCGTGTCAGTTCCCTCATGGAATGATGTGTCTCACATGGACACATAAGATTCTCTCTTGATTTACACAATTTCTAAGAGCGTTTTATTTATTAATTTAAAATATTAAAACAAAAATATGCCAAAAATAATTGTGATTTGGAAACATGCAAACTACCAGCTAAGTAATTAATCACAAACTTTCGAACCTCACTCTATATATATATATATATATATATATATATATATATATATATATATATATATATATACATGGTTTGGATCTGTTGGCTACGACTCTGGGCTCATGACAAGGATTAATTTACGAACGAAACCAAAATATCCACTGAGAGAATAAGAAACGAGGGGAAAACATACAGTGCATGATTGCATCTTGGTTCATTTCTCTCTTATCTTTCTACCATACCTGGTAATATATTATCTATCATTTTTATCTTTGCTCGGGCCAATGTTCAGAGTTCAAAAGAAAAGCTTTAAACTTGGACTCACAGTCCAAAACAAATTAGGGGAGAGAAGCAGACTAACGTCTAATCGTTAATCTTGATTTTGGTGGTGGTTGGTGGCGTGGTTCCTGGTTCTTGGTACGGTTCGTGTGGTGGCTTGTGGTGTTACTCGTATTGTGGTTCGTGGTGTGGTTCTTGTGGTGGTTCGTGGTGTGGTTCTTGTGGTGGTTCGGGGTGTGGTTCTTGTGGTGGATCGTGGTGTGTTTCTTGTTGTGGTTCATAGTGGGACTCCTGTGGTGATTCATGGCGTGGTTTCTTGTGGTGATTCAGAATGTGACTCGTGTGGTGGCTCATGGTTTGGGTTTTGCTGTGGTTCGTGTTGTAGTTCATGGTGTGACTCGTGTGGTGGTTCATGGTGTGACTCCTGTGGTGGTTCATGGTGTGGTTCGTGTGGTGGATCACGGTGTGGTTCGTGTAGCGGGTCACAAAATACTTATAAATCTACATACCTTACACCTTAGTGCTTTGGTATGATGAGGGAGGGTGAATGAGTGTTAGTGAACCGTAGTTAAACTTGGGAGACGGGCAATTAGCCAAAGATACAGGGCAGCAGGTACGTAGACAGGCAGATATGAATGCAGAGATCAGGCAGGCAGCCATACTGATAGGCAGGCAGACTGATAGGCAGGCAGACTGGCAAGGAAGCAGACAGGCAGGTAAAAGAGGATTCTCTGAAAACTTGGGAGTATGGATGGTAGGAGGGCAGTCCCTGACATATTGCATGAAGAAGATTCAGCCCATGACGAACATGATGCATAAGACTTCAGGAAGTATTCATGAAGAAGCAGAGAGTGGGGAGGGGTAAAGAGGCTCTGATTACGTTTGCCTATTATGAAGAAGAAGTAAAAATCAAGAAGCGAGAGATTTGAGGAGGAAAATAAGGCAATGGGGAACCTCCTTGCAGTAATTGTTGCTGACCATAAAACTATTTATATTTAGGTTTGAGAGAGGAAGCACGAAGTAACATAGTTCTCCAGTTAAGAGGATTATCTTTGAAGGATCTTCGCTTTCAGATTCCCGTCTGTAAGCTTTCCTAGCTCTCGGTCATGCCGTTAGCTTTCCTAGCTTTCAGTCAAGCCTTGAACTTTCCAAGCTCTCAAACTGAAGCCAGGAATGGCCCCACTAGAACAGAGTTTCTTGCTGGTGTTTTGAGAAGTTCCACCATTGTTATATACTGGAACATAGACGCCATAAATGCATCGCCACCAGTAGTCACAGACTACACCACCATTTGCACCATTTGGCTAACGGTAACTCGGCTGCCAAACTGAAAATACCCTCACCTCAGTCATAGAGCTGGAATCGCAACATCCCAGTCATAGGGTATGTAGTGGTAACTTCACTTTTCCATTTCGAGGAACCACTAAACGGGTCATCATCTGACGAAGCCCTGCGTCAGGCTGCCCTTTCCTGACGAAGTACATACCTTCCTCTGTCAATAAGATTATATTTCAAATAAGGATGGTTGTTAAATAAAGTCACTGATATACTACGACACCGGAATTTAATCCACAAACTGAAAGAACAGCTTGCAAGAAGGATCTGGGAGTTAACAATGCTTCCAACATATCGCCAGGGGTATACTTCAATCACATGATATTCATAGCCCAAGCGAGATTGGCTGTTCATAGAGCTTCTTTCGGAAACTTTTGCAAAATACTCTTGTGGACCTTAGCACATGACTTATATCAGGAATTCTTTTTCATACACCTCATCAGCGTGGAGCCAATGCATAAAAAAAGTGCTCAGAAGCTGGAGAAAGTCCAGAGAGTTGTAATTATGCCGGTACCTGCCAGGAGAGGCTCAATGAACTGAACCTAACAACTTAGAAGAAAAAAGCATAATAAAAGAGCAGATGATGTGCAAAATAATCCTAGAGGACAGGTTCAAATTGTTTGAAATAAAAGTAGCATTAGCAGGAGGACATACATGAGAGTTTAAAACACATCAGTGTCTGGCTTCTGACACCAGCATGACACAACTGATACTTGGGGAGTTAGGGGCATTTACAGATGATAAAAATTAGTAGCAGTCAAAGCGACGTAAGGCAATACTTCTTCAGTTGTATTACGGTAAACAAGAGGAACAAGGTGTGGAGGCACTCGTGCAAGTTATTAATAATGCAAGGAAAAGAGAAAATAATATGGAGGTTGGACGAAGTTAGAAAAGCGGAGAGTGACCTATGTGTGGTTCATTTCTGGTGGGTCACAATCAAACGGTCTCGCATTCGATTCCCGGGTGGATGGAGAGGTATTGACAAGTCTCATTACACTTTCTGCCCCCTGTTTACCTAACAGTAAAATAAGTACCTTGGTGTTAGTCGACTGTTGTGGGTCGCATCCTGGGGGAGGACCCTAACAGAAATATCTCACACTTTGTGGCTTTGTTGGATTATCCTGGGTTAAAAAAAAGGTGGGGAGGGAGAGGGTGACATAGAGAGGGAGGGAGCGGGGGAGATGGAGAGGGAGGGAGAAGGGAGAAGTGGAGAGGGAGGGGAAGGGAAACAGGTGTTAAAGGTGACGGCCAAAGACTAGCTCTCACACCTCTGTTGTTACGGCGGGCGAGATGTGGCTCTCTGTCTATCTTTGCCTGTCTCTCTTTCTCTCTCTCTCTCTCTCTCTCTCTCTCTCTCTCTCTCTCTCTCTCTCTCTCTCTCTCTCTCTCTCTCTCTCTTTCTCTCAGAGCAAAGGTTTCAGTGAGATAAGTGTCGCAGCTAAGTATATGAGAAATAAGGTGCACATAAACTGCACAACACAGGCAGCATATGCGAGGTTACCTAATCTCTCAGAAACTGTCTTCAGTAACCTTACTAGAGACAGAATGAAGGATAACCCAAATAAAACCATCAAACATTGAAACGTCTAATTAGGAGGTGAGGATGGGCCTCCTTATGACAAAGTAATGCATCAACGGCGAGAGGACCAGACAGAATATCACATCGAATGTTAAGAGAAGGAACTGAAACACTGTGCAAGCCATTCACACAGATTTTTGGCAGAGCCTTAATGGCAGATGAGGTCCATATTAGTGGAAGATAACAATGATCTGTGAAGTTTTTCCTTATCTTGTTTTTAGTAATTTTTACAGGAAAAGGGGTTACTAGCCCATTGCTCCCTGCATTTAGTCGCTTCTCACGACACGCATAGCTTACGGAGGAAGAATTCTGGTCCACTTCCCCATGGAGATCAGCAGAAATAAACAAGAACAAGAACTAGGAAGAAAAATAGAAGAAAAACCCAGAGGGGTTAGTATATATATGCTTGTACATGAATGTGTAGTGTGATCTAAGTGTAAGTAAAAGTAGCAAGACGTACCTGCAACCTTGCATGTTTATGAGATAGAAAAAGAGACCAGCAATCCTACCATCATGCAAAACAATTACAGGCTTATGTTTCACACTCATTTAGTAGGACGGTAGTACCTCCCTGGGTGGTTACTGTGTACCAACCTACTAGGTTTTGTGTGCAATGGGCTTGGACTTCCAGCAAGCGTGCGTGAGCGTGTTAGATAGGAGCGAATGGAGACAAATGGTTTTTAGGACTTGACGTGCTGTTGGAGTGTAGGCAAGGTAACATTTATGAAGGGTTTCAGGGAAACCGGCAGGCCGGACTTGATTCCTGGAGATGCGAAGTACAGTGCCGGCACTCTGAAGGAGGGGTGTTAATGTTGCAGTTTTGTAGCTGTAGTGTAAACACGCCTCTGGCAAGACAGTGATGGAGTGAATGATGATGAAAGTTTTTCTTTGTCAGGCCACCCTGCCTTGGTGGGAAACGGCCTATGTGTCAATAAAAAAAAATATAACAATGATCTGTACCACAGACTATGTACACAGCTGGAGAAGTTTGCAATGATGAGACCAGCTGAACTTCTTGAACGCACAAAGTTCCTAACAAAACACCAGCGAACATTCATTATGCAAATGAAGGAAAAAATACAAGTTACAGATTTTTTTTTTTTTGGGGGGGGATAACATTTCGTTCTGTGTCGAATTTTAACAAGTCTCGACTTGATGAAACTCTACAAAGAGCGAAACGATTTCCAAATAAAGATTGTCATGCAATTTGTTATTCAACTTGTGTCAATATTTTCATAGTTGTCTGCAATACGTCATTACCCCCCTCCCCCTATCACTAACATGTGATTACACACACACACACACACACACACACACGCACACACACACACACACACACACACACACTCACATTCTTCATCACTCCCTCATTCTTTATTAATATAAAATTCACTTCTCTTTCTTTATTCATCATTTCCTTAATATCTTCTTAACCATCTACTCTCCGTCTCTGTTTCTATTCATGTTTTCATCAATCCTTACAACACATTTATCAAATTTCTCTCCTATTACTACCAGCAATTCTACTTTTCATCCCAATTATCCAATTAACTTTTCCTTCTCTCATTCCCCCATCGTTATTGAAAATCTTCGTTAAAGGTGAAAACAATAAAAATGGACAATTTGATTATTAGATAATGGAATTAAGTGATTAAAGCAATTTGATAAACTGGTACATAAATAAGCCAAAGATTTAGAAGTTATCGTTTATCATCGGTGGAATAAATCTTGTTTACATTGAATCATGATAGGTGACGGTGCCCCCAAAAAAAATACTGCAGAAAAAAATATTATTAATAGCTTATAGTTTATTTGAAGTAGCTATTAAAATGAGGTCAAGAAACTACGCAAAAAAAAAAAAATTCTCGTTGACCCAGATAAGCACGAAAAAAGGACTTTCACTTCTAAGTTTCACGTCTCGTAGTTTGATTGCTAGCGCACTCAGCTCACACAGTGAGGTTCGTGGTTCGACCTCCGGAACGGGTGGAAACATTAGGACGTGTTTCCTTAAGATATCAGTAAAATAGGTACCTGGGTGTTAGTGGACTGGTGTGGGTCGCATCCTGGGTGTTAGTGGACTGGTGTGGGTCCCATCCTGGGTGTTAGTGGACTGGTGTGGGTCGCATCCTGGGTGTTAGTGGACTGGTGTGGGTGGCATTTTGGGTGTTAGTGGACTGGTGTGGGTCGCATCCTGGGTGTTAGTGGAGTGGTGTGGGTCGCATCCTGGGTGTTAGTGGAGTGGTGTGGGTCGCATCCTGGGTGTTAGTGGACTGGTGTGGGTCGCATCCTGGGTGTTAGTGGACTGGTGTGGGTCGCATCCTGGGTGATAGTGGACTGGTGTGGGTCGCATCCTGGGTGTTAGTGGACTGGTGTGGGTCGCATCCTGGGTGTTAGTGGACTGGTGTGGGTCGCATCCTGGGTGTTAGTGGACTGGTGTGGGTCGCATCCTGGGTGTTAGTGGACTGGTGTGGGTCGCATCCTGGGTGTTAGTGGACTGGTGTGGGTCGCATCCTGGGTGTTAGTGGACTGGTGTGGGTAGCATCCTGGGTGTTAGTGGACTGGTGTGGGTCGCATCCTTGGTGTTAGTGGACTCGTGTAGGTCGCATCCTGGGTGTTAGTGGACTGGTGTGGGTCGCATCCTGGGTGTTAGTGGACTGGTGTGGGTCGCATCCTGGGTGTTAGTGGACAGGTGTGGGTCGCATCCTGGGTGTTAGTGGACTGGTGTGGGTCGCATCCTGGGTGTTAGTGGACTGGTGTGGGTCACATCCTAGGAACAAAACTGACCTAATTTGCCCGAAATGCTCAGCATAACAAGCGGCTTTCTATATAGTACTATGTCATTGATGTCAGTTAAGTCTGTATACCTTGTACATGTACTTGTAGTAAATAAAGATTATTATTATTATTAAATTGTACCGGTAAGGAGACACAAATACAGTTATATGAAGCACTAATTCATGATGTGAGATTTATCAAGTCACAAATAAATGAGCCACCTCAGCATAATGGCTGTATCTCTTGCCATCACAATCCCACTAAGCCATCACAATCCCACTAAGCCATCACAATCCCACCAAGTCATCACAATCCCACCTAAGAGAATGGCAGTACCTTGCTGTGGTTGCTATCTGCCAAACTATTATTTTTAAGACGGAAACACAATCCTCAGATTAGCCACAGTTGTGTTAGCACATTCTTCTTACGTACAACGACAGTAAAAAAAAAGTGGACCTGGTTGAATGAGGCAAACTCCATATATCTTTTAAAAAGATGGTATTGTAGGGTCCAAGTGGCTGGGGATCAACACTGACGCTCCACCGTGGATTATTAAGATTGGAAAAAAGATGAGATTCGACCCTCATAAACAACTCCTGGTAAGTACAGATTGGTGTGAGTACATACGTGTGTGTACGTAAGATCACGCACACTCACACAAACAATAGCACGTACACGCACAAATATCTTACAGGAACCTTTTAAATACACTTGTTTATGTCAAGGCAAAATTATTAAATCAGTGAAAAATATGTGTCAGTTTGTGGCCGTTGGTTATTGAACTCTCTCCTCCGTTCTCACTCTGCCTCCTGCTCTCCCTCCCTCCTCTCTCCACTCTCCCTATTTTTGCTATCCCCTTCCTCTATCTCATACCCACTGTTTTTTTTTTCCTTTCCCTCCTCTACTGGCTTTTGCTGTCCTCCCTCCCTTCTGTTCAAGTAAATATATTAACTTCCATCATGCTCCTTCCTTCCACTCTCAACACTAAGCTTTAATTTCCAAGACTTCCACTTATTTTCATTACCATCTTTTCTGTATTTACTTTTAACTTCGTTTGGCACACTCAAACTTCGACCAACTTCCAAAAACTTCGCTTCCGAATCTTCCAAAAGCAGCGGGTCATCTGCAATCAGCCCCGTTTCTGTCTCATGAGTAGCAGACGGAGATTCGAGCCTCCACTCCTTCACAATCCATCCCACTAACAGAATAATTGCCCAACCCAATTTTCAATTCTACCCAAGAAATAAGCTTTGAAGATTCTATTAACTCAAGTGCGAGTCCCACTCAAATCCAACCCCTCTCACTCATGAATTTATCCCTCACAAGGATTTAGCGCTACACAGAAAGACACCTTCAACACATACACCTCCCCAGTTCAGTCGTTCTTCATCCCAAGTGAAGAGAACGGTCTCTATTTTCCCCTCGAGCTATCAAACTTGACTACTCTCTAATGGTGTTCTCATAACTTCCTCTGCAACGAACGCAATAAATGGAAAAGAAGTTATTGTTGTCGAAATAGTCAGTCGGCACGTGGAGACTAAACGGTATAATTCCGCGACGCTTCGGTACACGAAGGACCGATACGTCGATTAATTTGTCCTCTCCAAATTGTTGGGTTAATTGTGAATCGTCACTCGTGTCCTCGAGTAAATTTTTCGCATCATCTCATTTCAAGAAGTTACTTAGTTGGTCCAAACATTGCTTTTAAGCAGTCACTCCTGTGTTTACAGTTTAAATGAACTTTTCATCCGCATCAAGTGACATCGGAATGAGTTTGCATGCCTCTCTGGTCAAAATATTAGTCAAGCGTATTTTTCGCAAGCGAAGCAATAGACATCCGTGACCAGTGTCAGGGCGAAACGTCGTACAAATGAAAGACTAGATTGCATTTGTGTCTTCTTCACCAACATATGTCTTCTATAATTTAACATGTGGCTGAAATATATCCCACATAAATAGACCAGTTAATTACCTCAATTCTCTCCTGTTTGCTTTTTCATCTTTTATCATCCTCTCATTGCATAATTTATCAGGAAAAACAACGAGGGAGAAGGGGAAAACGGTCCTCCCCCCTTCTAATGTTAAGTCATTAGTGTTGCCCTTTCAAACTTTTAGTTATACTAAATTTTATTTGTTGTAATTGTTGTGGATATTTTGGTTACGGAGAGGGGAGGAAGGATTTGGAAGGGAAAAGAGGGCTGATGGGAAACGGTGGAAAAGGAGAGGGGGTAAAAATGAGTTGGAGAGGTGGAAAGGGGAATTTGAAAGAGCAAGAGAGAGTTGGGGAATGAGTGGGAGGAGTTGGAGAGGGGAAGACTTAGTTTTCAGGGACACATTGGAAGATGTTTTCATAAACAAATTTCTTAAAAATATAATAAAAATATAATAATAATAATAATAATAATAATAATAATAATAATAATAATAATAATAATAATAATAATAATAATAATAATGAATTATTATTGTTCCTAATACTGACAGACAGAATAACAGACATACATAGAGACAGACAGACACACACACAGAGGCAGATACACATAGACACAAACGGACAGAGAGACAGACAAAAATAGACAGATAAACAGACAGAACTACAGCCACACTTTCCTCCCCTTATTATTGATAGACACACTGGGGACTAATTCAGTTCCGGAGAGCACATCAGCCCTAAAAGTTTGAAACCGATAAGAAGAAGCATTCTACAGTAATAGCACGGATTCTAAACGATTCCAGGTTCTATAACAGTAATTTATGTGAATATACTCCAGGTGAAGTCTATCCTGAAAAGGTTAGTTATCCAATATATTACAAATAGGCAACGCATTTGTTATTCTCGCCTACCTCACTGGTGGGCAGCACCTTTGTCATCACCCACCCTCTCAAGTCATGCACCTTTGTCATCAACTCATCTTCCTTCGTGTCATTACACCATCACAACTTGACGATGGGAATATAACGATGTTAACTTTCCAGAGGGAAATTTAGCCGAGTTTGATTCGTAACTTAGTTAACGAATCAAAATTAAAGTTTTTAATTTAACAACGTGAAAGTGGTTTAATTAGCTGGTTAACTATGGAGCAGTTTAAAAATAACATTCAGGATGGTATATGTGAATGTAGTCAGAACATTATACAATATTATTTACATCGAAAGGTGTGTGTGTGTGTGTGTGTGTGTGTGTGTGTGTGTGTGTGTGTGTGTGTGTGTGTGTGTGTGTCAGCTAGGCAGCGTGGTTTACAAGTCATGTTTCTTCCCAGCCCGGGAACAGCAGCAGCCCGGGCACAGCAGCAGCTCGGGCACAGCAGCAGCCCGGGCACAGCAGCAGCCAGGGCACAGCAGCAGCCCGGGCACAGCAGCAGCCCGGGCACAGCAGCAGCCCGGGCACAGCAGCAGCCCGGGCACAGCAGCAGCCCGGGCACAGCAGCAGCCCGGGCACAGCAGAAGCCCGGGCACAGCAGCAGCCCGGGCACAGCAGCAGGCCTCAAGCATGATTTCAAGCTATTTCAAACACTATTCTCCTCCTGTATGTTCTGACCTTGCAAGAGATTTTTATATCAATGCACCACGCAGAAACAGGCGGGTATATACAGAGAAAGATCGTGACGAGCGTCAGTTGGGAACCTTGCCAGTCTTCCTGTAGTGGGTTCGAATCCTGCTGACTGCGATCTTTCTCTGTATATACCCTTGTTTTTGCGTGGTGCACTGATATATATATATATATATATATATATATATATATATATATATATATATATATATATATACGTATATATATTATTTAGGATATATACATTCACCAAGAAGTGCGTATACCCATGTATATACTTTTCCCAATATACTGTCTAGACTCTAGCCTATTAGCATGGGCTACTTCCACTAGCGGACCCTGCCCAACCTGTGACCACTTCACCTCCTACGACCTCTTCACGTCTTCCACAGTCTACATTATTATTCTCTGTATTGGACCGATAAAGACAACGGTCAGCTATACGTCTCACCAATAAAATATGAAAGTGCTTCACTTGTATCTAATTGCTCTTCTTGACGGTTTTATATGCCATCAGTTAATATTACTGACCATTGCTGTTAGTGCCCCGCTGGCCTACATAGCCATCAGAGTCTGGCTGATCTGGCACTCGGCGTAGGTAATGGCCCAGTTTCTTCTTAAAGAAATTTGTTCCGGCACTATTTTTGGTAACTGTTGGTAGCAGGTTGAATAGTTTTGAACCACATTGTTCGCTTATTGTTCCAATGGCAACCCTGTTGTTCTCTGGTTTTATTTTACACTTGCTTTCATATCTTCCATATATCTTCATCGTGCATTCTAGAGCTTTTAAAACCCTATAAACAGCACTTTAGCAGGGAGAGGCAGCTATCACTCTCCTCGCACCAGCTATCACTCTCCTCGCACCAGCTATCACTCTCCTCGCACCAGCTATCACTCCTCCCACCACAAGAACAGTGTCTTACTTCAGGAAACACATTGAAGAGTCATACTTGTCAAGGGAATGGAGTAACTTGATGCTTGTGACGGGTTCTTGATATAAGGAATTGGAGTTGCCTTCCCCTTACTCAGATCAAGTCTGAACACCTTCCATTTCTTACTGGTGGAGCACTTCTCCATAATAATAACAATAATAATAATAGATTAATAAAATTAATAATACTACTACTACTAATAATAAAATTAATACTAATACTAATAATAAAATTAATAATAATAATAATAATAATAATAATAATAATAATAATAATAATAATATTAAAAATTAACGCAGCAGGTTGGTCCCACAAGACATACAGAACACCAGAGAGGATACCTTAAGACGATACAAAACGTTATATTACACAATTCAACCATTGTATAATGGTGGTATAATTATACAATGGCTGCATCATATACCATGATATACAATATCCCACACAGTATGCTGTTTCTCATTCGCAAAAACTTTTAACAAAGGAAAAAAAAATAACCTCGAAATTTTCCTTTAGACGAAGCCTAAAGCTTTGAAAAATTGCATAGAAAGGTTATACCAGCCAAGTCACCGGTTCCAGCGAGTTTGTGCAATTTATCATGAGATATTAATGGAAATTTGGAAGTTTCATTAATATCTGCCAAGGCGTTTTTGAGAAGTAATTAAAGTCTTACAAGCAGGTAAAGGTCTTGGAACCTTTTGTTAGCAGCAGATAAAGGTCTTGGAACCTTTTGTTAGCAGCAGATAAAGGTCTTGGAACCTTTTGTTAGCAGCAGGTAAAAGTCTTGGAACCTTTTGTTTTTCGATTTTAAAATGAAGTGTTCTTCTTGGACTCTTTTTTCATTTTTTTAAAGATAATAGTGCTAGCTTTAGTCCTTGCTTTTTTTTTTTTAGCTAGTATTAATATCTAGTTGTGACCATTAAGGGGTCAGTAGTTCGTCTAACTACTTGATTATGGTTAGTGTGGGATTAGTAAGTAAAATGCAAGTAGCTAATCCTGGGATTCGATTATAGCTAGTTAAAAGTTATAGGCTAAACTAGCGGTTCCCAAACTGTGGTCTGCAGACCCCTGGGAATCCGCTAAGGTAGTACTGGGGGTTCTCCAAGGTAGTACTGGGGATCCACAAAGGTAGTACTGGGTCTCCACAAAGGTAGCACTGGGAGTCCATGAGCAAAGTTCAAAATGTCAAGAGGTTCAAAATTTCAAAAACGTTTTCAAATTGGAGTAGCCAGAACTGTCATCCAAAACACTGAGATATTTAGTACCATTTCTGCCACTGAACTTAAAATTCGGGACATAGTGTCAACAAAACAACATCAACCACCTCATTAAACAAGTTTTCTTGTTTTGATACTGACATTTGTTTAATTGCATGTTCAGTTACTATGTCTTTGATGCAGCTGGTAGGGTCTCGACCCAAAGAACTTTTAAGCTCTCCTCTCCTCTTGATGAGCCAGTTCTGATTACCTCCCGTTCTCCATGGGGCTGTATAACCCCTACGAGTTTAGCGCTTATGAATGGAAATAATGATAGGTGTTTTCAGTAACTGTATGTTGTATCTTAATCATTATTACTTATTGTTATTAGTGTAAATGATATTATTATTTTTATTATTATTATTATTATTATTAATTTCTCTTAATATTTATAATTATTATTGTTATTTTACAATTAATATAATTAACATTATTAATGCCACTCTCTCTCTCCCTCTCTCTCTCTCTCTCTCTCTCTCTCTCTCTCTCTCTCTCTTAACAACACAAATAAGACGCCATATATCCATGAATTAATTAGGGAAGTTTTCTTTTATAAGCTATCTTATTCAGCTCTTCCTTGAGTTATTAAGTAACTTTGCAGGTAAGACTTCAAAAGGCCCCCCAAAAAAGGTCTTAACGAAAGAGTCTGGCATTAAGACTGAACAACAGCGGCAGTGTTTCAGAGTCTGGGACATACGGACGAAATGTTGTTCCAGGAACAATACCGCGACTGGAACAATAAACAAATAACCTGCAAATGGGAGACTGAAATTTTATGGCGACGTTTCGGTCTGACTCGGCCCATTAACCAGTCACTAGTATGACTTGGTCTAAGTTGGGTCGAAACGTTCACACACACACTTTATAATATTTAAAACTGGAAAATTTTTTCTTCCATACACACATTTCAAGAAAAGCAGAAAAGAATGGAGCAGAATTTTTTGAGTTTCTAGCTGGCTAATATGGTTAACTTCGTGACCATAAAAGGTACTAATCAAATTTCCCATTTTTTTTTCTTTTCACCTTCCTTGCAGGGATTGAGAGGTCGCAAAAACACGAGACAAGACTCATTAAAGTGTATGTTGACGCTAAGGTCAAACACAATGAAATATATTTTTTTAGTTAGGTTCAGAATTATTTTTTGCGAAATAAATACACAAATTTTCGCTTGCCTTCTTCGGCAAGAAGAGCGTTGCTATTTAAGCCAAAATCGCATTTCTACCTATTCGGCACCACACACAGACATATATATATATATATATATATATATATATATATATATATATATATATATATATATATATATATTAAATGCAGATACACGTGCACCAATTAGATATAACACGATTACTGCCCCAACAGTCTCGGATTCCATTACGATGATAGCAGCACCAGCAGCACCAGCAGAAATAGCAACAACAACCGAGACTGTAATATCAGCGTAAACAGCAGCAGAAACAGCAATAACAGGAGAAACTGCAACAGCAGCAGAAGAAATACTGGAGTAGCAAAAAAAAAAAAATCTTGGGAGCATAAGCAGCAGAACGCCATAAACAGCAGCAGCATGATTATAAACAGCAACAACAACAGCTCTAGAAACGATAACAAAAAGAAAAAGCAGCAGAAACACTAACGCAACAGCAAGAGAAGCAGTAACAGCAGCGGAAACTGCAAGAACAGGAATATTAGCAACAACATCAGACTGACGTCGGGTTACCTACGACCACACTAACATTACACTCCGGGACGTAATAGAAATTCGAGCAGTGTACGAGCCGTTGTTACCGCCTGATCAAACTAACCCGAACCAGCCAATTACCGCAGCAGCCATTTCCCCCCACCCACACTGCTCAAGCCAATAACATCTTCCATAATGCTTACCTGTTGAAGGTACCCAGGTTGACGCCAACAACACGCCAGATATTTGCGATCCAAGAAAGGTATCTCCTGTACCACATAACCTATCCATCCCCCGTACGTCAACACACCTACGTCAGCCAAGGTACGGACAAAGTACGTATGTCAACGCACGTAAAAGGCCCAGGAGTTGTAGATAACACTCAAGCGGCCCAGGAGCGGTGGATAACACTCAAAAAGCCCAGGAGGTGGAACTCAGCTTAATCAATGTTAAAACATATTGAAACCAATCATAGGAATCTTGGTTGGCGATGTCAATAGACTTGCACTGAAATGAAAAGAGGATAAAATTATTATCCTGAAACACAGGCAATTATGTGCTTGATACTACGTTGGTATCGTATTTAAAGGAGGTGCCTAGTAAACACTGATATTTAGGGGTACTTTATAATCACTGATATCTGGGAATACATTCTAAACACGACTACGATCATAGGTAACCCATAGTTTGGAGAGGAAACTCTAGATGACGTTTCGGTCCACCTTGAACCATTGTCAAGGTACAAACAAGAGAGGAAAGTGGAAAGAGTAGAAAGATATGCCTATTGAAGAGTGCAGAGAGAGAAAACATCTCAGGGAGAATACAGCTCAGGGAGAATACAGCTCAGGAAGAATATAGCTCAGGTTAAAAGTGAGGAGAAAGAAAGAAGAGAGGTAATTTTATGTGGTGAAAACAAAGCCAGAAGATAGTTTAGGTGAAGAGGAATGATCGTTGAAATCATGATTTCGGATATTATTAGGACTGAGGCGCTGGTCTATCTATACAATAGTGCCCCAGATGAGGGCATGGACGCACAGCGTCACCAGGGCGATTTCGTGAGGAAGTTTGTGTAAACACCTCCCGTGTGCAGCTTCACACTCTGCCACCAACAGAGGCAGCAGCATGACATGACAGCGCCCGTAATTTCCAGGTTCAGTAGTGAATGGACATGCTCTTGGATCCAGATAAGTATGAATGGATATTGGTTAATACGAAACTAACCCGCACATGGGAGAGAGAATTTTACGACGAGGTTTCGGTCCGACTTGTACCATCTATAAAGTAACACTGTGATTTTGTATATGTGTGACTTTGTGAATAGTCCAAGTCAGACCGAAACGTCGTCGTAAGCTTTAGTCACGGTATTGCGTCTTTTCTGTTCGATATAGATTAATGATCGACTTGAACAGCAAACAACAGATATACTACCAGATCCAGAAGCTCTAATGGAGGTGATCCACACAATGCCACAACCGGGTCGTGACACACTATATATATTTCCGTCTGAGATGTCGGAGGATGGACTCTAACGCGGTACACACCGAAGGTGATCAGACTAAGACGAACCCTGATGGAAACCTATGTACGTTCACTAAACATGGCCTGGAATACTCAACGGAATGTATTGGGAGCAGAGACTAGTTGGGCAAACCAATCCTTACCCCGTATGGACCAACTGTGAAATGTCATTTGAGCATTTTAAAGAACTGTTCGTTTTGGACACTGTTCACATAGCAAACTAAGTAATTTGTTGTTCGCTGTTAATATTAACGTATGTCCAAAATGCATGGCACCATGCTGGCTATGCTCAGAATTGAATAAGTTACAATAGTGTACACCACATGCAGAGTACCAGGAATCAACATTTTTCCCCACAAACCCAATAATTACGTTTTAGGGGGCAAATATTTTACAAAATACATACGATAATTCAATTCTGATTACACCAGTGCATTTTGTGGGCAGGTTTATAAAAAAAATAACAATAAAAAATCATACAAAAATAAAATCAGTTCCAAAAAAACAAATCGAATAAATTTGTACAAGGTGAACTTGGAGTTAAGTTTATTTTCCTTCAATTGGACCAGTTTCTTCTGTCTCCCTTTTGGATATAAATGTTTCTCTCTCTAACTCAGTTAAAAATAGATTCTTTTTGCAATTGGTTTTAGGGTGATTCAATTCTGCTGCCAGACTGACTGGGCTATTATGGGATACCAAGGATACCACTCACCTTGGGGATACCAAGGATACTTTTATCGGATGGAGCAGAGTATGAGGAGAGTGGGAAGAAGGGAGGACAATATGGAGGGAGGGAGGGAGAGGACAATATAGAGGAGGGAGGGAGAGGACAATATAGAGGAGGGAGGGAGAGGACAATATTGAGGGAGGGAGGAGAGGACAATATTGAAGGAGGGAGGGGAGAGGACAATATTGAGGGAGGGAGGGAGAGGACAATATTGAAGGAGAGGAGGGAGAGGACAATATTGAGGGAGGGAGGGAGAGGACAATATTAAGGAGGGGAGGGGAGAGGACAATATAGAGGGAGGGAGGGAGAGGACGATATAGAGAGGAGGGAGGGGAGAGGACAATATAAAGGAGGGAGGGAGAGAGGAGAGATAGAGGGAGGGAGGGAGAGGACAATATAAAGGGAGGGAGGGGAGAGGACAATATAAAGGGAGGGAGGGGAGAGGACAATATTGAGGGAGGGAGGGGAGAGGACAATATAAAGGGAGGGGAGGGAGAGGACAATATAGAAGGAGGGAGGGAAGAGGACATTATGAGAGGAGGGAAGGGGAGAGGACAATATAGATGGAGGGAGGGGAGAGGACAATATAAAGGGAGGGGAGGGAGAAGACAATATAGAGGGAGGGGAGAGGACAATTTTGAGGGAGGGGAGGGGAGAGGACAATATAAAGGAGGGAGGGGAGAGGACAATATTGAGGGAGGGAGGGAGAGGACAATATAGGAGGGGAGGAGAGGACAATATAGAAGGGGAGGGAGGGACATTATAAGGAGGAGGGAGAGGACAATATAGAGGAGGGAGGAGAGGACAATATAAAGGAGGGAGGGGAGAGGACAATATAGAGGGAGGGAGGGAGAGGACAATATAAAGGAGGGAGGGAGAGGACAATATAGAGGGAGGGGAGGGAGAGAGACAATATAAAGGAGGGAGGGGAGAGGACAATATAGAGGAGGGAGGGAGAGGACAATATAAAGGAGGGGAGGAGAGGACAATATAGAGGGAGGGAGGGAGGACAATATAAAGGAGGGGGGAGAGGACAATATAGAGGGAGGGGAGGGAGAGGACAATATAAAGGGGGGAGGGGAGAGGACAATATTGAGGGAGGGGAGGGAGAGGACAATATAGAAGGAGGAGGGAGAGGACAAAATAGAGGGAGGGGAGGGAGAGGACAATATAAAGGGAGGGGGGGAGAGAGGACAATATTGAGGGAGGGGAGGGAGAGGACAATATAGAAGGAGGGGAGGGAGAGGACATTATAGAGGGAGGGAGGAGAGGACAATATAAAGGGAGGGGAGGGGAGAGGACAATATTGAGGAGGGGAGAGGACAATATAAAGGGAGGGAGGAGAGGACAATATAGAGGAGGGAGGGAGAGGACAATATAAGGAGGGGAGGGAGAGGACAATATAGAGGGAGGGAGGGAGAGGACAATATAAGGAGGGGAGGGAAAGGACAATATAGAGGGAGGGAGGGAGAGGACAATATAAGGGAGGGGAGAGGACAATATGAGGAGGGAGGGAGAGGACAATATAGAAGGAGGAGGGAGAGGACATTATAGAGGAGGGAAGGGAGAGGACAATACAGATGGAGGAGGAGGGGAGAGGATAATATAGAGGGAGGGGAGGGGAGGACAATATAGAGGGAGGGAAGGGGAGAAGACAACATAGAGGTAGGGAAGGGGAGAGGACAATATAGAGGGAGGGGAGG
Organism: Cherax destructor; assembly: GCA_009830355.1. Taxonomy (NCBI): domain Eukaryota; kingdom Metazoa; phylum Arthropoda; class Malacostraca; order Decapoda; family Parastacidae; genus Cherax; species Cherax destructor. The sequence goes on from WNWK01002085.1 coordinate 63,110, forward strand.
GGAAGACAATATAAAGGGAGGGAGGGAAGACCATATAGAGGAGGGGGGAGAGGACAATTTTGAGGGAGGGAGGAAGAGGACAATATAGAGGAGGGAGGGAGAGGACAATATAAGGGAGGAGGGAGAGAAATATAGAGGAGGGGGGAGGACAATATAGAGGAGGGAGGGAGAGACAAATAGAGGAGGGAGGGGAGAGGACAATATAGAGGGAGGGGAGGGGAGATGACAATAGAGGGAGGGAAGGGGAGAGGACAATGTAGAGGGAGAGGGAGGGGGCTAGGGAGGCAGACTAATAAAAACAAAGCCACATTGCCCACCACAATAACAAAGGTGTTGGAAAGGGTCACCGACACTCACCTTTAACTCACTTTCCCTCCATTTACCTCCTCCCCCCCTCCACTCCCCTTTCCTCCCAACTCTTCCACTACCCTCCACTTCCCTCCACTACCCTCCAGTACTCTCCACTCTCCTAGTAATAACAACAACAGTATTAGCACAACATTAAAATCAATCACAATAACATTAAAGCTTAACGTAAACACGCCATTAACGCTAAGAACATTAACACCATCACACACAGTGCTTACCGAAGTTCTGTCAGTCAGGTTCTTCGTGACGCTCGGTATAATAACCTTGAGAACTCTGTTCACAGATGAGATATCAACTTTCCACTAAGTCCAAGATATTAGCTTTCCACACGTAAAGCCCGAAATATCAACTTTCCACAAACAAAGCCCGAGATATCAACTATTTATTGCACTGTGCGACAGTTACTATAGGAAAAGAGACGAAGATGGGAAACAAAAGCTCTGTTAATGCATTCGGAAATTGTTAATGTGAGCAACTGTTTGCAACACGACAAGAAAGATGCAGCGCCGTGCTTGTGCTGGCGACTAACAGACTTTTTTTTTTTTTAAATCAATATACTTTGATCTACTTTTGCAAAAGTATGGGACTGAAATACCTTTTTTTTAATCAATGCAACACCGAAAATGAAAAATAAATTAAAAAAAAAAAGGTCGGTGATGGCACTAACAAATTTTTTTTTTAATATCTCACTCGTGTACATGCGAAAATCCTTTGCGTACCCCTGGGGGTGTATGCATAACCTCTGGGGTGTAGGCGTAACTCTGGGGGTGTAGGCGTAATCTCTGGGGGTGTAGGCGTAATCTCTAGGGGTGTATGCATAACCTCTGGGATGTAGGCGTAACTCTGGGTGTGTAGGCGTAACTCTGGGTGTGTAGGCGTAATCTCTGGGGGTGGAGGCGTAACTCTGGGGGTGTAGGCGTAACTCTGGGGGTGTAGGCGTAACTCTGGGGGTGTAGGCGTAACTCTGGGGGTGTAGGCGTAATCTCTTGGGGTGTAGGCGTAACTCTGGGGTGTAGGCGTAACTCTGGGGGTGTAGGCGTAACTCTGGGGGTATAGTCGTAACTCTGGGGGTATAGTCGTAACTCTGGGGGTATAGTCGTAACTCTGGGGGTGTAGGCGTAACTCTGGGGGTGTAGGCGTAACTCTGGGGGTGTAGGCGTAACTCTGGGGGTATAGGCGTAATCTCTGGGGGTGTAGGCGTAACTCTGGGGGTGTAGTCGTAACTCTGGGGGTGTAGGCGTAACTCTGGGGTGTAGGCGTAACTCTGGGGGTGTAGGCGTAACTCTGGGGGTGTAGGCGTAACTCTGGGAGCATAGGCGTAATCTCTGGGGGTGTAGGCGTAACTCTGGGTGTATAGGCGTAATATCTGGGGGTGTAGGCGTAACTCTGGCGGTGTAGGCGTAACTCTGGGGGTGTAGGCGTAATCTCTGGGGGTGTAGAAATAACCCTGGGGATTTAGGAGCAACTCTGGGATGTAGGCTTAACCCGGGGGTGTCGTAACCTCTGGAAGTTTAGGCGTAACCTCTGGGAATATAGGCGTAACACTTGGGGTGTAGGCGTGATCCTGGAGGGTGTATGCGTAACCCTGGGGGTGTAGGCGTAACCTCTGGGGTGTAGACGTAACCTCTGGGGGTATAGGCGTAACCCTGGGAGTTTAGATGTAACCTTGGGGGGTAGGCGTAACCTCTGGGTGTGTAGTAGCCTCTGGGAGTGTAGGCGTAACCCTGTGGTTGTTGGCGTGATCCTGGGGGTGTAGGCTTAACCTCTGGGTATATATGCGTGATCCTGGGGGATGTAACGCATACCCCGAGTTTGGGAATACCTGCTAAAACACATGTAAAATTAACCCTGTTTGAAACTATATCATTGACATGTTAAGTAAAAGGACACAAATGCAACTAGTGTGACATTTTATTGTGGCAACGTTTCGCTCTTCAGGAGCTTTTTCAAGCCGTCTTGAAAAAGCTCCTGGAGAGCGAAACGTTGCCACAATAAAATATCACATTAGTTGCATTTGTGTCCTTTTACTTAACATATTGTCGGTAATTATCCCAATATTATTATATCATTGACACCATCTAACACATTAAATATTAACATTATCTCGCAATAAAACATTAACATTAACATGAGCTTAAAATGCTAACAATGATTACAAAATATCGCTCACTATTCCCCCGACTACCGAATATACCAGTTAACTCTCTACCAGTTAACTTTCTGCCAGTTAACTCTCTACCAGTTAACTTTCTGACAGTTAACTCTCTACCAGTTAACTTTCTGCCAGTTGACTCTATCAGTTAACTTTCTGCCAGTTAACTCTCTACCAGTTAACTTTCTGCCAGTTAACTCTCTACCAGTTAACTTTCTGCCAGTTAACTCTCTACCAGTTAACTTTCTGCCAGTTGACTCTCTACCAGTTAACTCTCTACCAGTTAACTTTCTGCCAGTTAACTCTCTATCAGTTAACTCAATTCCAAAATTATCATTTTCTTGACCCTACCCGAAGACCACTCTCATTATTATTATTATTATGATTATGATTATTATTATTTAGATGAGAAACACTGACTCTTGATATAAAGCTTCACTTAGATAACATCAAACCAAAAATAACTTCCAACATAAATTAATTTAAAAATTAAATGATCTTATTTAACCAGAGCAAGAAGGGGAAAAAAACGAGAACAAAATATGCATATGCTCATTTGGATTCAATGTTTTCTCTTGTTGTAGAGTAATTTATTCTGTAAACAGATTTGTAAACCTAAATGGGTTTTTTTTGTGACCATTAAGGAGAATTGGAATGCATTCCTGTGATTGTTCAGATGTTTCTTATTGCCTCGGCTTTATGACTCGAATATGTTTATTGCATGTTTTGAATATAATAATAACAATAATAACAATAATAATAATAATAATAATAATAATAATAATAATAATAATAATAATAATAATAATAATAATAATAATAATACAAGTACTTTCAATAGTTTCTTAATATGTGACTTGAATCTCATAGATAGGGTAAATATATCAGAACTGTCATACTAGCATAGCAATGTACAGTATAGCCGTCAGTCTATTATAGCAACGGTTCAAGCAGTGCTATCTTCCTCGGATATCCATAGCCTTAACAGAGTGACTATCTTGACCCACCACCTCTCCTAGCATAACCTAGCTCAGCACGGTGATCTTCGTAACATAGTTTTCATGCTAGCACAGCGGTTGCCCTGGCATAGCCATTATTCTAGGTGCCTGGCAGAACTGTTACATGTGAAACAGGTGAATCGAGCAAACACGGCAGTATCACCAGGGATTGAAATTGAAATCGTTTACGAATTCTCTTGAAGCATTTAGTTCGGTTCCCGGCAGCCAGTTCCAGGCGATCAATCTAGGCAAGGGCTTCCAGGCCTCCGTTTCTCCCTCATTTCAAAGTCCAGAAAGAGGTCCCAGACCCTACCCCCTCATTTTAAATCCTCCACTTCAGGAAAAGGTCTCAGATCCCAGACCTCCCCACCCAGCCTAAGAAACCCATTCTAGACTAGTTCTAGAACTCCCAGTTTCAGGCAGTCAATCCAAGAAGAAGTAAAAAGATTTCCCAGTTTAAAGCGCACAGTTCTGGAAGAAGGAAGCCAGTCCAGGAAAAATGCCCTGCAATTTAAGGAAGACATTCCAGGAAGAAATCCTCCCAATTTAAGGAAGACATTCCAGGAAGAAATCCTCCTAATTTAAGGAAGACCGTCCATGAAGAAATCCCTCCTTACCCACTTAAGGGAGCCAGTCCAGGAAGTCCCAGAGCTTCCCAGCTCAAGGCATTTCATCCCGTCAGAGGTCCACAGACTTCCAATTAATAGCACATGACTCTAGCGCCATTTTCGTAAAACCGGTCCGCATGCAACCAGTACAAACAGTGGATATACTCGCATAAAATTCCAATAAAAGCGTCCGGCCCAGGCTCAAGCATCTTGTTCAAGATCAGTGTAAATAGGTTAGAGGGCTGCGACAGCTTCTCTGTGTTTACGAGCAGCAAACAGAACAGAATCACTAACATGGGCTTGAGACGACGATGGTGGTGATGGTGGTGAGGGTTAGGGGATGGTGATGGGGTTCGTAACGGCGATGGTGGTGAGGGTGAGGGGATGGTGATGGGGTTCGTAAAGACGATAGTGATCATAATGATGATGGGACATTAGTGGTGATAAGGATGGGGAGAAAATGGTGAATATAACACACATGTAACACCTGAGTGGGTGTGAAAGTACGTGCCTCCTAGTGTCTCATCTTTTCTCTTCATTTCTCTCATGTTTTATTCTCTTTCTCGTGCCTTTTAATGCTTTCCAATTTAATTTCTCCCTTATTCTCCTTATCTGTATCTGTATGTCTGTCTTCTGTCCGACCCGTCTCTCTCTCTCTCTCTCTTCCTCATTCCTACTGTGTTGCTGTTGCAGCCAGCCATCTGCATCAACACATATGTTGCTACATCGATTCCATATGCATGACCTCGTCAGTGCTTACATGCAGTCTATATCAACTATGTTTATTGCAACATTCTCTGTTGTAGGCATGTATTGCAATACTCACAGAACTTAATTCAACTTTAACAACAACAAAAAAAGACATGAGAAACTGAAAACAGTATGTTGAGTCCGCAATGAGATGAGTTAAGATGGTTTATGGGTTATTTCCATCTCATCAAGATGAGTTAAGACTGTTTGACTGTTTTCGTTTCCTAGGATGAGATAAAGGAGCTTGTTGGTCTTCCACGTCTTTTTAAGATTGGTTAACAGGGTTTGACAGACTTTCACGTCTTATTAAGATGGTCTTCCAACTCTCATTAAGATGGGGTAAGAGGATTTGGTCTTTCCCGTCTCATTAAGTTGGTTTAAGAGAGTTTGATGGTCGTCTCCGTCTCGCATAACTCACCCACTCTGCGACTTCGATGATGTGGCGATCACTCTTCGAAGTGAAAAGGGAGAAAGTAGGGTTGTATACAGATGGGGTACTGCCGACTAGAGTGAAGGGGGCACACGCTGGAAAACAAGCTTTCACTTGAGACAGCTTTTCGTTCTGACCGGAACATTTCCTCAATAAAAGTTTTTTCTATAGCTCGTATTTTTTCTTTACTGATAGTTTGGCTGTTTAAATCAAGTCCAGGAAAGAATTTACAGCCTGGAAAAGTCGGAATTATTAACTAGTGGTGCTTTGAGCTGGATAGTGTGGTAATGAGTGGAGATTATGTATATTCACCAAGTTGTGCCTGCAGGGGTTGAGCTCCAGCTCTTGAAGAACATCTGGAGCCCAAGAACAAGCTCTCTGGGACCACGAGGAACCCTCGAACATACAAGAACGACCTCTGGCACACAATAAATAAAAACCATGAACTCAAGAACAACCTCTGGTACCATAAAAACAAAGTCTGAAGATCCATTGAGCAACTTCTGGCACCCAAAAACAACCTCTCAAAAAATATGAAAAAAATGGGGCCTAAGAATATAATTGGGACACAAAAGCAATCTCTGAAGACCCTAAAGCAATTTGAGACCCAAGAGAAGACTCTGTGACCCAAACACCATTTAAAACTCGAGAATATATTTTGTAACCCACAGAATAAAACTTTAGAACTAACGAACAACTTTTGAAATACATTAACAACTCTGGGGTCCAAGAAGAAACGCTGGGGTCCATGAACAACGCCTGGGACTTCATAACAACACCTAGTACCCGAAGAACTGACGCAGCCGACAGGGACGTCACTTGGGGTACATCTGGAGACGTCAGACACCAAGGAGACATCAAAGAACACCGAAGTGGTAGGCTCCGAGGACAGAATAATGACAGGCTGTCAATAACACACGGAAAAGGTAGCCGGGAGGCGCAGGCAGTACCAGCAGGGAAGACAAGAGAACGAAGAGGGTGGAACGAGTACGAACAGTCTGGAGAGAGTGCGAAGAGGGTAGGAAAAGTATGAATACAGTACGTCTTTGCATTTTCAATTGTTGCTGTCTCAGAATTGTGAGATTCGTTTCATCTCAAGTACTGAGTGCGTACTTAGTGAGTACGAAGGAGCACGTACTCAGCAAGTGCTAGGGAAGTACGTATTCAGCGAGGAAGAAGGCGTACACACTAGAAAAAAGGTAGAAGGAGGAGGTGCAAAATTGTCACACTTTGCTTCATTATGTACTGAAATGCGATAAAATTGGTGAATTCGGAGACAACTGACTCAGAAATGTTCAAGATATGCCAAAGTATTTTATCTAGAGTCGTATATTACAAACCATTCTGGAAAAATACGCTGACTTTGCTCCCTGTAAATAAAGCATTACCACTTTATGTGTGTGTGTGTGTGTGTGACCTAATTAACGTGTGCATAAATAACTCAATACGATTGTGACCAGATATAAACATGTAAATAGTTCATTATCACTGTAACATGCTCAACTATCAAACCATTACGTACCTCTGTAATGTTTTGACTACCGCCCACAGGATGGGTATAGTGTGCATGATAAAGATATTAAACTAAAGGAACACGAAGGAGAGCGTACGGAGCGAGAACGAAGGCATACATTCCCAGGAAGGACGATGACCTACGTACCCGGCAAGGAAGGAGTAGTTCGTGCTCAGCGACAACGATGACAGTAAACAGGCAGTCAGAAGTTGTTTTCTATTAGTGTATTGATTCCTGGTACTGAGAAAGACGGATTCTTGCGAAGAGAGAAATACATACACACTTATTGAAGAATATTGAGCAAGTTCTCTGCGAAGAGGAACTGCATTTAAAACTTTTAAAATATCTGAAGGTAAGCTAATTTATATATATCAGGAAGTCCACCATTTCTTGTAAAACTAAAGAATAGGGAAAAAAAATCATAGATCTAAACACTTACTTGCTTAATAAGATGGCTGATGCTGCTTTGTTGACACTATGTCCCGAATTTCAAGTTCATTGGCAGAAAGTTTTAAGCGTAGATCAAGTTCCACATTCATCCTGTTTCTCTATTTTGATTTTATATAAAAAAGCTGGGAGAACTCCTGCTCACATGAATATGTAGTGGGAAATATCTCATTGCTTTAGATACCAGTTCTGGCTACTTATTTCTTACATGCAACCAAAAGTAGGATAAGTTGTACTGAATGAAACCTGACCTCAGTGAGGTGTCACACAAAAGTTCCACAAGACTATTGTCTTCATTTGCAGTTAAATATTTTACATAATCCACTTGTTACTGGCATCAGGAAGAGGAAAACTAAAACTTTTCTTCAAATCTTGCAAGATCTGAATGAAAATGTTTCTCATTTCTTTAGTTTACCTTTATCAGCCTTATCGTGAGTAATTATACATTTTACTCTCCAGCCTCATATAATTTTATACCTAACTCACGGACCCCCAGTACTATCTTTGCGGACCCCGAGTGGTCCGCGGACCACAACTTGGGTACAGCTGCTCTAAACTATAAACAAATGAGTATACATATATTTATGACACAGGGGAAAATATCAACAGTATATTTTACCACTAAATAATAAATGTGTTCCAACTAATCTAGATCCTTTAGAAACAAAGCTGAAAAATTAAATATCGAGGGGTAATGGAGGCTCAATAAACATATGAATAAAATTATCCAAAAATTTATTATTTAATAAGCGAGGCAAGTTATGAAAGCTGCATTTTTTCAAACAAATAATTTTTAGTTTCTCGATAAAATTAAAAATTTAATTTGTAGGGACCATTTCTTAAGTTGTCAATAATGTAAAACGGGTGAGGATTCCAGTCTAGTGGGGAATTTCGCTGTACATGGCTAGATGAAGTTCCAGTCCACGATGGATAATGTGAGTCAAGACCCAACACTGATTCTTCAAGAGATGCTGAATTTCAAACTCAGGCTGGGTTTCTGAAGATCCCATCCGGAATGGGATCCCAGAAAGACGAGTTGTCTCTCATGATAGTAGTAGAAACTACCACTACTTCAATACTTCTGCTATTATTATTATTACTGTTACTACTTCTATTATTACTACTACCAGTAATAATATATTAAAACATTCTTGACCTACTTTATTCGTGCGGTTTATTTGATGACTACCAGAATGGAGGACTGAGAAAACAAGAGATTATCAGGACACAACAATTTCACAAAAGACCAAAATTGTAAAATCACAACTGGTAACCACTTATAAAATTGTTAAACGAAATAAAATCCGTCTAATGACGGACAGATCTGTTTACGTATTTAAGAGTCATGTGCATGGGAAAGACAGACAGAAGATCGGGGAGTCCACATCGAGGCTGCCTACAGAGATACATGTAGGAAGAAGTGAAAAGAGCCCCAGAGCCTGATCATTAGCAAAAGAAAACAAAAAAACTCCGGGTCCATTACACTCGAAGTTTGAAAACTGGTGCATAGATGGCGCTTAAGTGCGTACACCCCCGAGTGACACTGAAGTACAAAATCCAACCAACATTCCTTTAACGAATTTACAGAAATACGAACATATAAGAACGTCTCCCTGATACCCAGCTGTTTCTGCAAGACAAACCTCTAGTCTTCCTTCAGCTAATCAGCAAATGCACTTCCGCTCTTCGGCCTTAATTAAATTCACCCCTGACGTTTTTCCTAAGCCTTTAGTCCAATGAAGATCGCAGCGGCAATCCGGAGACTCTTAGTTGAGGCTTTCCTGGTCTCAGCGGCATCCAGAAGCAGCCTCCTGGTGACAGAAGCAGCCTCCTGGTGACAGAAGCAGCCTCCTGGTGACAGAGGCAGCCTCCTGGTGACAGAAGCAGCCTCCTGGTGACAGAAGCAGCCTCCTGGTGACAGAAGCAGCCTCCTGGTGACAGAAGCAGCCTCCTGGTGACAGAAGCACTTGCAGCCATCCAACTAAGTACTGCTGGTGGCAGAGGCATCCAGATAAAGCTCTCCAGATAGCAACAGCACTCAGAGGCACCTAGGTAAAGCTCTCCTGGTCACAGCAACACCCAGAGGCACCTAGATGAGTCTCTCCTGGCCGCAGCAACACCCAGAAGCACCTAGATGAGTCTCTCCTGGCCGCAGCAACACCCAGAGGCACCTAGATGAGTCTCTCCTGGCTGCAGCAACACCCAGAAGCACCTAGATGAATCTCTCCTGGCCGCAGCAACACCCAGAGGCACCTAGATGAGTCTCTCCTGGCTGCAGCAACACCCAGAGGCACCTAGATGAATCTCTCCTGGCCGCAGCAACACCCAGAGGCACCTAGATGAGTCTCTCCTGGCCGCAGCAACACCCAGAGGCACCTAGATGAGTCTCTCCTGGCCGCAGCAACACCCAGAGGCACCTAGATGAGTCTCTCCTGGCCGCAGCAACACCCAGAGGCACCTAGATGAGTCTCTCCTGGCCGCAGCAACACCCAGAGGCACCTAGATGAGTCTCTCCTGGCCGTAGCAACACCCAGAGGCTCCTAACTGGGGCTTTCCTGGTGGCAGAAGCACCTCCAATCACCCAGCAGTAACTCTCCAAAAAATGAATTTAAGGTCGGATTCAGTTTTCCCAAATGGCGAAAGTTCTTGATACGGCTTTCAATCTCTGGAAAATCCATCCTTTATTAATGTGGTGTGTATTGTATGTTTCTCTTTCTCTATCTGTCTGTCTGTTCTCTCTCTCTCTCTCTCTCTCTCTCTCTCTCTCTCTCTCTCTCTCTCTCTCTCTCTCTTTCCCTCAGTCTTTTAAGCCAGAGAGAAAGGATACACAGCAACAATACAATATAGAAAATTGCGCCTTTTATTTCTCCCGAGAGTCAACATATACGACGTCTTATGATGTGTGAGATATACACCAGACCCAGTAATGACACACACACACACACACACACACACACACAGAGTTGTCAGGAAGTGGAATAGTCTAGCAAATGATGTAGTGGAGGCAGGAACCATACATAGCTTTAAGACGAGATATGATAAAGCTCATGGAGCAGGAAGAGAGAGGACCTAGTAGCGGTCAGTGAAGAGGCGGGGCCAGGAGCTAAGTCTCGACCCCTGCAACCACAATTAGGTGAGTACACACACACACACAACGTAAGGTTCTCATCGTGGTCTCTCAGACAGACGAACTATCACAGCTGAAAAACGAGACGTTTGTTGTTACCGAGGAAAGTCTGCGGAGTGGAGCCGTGCTCACCCTTACACCAGGTGGAGCAGTGCTCACTCTTACACCAGGTGGAGTAGTGCTCACCCTTACACCAGGTGGAGCAGTGCTCACCCTTACACCAGGTGGAGCAGTGCTCACCCTTACACCAGATGGAGCAGTGCTCACCCTTACACCAGGTGGAGCAGTGCTCACCCTTACACCAGGTGGAGCAGTGCTCACCCTTACACCAGGTGGAGCAGTGCTCACCCTTACACCAGATGGAGCAGTGCTCACCCTTACACCAGGTGGAGATGTGCTCACCCTTACACCAGGTGGAGCAGTGCTCACTCTTACACCAGGTGGAGTAGTGCTCACCCTTACACCAGGTGGAGCAGTGCTCACCCTTACACCAGGTGGAGCAGTGCTCACCCTTACACCAGATGGAGCAGTGCTCACCCTTACACCAGGTGGAGCAGTGCTCACCCTTACACCAGGTGGAGCAGTGCTCACCCTTACACCAGGTGGAGCAGTGCTCACCCTTACACCAGGTGGAGCAGTGCTCACCCTTACACCAGATGGAGCAGTGCTCACCCTTACACCAGTATCATAACATTGAGATTTTTTTTTTTTTGACAACACGTTTATAACCCTGGGAAACACAGCCTCTTATTACACCTAGCATTATCATTATTATTACTATTATTTTTATTATTATTATTAGTAGTAGTAGTATTTTAATTATTATTATTATTATTAATTATATTAACGGGAAAGCTCTAAACTTGTAAGGGTGTACAGGGCTTCGGAAATGGGAAGGAAACATATTTGGTCAATTAAAAAAACAGGAGAGGAGCTCCGTTGAGGAACCTTTGATGGGGGAGGTGTTCCTTGATACCTGTGAAGGGCTCTTGATCCAAAGAATTGGAACTACCTTCATTTTCCTTGGATCGAGGCTCACTGTCTTCCATTACCCAGGCGCTGTATGATCCCTACGTTTTAGTGCTTCCTACTAATAGTAGTAGTAGTAGTAATAATAATATTTTTATTCTAGTGTGTCATGGGTCCATTGTATCCCTGGTCGATTCTGTCATGGGTCTATTGTGTCATTGATCAATTGTATAATGGGTCTATTATGTCATTGTTCTATTGTATAATGGGTCTATTACGTCTGTAGTCTTTTTGTGCCATGTGTTTATTTTATTAGTCTATCTGACGTCACGAAAATTGAATTAATCTGAAGCACATTAAATTTCATTGACGTCAGAGTGGCTGACGTCAAACATCGCGCAAATATACACACTCGCACTTGTATATGTATTAGATTGTATATATATACATATACGCACATATGTATACACATAAATGTGGCCTCAAGTAACTTGTATATGGAACACAATGAGTCTATATTACAATGAATCTATATTAATTTCCTTATCTTCATAATGTGTTGCGTTAAACCCGTGTGGGTCATTCAGCACTGAGAGTTGGGTGGGGGAAGCTCGATCCTCCGTTCGCTAAACATCCACTGAGGCTGCGAGCGTCACTTCCTTAAAAACCGAATTGTTTGGTGGGCTAAAGTTTCGCGGATGACATCTTAGCAGTGCGAAGCGAAAATTTGTAGATTTTTTTTTTGGTATTCATCGCTAAATGCATTAACTTCTATTCAAGAGTCAAAATGGAGAGTTGAATGCAAGAGCAACCATGCATTGTCGCTCTTTAATAATAATAATATTTGTGCTAAGCAGACAGGGGTAATAGGCGTTAGGAGGTTATGCGCTCGTCTCCATCCTCCAGGGTGGAACCCGGGGTCTCGTGGCTATGATCTCGTCTCCATCCTCCAGGGTGGAACCCGGGGTCTCGTGGCTATGATCTCGTCTCCATCCTCCAGGGTGGAACCCGGGGTCTCGTGGCTATGATCTCGTCTCCATCCTCCAGGGTGGACCCCGGGGTCTCGTGGCTATGATCTCGTCTCCATCCTCCAGGGTGGAACCCGGGGTCTCGTGGCTATGATCTTGTCTCCATCCGTCCAGGGTGGAACCCGGGGTCTCGTGGCTATGATCTCGTCTCCATCCTCCAGGGTGGAACCCGGGGTCTCGTGGCTATGATATCGTCTCCATCCTCCAGGGTGGACCCCGGGGTCTCGTGGCTATGATCTCGTCTCCATCCTCCAGGGTGGAACCCGGGGTCTCGTGGCTGAGAGTCGAAGGCAGCAGCATCACTGAACTAAAGAGGTCTCTCGTTAAAGTAGGAAGTGAACTCAAAAAAAAAAAATCATTATTATTGAAGGTAAAGTATGTCTAGTTTCCATTTACTGATCTGCAGAATATAAGTTTTTGTAAATATATAAGGAGATACAAGAGATGGAATAAGGGCGTAGGGGAAGAGAGGTTGACGAGTAATATATTAATTTTAAAAGGAGAGGAGAGAAGGACAAAAGATTAAATGTAGATCCATTAGTTGTTGCCCACTGTAAAAAGCCAGTCGCTAGGTCTTTATTATACGGTCAGAGTGACCTGCAGGCAACGACACATCAGTTCAATAATCTCTTGATTAACTTTGAGCAAGTCTCCGGGCCCCAAAATACAGTGTCGTAAATTGTCCAAACGTCATTTTCATTTATTTTTTAATGCCTTGTAGTGTAATCACTTGGGTCTTATTGATCTACGTCTCATGTTACACACTTTTCTTATAGAATACAATGAGTTGGTTAAGGAAACTTGAACAGAAAATTCCCTGTGAAGATGGTCGAAACGGGTTTCACAAAAATGTTGATTCGTGGAAAAGTACTGCGTACTGTGATGCACAGTTTTCAGGTTCGAGTCCTTATATATATATATATATATATATATATATATATATATATATATATATATATATATATATATATATATATATGCTCAATAACCCACATGAAGACAGAATCTCAGAAAATTAATTGGTCTGTATATTTCGACTCCCTGTTGGGATTCTCCTCAGCAGAAGAGATAACATTTTCGATCTCTAGCTGCTGCATCTCTTGGGAGTGTTGAGTTACAGAGATACTAGAGCTCTTGAAGGAGTTCATCTGTAGCTCTTCTTTCTCCTGAGGGTGTTAGTCTCCAGCTCCTGGATTGCAGTTCCATCCAGCGTCAGAGGTGTTATATCCGTTAGCAAGTAATGCGGACATCAATATCGACCATGATCATTAGGAGGTGCTGTATGCGCGAAGCTCAGTCTACAGTAGTGTATGACAGTGTCAGGGATGACAGCTGCTCCTCGGCATGACTGACGAATGTGGCCACAACAAAACCTGAGTAAAGACCTTTAAGAAAGCAGACAGGTTCCAGCTGATTGCGTCTCTAAAAGCACACTGAATGTATTAATGATTATGAAACAACACAGCCCACTCAACCTAGCTAGTTCATCCTGTATGCTTGTTCATCCCCCTCACTCCAGTTCATCTCCCTCTCACCCTAGTTCATCTCCCTCTCACCCTAGTTCATCTCCCTCTCACTCTAGTTCATCTTCATCCCACTCTAGTTCATCTCCATCTCACTCTAGTTCATCTCCCTCTCACTCTAGTTCATCTCCCTCTCACTCTAGTTCATCTCCCTCTCACTCTAGTTCATCTTCCTCTCACTCTAGTTCATCTCCCTCTCACTCTAGTTCATCTCCCTCTCACTCTAGTTCATCTCCCTCTCACTCTAGTTCATCTCCCTCTCACTCTAGTTCATCTCCTCTCACTCTAGTTCATCTCCCTCTCACTCTAGTTCATCTCCCCCTCACTCTAGTTCATCTTCCTCTCACTCTAGTTCATCTCCCTCTCACTCTAGTTCATCTCCCTCTCACTCTAGTTCATCTCCTCTCACTCTAGTTCATCTCCCTCTCACTCTAGTTCATCTCCCTCTCACCCTAGTTCATCTCCCTCTCACTCTAGTTCATCTTCCTCTCACTCTAGTTCATCTCCCTCTCACTCTAGTTCATCTCCCTCTCACTCTAGTTCATCTCCCTCTCACTCTAGTTCATCTCCCTCTCACTCTAGTTCATCTCCCTCTCACTCTAGTTCATCTCCCTCTCACTCTAGTTCATCTCCCTCTCACCCTAGTTCATCTTCCTCTCACTCTAGTTCATCTTCCTCTCACTCTAGTTCATCTCCCTCTCACCCTAGTTCATCTCCCTCTCACTCTAGTTCATCTCCCTCTCACTCTAGTTCATCTCCCTCTCACTCTAGTTCATCAACAGTGAACGCAATGTTAATCTGCGTGTAATCCCACTAATCAAAGTTGATTTGCGCTCACCAACAGTGTGACGAGTCCATATCAAGCCAGATATCTGCAACCAGGCGAGGTACCTGCAACTAGGCCAGGTACCTGCAACCAAGCAAAGTATCTGCAACCAAGCGAGGTATTTGCAACTAGGCGAAGTATCTGCAACTAGGCCAGGTAACTGCAACCAGGCAAGGTAACTGCAACCAGGCCAGGTAACTGCAACCAGGCCAGGTAACTGCAACCAGGCGAGGTAACTGCAACCAGGCGAGGTATCTGCAACCAGGCCAGCTATCTGCAACCAGGCCAGCTATCTGCAACCAGGCCAGCTATCTGCAACTAGGTCAAGTGTCTGAAACAAGACTAAGCAGCTACATCTAGATCAAGTAACCAGAGGTGGGCTATGTTTACCAGTCTGTCAGACCAACGTTATCTTCGTCAGGATTTTAACATTTTGCTGCTATAAACCCTAGACACAACAGATCTAGAAGACATGCACAGAAAATTGCCTTTTCCTCAGATGGTGGGGATGCCACCCTACTAGGTGACCAGCTGAGGGTGCTACCCTACTGGGTAACCAGCTGAGGGTGCCACCCTACTAGGTGACCAGCTGAGGGTGCTACCCTACTGGGTGACCAGCTGAGGGTGCCACCCTACTGGGTGACCAGCTGAGGGTGCCACCCTACTGGGTGACCAACTGAGGGTGCCACCCTACTGGGTGACCAACTGAGGGTGCCACCCTACTGGGTGACCAGCTGAGGGTGCCACCCTACTGGGTAACCAGTTGAGGGTGCCACCCTACTGGGTAACCAGCTGAGGGTGCCACCCTACTGGGTGACCAGCTGAGGGTGCCACCCTACTGGGTGACCAGCTGAGGGTGCCACCCTACTGGGTAACCAGCTGAGGGTGCCACCCTGCTGGGTGACCATCTATACAGAGACCAAGGACCAACAGTGGCACCTGGTGACAAACAGCAGAGAGCCACACAACTTTGGCCCTCCCCACAGATTGCATGCCACATTATATGACATCGTTTGCTATGAATTACTGCCATGTTGGAGCCAAAGATGAGCGAAGAGGAACATGGTTGGTGTGTCACAGGCCAGCTTGAGTATATAAATAAATAAATAAATATATATATATATATATATATATATATATATATATATATATATATATATATATATATATATATATATATATATATATATATTTAACTCCCTTGGTTGTTTTGCATCTTGTACTGCTTGTTCGCGATATACATATACGGGGCGGTGGGTGTGTGGGTGGGCGGGCAAATTGGTGAGGTTAGGGGGTCAGTCCCACTTAGGCAGTGGTGGGTGTCGGCGGCCCTGCTGATGTCACCCTCGAGGTCCTCAAGTGATAATAAATACTCTTCCACTTCATACATAAAATACTTTACCTCCTTAAGAGAGACTCAGGTGTCATCCTTATCAAAGCAATTGACTCTCGCCGTTAATAAAGTAACTACCTCCTCTACGTTACTAAACCAGTTTGAAGCATCAGACACTTGTACAACACCTGCGAATCTTTATTGGCGATTTTCCTCATTAAAGATTACCAAATGCTTCGCAAGTGTCTCATTCTGCAACCTGTCGGATTTCTGAACCAATTACATCACTAGAGCAGTTTAACCTAAACAGACGATCGAACTGCAACAATTAAATATTTTTTTTTTCAATATCCGTCTCTTTGGCTCCATATTGAACACTTCCAACTGAAAGAGGCGGAGACACACTGTTCCAATACTCTTCCAAAATTAAAATTTGGTTAACCATTTTTTTCTCCTTGTTTATCTTCACATATATAACCCCGTACTCACTCCACTTAATAGAGGCATTAAAAACAGCCACTAAGGAGGTATTTAAATACAATCTTCTAAGTAATTTTCAGTTAACCAGCGGATTTAGAAGAACAAATTGATTAAATAATAAAAAGTCACAGAACCCCGGCTGAAACAATTCGCCAAAATCGTGCACTTACAAGAGAAACCTTGGGACGACGTTTCTGTCAGTCATGGACCATTGCCAAGTTACAAATTATATTTTTTCCCGTCGGGCAATTTGAAAAACTGCCATAAATGTCTCTTTCCTAACTCCAAAGGACATCTGTGACTTCATTACATCTCGAACAAAACCACTGTGACGTCAAAGCTTGTAGAATACATCATCTACACAGACTGTTATAAATACTACGTGGATGAAACATCAGGATTTAGAGGCATAATCCCGACATGTGCAGATATGAAGACACAATATGCAGAACAAGCTTTAGATGGAACTACGTTTCGCTCAGCGTTGAGCCTCGGAGGAAGTTAGTCGAAGACAAGAATACTGTACTGGACAACATGACCGGTTCTAACATTAAACCGTATGAAAATATAGTAATTAAGGGCTTGCTAAACTCGTGAAGCTTAGAAACGCCATACAAACGATCTATTTCATTATTTCTTTTTGATCTTATTAAAATAAATAAAAATAAAACGAAATGCAGTCCCCATAAAAGCATGAAACACATTGAGAAATCCACACGAAAGTTCACGACCACAGGTACAGGCTGGAGAGCTTAGCTATGAAAGATATGAGGGCACAAAGTCACAAGTAAGGAGAACAAAAAGTTTTTATTGGGAAAAATGCTTCGCTCTGAGCAGACCCGACAAAGCTCTCTTTAGGGCTAAACATTGTGGCAAGAAAAGCTTATTCTGCATGCTTTGTTTTTGTCTACAACTGAACTATACTTGTAGAGACCACTACACTAACACGTACACTTGTAAAGACCACTACACTAACACGTACACTTGTAAAAACCACTACACTAACACGTACACTTGTAAAGACCACTACACTAACACGTACACTTGTAAAAACCACTACACTAACACGTACACTTGTAGAGACAACTACACTAACAAGTGCACTTGTAGAGACCACTACACTAACACGTACACTTGTATAGACCACTACACTAACACGTACACTTGTAGAGACCACTACACTAACACGTACACTTGTATAGACAACTATACTAACACGTACACTTGTAGAGACCACTACACTAACACGTACACTTGTATAGACCACTATACTAACACGTACACTTGTAGAGACCACTACACTAACACGTACACTTGTATAGACCACTATACTAACACGTACACTTGTAGAGACCACTACACTAACACGTACACTTGTATAGACCACTATACTAACACGTACACTTGTAGAGACCACTACACTAACACGTACACTTGTATAGACCACTACACTAACACGTACACTTGTATAGACCACTACACTAACACGTACACTTGTATAGACCACTATACTAACACGTACACTTGTAGAGACCACTACACTAACAAGTTATGTTTCGTCTACAATCATGAACTCAAACACACAACTCAAGTCACTGAACACACACAGCTGTTAATTAATAAGGAAAGCAGATAAAAAAACTTGTCTGGAAGCAGCGATAATACGGTCACTGAACTAGTAAACTGCGTCTAGGAGGCTTTTGTAACTCCTCTTGTGACACTCATTCTTCGAAGAGGAGGAGGAGGAGGTGGAGAAAGATGAGGAGGAAGATGAGGAGGAAGAGGAGGAGGAGCGGGAAGGATAGGATGGTGTAAGTGGATAGGGTAAAAAAATGTGAATTTTTTTGACCTTGTCAGTTTTCGTTTGGTCTGCAATTTTCTGGTGCAATTTAATGCAAATGCACACACCCAGGTACCCCCACACACGCGCGAGCGCGCGCACACACACACACACATACACACACACACACACCTGACGACACTGGAGGACAGGAGAGATAGGGGGGACATGTTAACGACATATAAAATACTGAGAGGAATTGACAAGGTGGACAGAGACAGAATGTTCCAGAGATGGGACACAGCAACAAGGGGACACAGTTGGAAGTTGAAGACTCAGATGAATCACAGGGATGTTAGGAAGTATTTCTTCAGTCACAGAGTGGTCAGGAAGTGGAATAGTTTGGGAAGCGATGTAGTGGAGGCAGGATCCATTCATAGCTTTAAGAGGAATGATAAAGCTCATGGCGCAGGGAGAGTGACCCAGTAGCGGCCAGTGAAGAGGCGGGGCCACGAGCTATGAATCGACCCCTACAACCACAACTAGGTGAGTACAACTAGGTGAGTACACACACACACACACATCTTCTAATTACATCAGTTATTATTGATACTAATAATTTGCCTGCTGTTAAGATCATTCTTACTGGACGGTAATCTGATGCTTGGGAATTATCTCCTGATTTTAAGATAGGAATGACATTAGCTTTGTTTCACATCTGTGTCGCGACAGGTGTTCACTAACTGCCTAGTTAGCTGCCCTTGAAAACACTTCCTCGAGGCCTGGGGATTTATTTCACTTTAATCAATCAGTAAGACAACATCGGTGCGGTGGGGACAATACGGGAGCACTGTATTAACATCCGGGGTCCCAGACTATTCAACATCTTACCAGAAGATATCCGAAACACGGCTGGAACCAGTGTAGAAGCCTTCAAGAGGAAACTGGACAAATATCTTCACCAGGTGCCAGATCAACCAGGCTGTGATGGATATGTGGGGCAGCGGGCCTCCATCAGCAACAGCCTGGTTGACCAGGCAAGCACCAGACGAGCCTGGCCCATGGCCGGGCTCAGAGAGTAGATACTCTCGAAACTCTTCAAAGGTATTCAAAGGGTATTTATGAAGGAAACGTTTTGGCCGCCAGGAGCTTTGTCGGTCCAATACAGAAAATACTAGAGGGTGAAATGTCTCCCTAATAAATGTCAAAATTTGTGTCTCACACACTTGTTGGTGTTAAGCATCACTTAAGTGGTCTAACTGTCATATAATCTGACTTTTCTTCAGGTCCTCTGTAGCTTAATTACTGAGATATAATTAGTGTCTTCTTGTAAGAAGATCGCCGGGAAATTGCTAAAACGCGAACACAGTATCTGCTCATTATCAGTGACCTATCCAGACTTTGTTTCAAGTGGGCTTATATTTTTTTCCCCTAATCTTGGTCTTCTATTCTCGAAAGAATTCTTTCGGTGTTCTCTTGGATTCCCTTGCGGGTTTAATTTTCGTAGTCTCGTTTATCTTTTGTTAACTCTAAGTTTTATCCCTTTTAATATATCGGCGATTTCCTCTCCGCTTCTGATGTGTCTATAAATGTCTTTCTCCTCTCGCAAGAGATGTTTCAGTCTCCTGTTCATTCGTTTACAATCTCGTTTATTTGATCTAATTTCTCTCAGGGTAATATGTGATCTTCAGGCAGCTTGTAAATTATTTACATGAATGTCACACTGACAGTTCTCGCGTTACTGATTGTGAGATCTTTGTCGATAGGAGCCTCAGTCAACACAAAGAGAGAGAGAGAGAGAGAGAGAGAGAGAGCTCTCCACTCCGAGGACAGCGAGAAGTGAGCTTCTACACCACAAGACGAGCAGCAAGCAGCAACAACTTCACTTTGTACCCTTGTATGGAACATGTTCGTACAGCATAATGATATCAACGAAATAAAGTCAGTGGATCAAATGAAATTACTGGCCCACAGATGGCTCCAACTTCATCCTGTTCCATATTTGCATATTTCATAACAATAAAAAGGCTTGTAAATGAGGTGATGTAGGTAACAGCTCTTGTAAATAAAGTTAGGAATCCTTAACCTAACCTTTTAAGACTCTGTAAAAATGTGTGTGAGAGAGAGAAAGAGAGAGAGAGAGAGAGAGAGAGAGAGAGAGAGAGAGAGAGAGAGAGAGAGAGAGAGAGAGAGAGAGAGAGAGACTATTCTTTTCAGAGTATTTCGAGTAACTTCTAAACCATACATGTGATGATCAGGTTAAGCACTAATGAACCACCTATACCGGTATTCTCTCTGTGTACTTTCTACCCGGAAAAGAAGAAGTTACCTCAGATTCCAGTTGTCCTTATTGTGTCTTGTCTGGTGAGCAAACTTGCACAATCGATGATTGCTTTAAAACGTTCGTATGACTGAGAAGAAACTCTTAGTTTCAGTGATTGTATAGGGCGTTCGTGTGAGAGAGAAATATCGTAGAATCATTTTGAGTGTATTTTTTTTTTTGGTGCATTAGGAACATAGGTGAAGTCTAGTTACCTGCACATCTTGTTGTAGCACGATAACCAAGTTAGAAACGAGGAACAAGCACAAAGTAGCAGAAAGTAAATATATTTCCTTTATTTAACAGCAAGCAATTATATGTACAGAAAGGCAAATGGCAAGTAAGAGACACGGTGAGAACAGCATTCGACCAGACTTGGAAGTAAGTCTGCCAATGTAGATTCACAAGTGTCCCACATCGCTTCACAACTTTTTCGGGCTGAACCAAGGTGCTAGCATAACGACGATGCCCCTGCTCATTATACCCTCATCATCTGGTTCGCTGGACGGGAGGGCATGACTTCATGGGTGTGTGACATAAACAGATTAAAACGTAACATACTCTTAGCATGCCACAACTTGCGAGTCGGAAGAAACTTGAGGCAACATCGATGCACTGGGACGTTAATATGCGTTTAGGGCGTTATGTGAAGTGCTGTCTTTGCACAGTGATATCTACTTGGTTCAGTGATGTGTACTCTTTGATCAGTGATGTCCGTCGTACGAACAGAAATCGCCGCTGTAGCTCCCGGTCCGCTAGTTGTTTTATTAATGCCGCTGCTCTGGCATCAACTTTCGGTCCTGAGGGCGCATCTGATCCACTATTGTCGCTGTTGATATAAATTAATCAAAGTGGATTGACAAAAATGCAGCGCCAGCTTTCATGGCGAAGTTTTATGTGTCTGTACTTTGAGTGGCTTCATTATCATTTTACTAACACGGGGATGTCAGAGAGGAGGAGAGAGAGAGAGAGAGAGAGAGAGAGAGAGAGGTGTTGTCATTATAAAAGCTTAAGGTGTTTCATGAGTCGTTTCATGGACTTGTGGGTCTGTTTCCTCTCCCATCAATATCAGAAGGAAATGCTTCAAGGGTATATTGTTCTCATGGAATGATTTTTTTTTCTGACATTAAAAATTCCCACATCCTCCAAAAACCAGAAAATATTAAGACTGCCAATTCTCTTCAACTAAATAAGCAAGCTTATATTTTTTCCCTTAATTTGTTTATATGTGAAGGAAAAATGCACGTAAATTTATTTTTTCCCCCAAAAAAATACATCCCCAGGCTCTTCCACGGTTCCTTCCTTCACAAACTAAGTGCCTGGTTGATATTAGCTATGAATGGCACTTGCAGTCGTAGTGTGTGAGAGTAAATTGGTTATTGGATCAGATGATTGGTGATAGAGCGAAGACGTGGCGATTGTTAGAAGCAGAGGAGACGATGGAATGTAAATTCCCATGAAAAAACTTGGGCGATATTTATTCTAATACATCACGAAGTGGCACTCACACGGCACTGTGATGAGATGAGAAGCATGCGGCTGGAAACTATTAGGACGTGTTTCCTTAAGATACTTGCTGTCCATCTTCATCCATCAGTAAAACAGGTACCTGGGTGTTAGTCGACTGGTGTGGGTCGCATCCTGGGGACAAAACTGTCCTAATAATACGGCAGTGTAACATGAGTCACGGCAGTACATAATTACTCTATTATCATAACTCTAAAAAAATAGGCTAATAATATATCCCTATGTGTGAGCTAATGTGTATGGTACACTTACCTCAGAAATGCAGGTCGGCAGAATAACCCTAGGCCACAGACCGGGCCGCGGGGGCGTTGACCCCTGGAATTCTCTCCAGGTGGAACTCTCTCCAGGTATACCTCGTGGTGAGAGGTCATGTACACAGTCAGACTTAGACTGACTCAAAACATTCGGGGAAGCCATCAGGTCAACTGGAAGTGAGTGGTAATGCCTTCCCCAGCTAACAGACTTTAAACCAACAAAGGTTAACTCTTAACTAAGCATTCTAGCGAAATCGGCTATATTAGTATCATCCTAAACGTCACCTTTTGATACTTTTTAATAGGGATATAATGATAAAAATAAATGAAAATTTGTAAATTTCATAATAAGCATATTCACGATGGTTCGCACTCAGTTATACCATGAAAATACGAAACAGAGCCTAGCCCACACGTTTGCGGTGGGACACCCTTGCAGACTCCTCCAGTAGACCAGCTCCTCCCAAAGAGCACAAACAGTCCCACTGGGACAAACCGATCATGGAAAAAATCGCCAACACAATGCTCACCAGCGCTTCAGGAAAGGACAAAGCTCGTCTCCTAGCGGTGAAGGCACACCACTCAGGAGATTTCCTTCTAGCTGTTCCCAGTTCCTCCCTGGGCACTCGACTCGACCCACAGGCCGTTCGGATTGGTGTTGCTCTTCGCCTAGCGCCCCCATACTCACCGAACATAGGTGTATTTGCGGCAGGGCGACGGCTGATCAATTCGGACTTTATGGTCTCGTGTGTCACACATCAGAAGGGAAGTATGCTAGACATGAGGAGGTCAACGACATCATAAAGAGAAGCCTCGCCACAGCCCGTTGCCCAGCTCAACGGGAACCCCAAGTGCAGAGGTCTGATGGAAGTCAAAAGCGTCCTGATGGAGCCACTATGCTACCCTGGAAAGATGGTAAGCAGATTGCCTGGGACTACACCTGTGCCGCCACAATGGCAGACACCTACTTGTCATACTCCGTAGCTGAAGGGGATGGAGCTGCCAGCCACAGGGAGACCCAGAAGACCCGCAAATATGAAGGCCTTTCCCCTTGCTATAACTTCATCTCAATAGGGTCGGAGACCCTTAGAGAGGGTGAAAAACTCATCATAGAAACCAGGGACCACAGGTCGGCCAGCTTCCTCTTTCAGAGACTCAGTGTTGCGATCCAGAGGGAAAATGCCTGCAGTATTCTGGGCACGCGCCCCACCGCCGGGGAGCTGGACGAAGTATTCGAGATGTAGCTCTGAGTTGTTATCTATGGTGTTCTACTCTCTATTGTATCTTTGTCTATATATATATATATATATATATATATATATATATATATATATATATATATATATAGAAGGTCCACTGCAATGTGGACCCATAGCTCGTGCCGAATAGGCAGAACTTGCGATTTTTGCTTAAATAGCAACGCTCATCTTGCCATATAAGACCAGCGAAAATTTGTGTATGCAATAATTTCGCAAAAATCATTCTGAACCTAACGAAAAAAATATTTTCATTGTGTTTGTTTATTATTAAATTATTGTAAACGTATCAAAAATATATTTAGTTGGATTAGGCTAAATTAAATTGCGCTTGTTATAATAAGGTTAAGTAAGTTTTGTAAGATTCTTTTGATGCAAAATTATAAATTTTTACATTAACATAAATAAAAAAATATATATCTTCAAACGTATAAGAGAAAATTTTAGAAAGGACTTAATTTTAGATGAGTTCTTGCTAATTGACCAGTTTTACCTAACCGGCACGACATGTATATATATATATATATATATATATATATATATATATATATATATACGTATATATAATATAAATTATAGGGGGTGGTAGGAGAAGAAAATATTCAAACAGCTCCGGGGAGAACTTTGAGTTTTCCCTGAGGTACGTTTATTGTCTTCTCTGAGAATGAGGGTCCCCAGTAAAGTTCTAGAGGTGGTACCTCCTATATATATATATATATATATATATATATATATATATATATATATATATATATATATATATATATATATATATATATATATATATATATATATATATTTATATTTATATTTCAACAAGTCGGCCGTCTCCCACCGAGGCAGGATGACCCAAAAAGAAAGAAAATCCCCACCCAAAAAATACTTTCATCATCATTCAACACTTTCACCACACTCATACATAATCACTGTCTTTGCAGAGGCGCTCAGATACGACAGCTGAGAAAAGTCCCTCCCAGCTGTCACTATCCCAGACTCCTCCTTTAAAGTGCAGACATTGTACTTCCCATTTCCAGGACTCAAGTCCAACTAAATCAATTAACTGGTTTCCCTGAATCCCTTCACAAAATGTTACCCTGCTCACACTCCAACAGCTCGTCAGGTCCCAAAAACCATTCGTCTTCTTCTATCTAACACGCTCACACATGCTTGCTGGAATATATATATATATATATATATATATATATATATATATATATATATATATATATATATATATACACCTTCCCCCTACACACATCACCCTTACCAGAACACATCGCTCTAACCAGACCACATCCCCCATCAGCTTCCATCTCTATGACACCTCACCAGCCCACATCACCCCCAACAGAACACATTTCCCCACCAGACCCCCACCCATCCCAACAAGACCCTGTAACCCTGAAGCCACGCATAAAACTTGAAGCAGAGATGCTTAGAAATAATTTATCATCGCTAAATTCCTAGAGCATCCAGTGTGGTTAGCCAATCAGAGCAGCGCGTGGGTGTCTTCATATGGATGGTGCGTAAACACAAGCAAATGGACGGATTTAATTCTTGGCACTATGGCGGTGAAGCATCGCCTTGAAACATACAAGATGGTATTGATTTATTCTCCACTCAGTGTTTGAGAGCTGATTAGCTATGGTGGTTTTTTTTTTCGAGTGGTTTTAAAAGATTATTAAGGTTCCTGACTTTATCTACACGCTAGGAGTTGTTACCTACATCAACTCAATAGCTGAAGAATAAAAAAGATTTAATTGATTTAGTTAAAAAAGTATTATTTTTGGAATTCATTCCCTGGAATTAGTGATTTTCTTGTTTTGTCTTTCTAATACCAGGTATTTCTTTCTCTGTTTCAAGCATGAGTGTGAATCTCTCTCTCTCTCTCTCTCTCTCTCTCTCTCTCTCTCTCTCTCTCTCTCTCTCTCTCTCTCTCTTGCTCGCTCGCTCTCTGCTGTTCCATCCTTGACTCATACATCTAGATTATAAACCATAGCCATTAATTTAGGTTGAAGTTGATAGCTCTTAGCAGAAAGACTTACCGAGGAATTCCAAGGCCTCAGGTATCTATCTTTCCAGTATACTCCATTGTACACTAGGTGTGTGTGTGTGTGTGTGTGTCTCTCTCTCTCTCTCTCTCTCTCTCTCTCTCTCTCTCTCTCTCTCTCTCTCTCTCTCTCTCGCTCGCTCGCTCTCTCTCTCTCCTCTGGTCTCAGAATGAATGTGTCATTAAAAAATCCTCGCCTGGTAAAGTCCATAATTTTCCACGCTAGAAGATACGAAGACACTAATATACAGAGATACACAGCCTGTGTCCCGGGGAAAGTTATGACAACACACATATACACTAAGACACAGCCTGTGTCCCCGGGAAAGTTATGATAACACACACGGTACACCGAGATACATAGCCTGTGTCCCGAGCACAAATCGCAGGCCATCTTACACTCTAATGTGAAGCCTCGACAACTGTTCCAGTCCATCAGTTATTGTTTTTCCTTTCTTTATCATCCAGACTCGCTGTATTGGGCTCTCTGTTACACGCCTCTGATAAAGATAGCACGTGATAGATCATGATATATCGTGATAGATCGTTATAGATCATGATAGATCGCGATGTTACCACCTTCTTTTTTTTCCTCCTCCTTCTTATTCTGCTAATTATTATTACCATTATTGATAAATGAGACACTTGTTCAACATTTAGTATCTTTATTGTTTAAAAGTTTCGGCAACCAGTGGCTTCTTCAGTTCAATACAGAGAACGGCGGAAGAAGAGAAGTTAATAGGTCCTTCTGCCTGGAGTCGATGTGATCGCTCCATCAGGATTGATGGATTGAACGCATCGACTCCAGGCTGAGGGACTGATTACCTCACACTCCTCCTCATCCTTCATCGTTCTTCTCTGTATTGGACTGGAGGAGCTACTGGATGGCGACACACTTCCACATTAAAGATACCCTAACGTTGCACACAAGTGTCTCATTCGTCATATTATTTACATATTATTATGATTATATTAATGGGAAAACTCTAAACTTAGAGGGGAAGGAGGTGGGGGGAGGGTTATATAGGTGAGCTCTGAAATGCCAAGAAATAGGACGTTACCTACAATTCTTGGTATCAAGAGTCCTCCTGAAGCATCAACACAGTGCAGTGCTCCCGCAGCATCAACACAGTGCAGTGCTCCCGCAGCATCAACACAGTGCAGTGCTCCCGCAGCATCGACACTGTGCAGTGCTCCCGCAGCATCAACACAGTGCAGTGCTCCTGCAGCATCGACACAGTGCAGTGCTCCCGCAGTATCGACACAGTGCAGTGCTCCCGCAGCATCAACACAGTGCAGTGCTCCCGCAGCATCAACACAGTGCAGTGCTCCCGCAGCATCAATACAGTGCAGTGCTCCCGCAGCATCGACACAGTGCAGTGCTCCCGCAGCATCAACACAGTACTCCATCTGAAGGGAGGTGTTCGAAGCCATGACACACGCAGAGCAAAAATTTAATTGAGCATCAGATTTCGGCAGGTATTTGTCGTTTTTTTGTGTCTAATTTGGTATTCTTTTGTAAGTCTGAGAAAGAGAAAGAGAGAGGCATAATGGAGTTCAGTTTATATAGAGGCAAAGCTAAAGAGAGAGAGAGAGCTCGTAAACTAGGTGGAGAGGAGCCGACTCTACAGTGTCCTCTTCATCAGATGAAGTGGGCGATGGAGAGGGAGTCACGAGAAGGAGGGAGAGAGAGAGAGAGAGATAGAGAGATAGAGAGAGAGAGAGAGAGAGAGAGAGAGAGAGAGAGAGAGAGAGAGAGAGAGAGAGAGAGAGAGAGAGAGAGAGAGAGAGAGAGAGAGAACATATATAAAAGAAAGATAAAAGTCTTTTAATTAAAACTATGAAGGGGTCTGGGTCAGTAATAAGTCACTCTTAACCCACGCATCACCTTCCATGAATTTTAATAAAGCCGGGTCCTTCATTTTCCACATAGAACAAAGCTGGACCTTTGTTCAAGCGGAACATAGCTTCTAGAAAGATGAACACCCGTTCAGGCATAACACGCGTTCTTGGTGGTGAATGTTGAGACACAGAACACAGCTCACATTATTGGTCAGAAGAAACTCAACTGAAGCCGAGAATCATTAGTGGATTCATGATGATGAATTAGACACATGTGCAACATCTGGGTATTATTATTTGTAGACGTTTCGCCCTCCAGTGGCTTTATCGGTACAAGGATATATGAAGACTGTAAAAATATAAAAGACGAGGTAATCAGTCTCTCAGCCTTGTATTCATGGGAACAAGGCTAAAACCGTAAGGGGTCATACAACACCAGCGGAATGGGAGGCAGTGAGGTTTGATCCGGAGGGAAGGATTCCTTGAATTCTACTGATCAAGAGCCCCTCACCACCATCAAGGTACCTCCATTGAAGCGACTGTGCGTTACACGATCGATCGTGCCAACTACCTGTCGTGAAGTCATGGGGGAATTTTGTCTACCTCTGTAACTGCATGAAGGTATTGTGTTTACTTCTCTGACTTCATGAAGGTATTGTGTTTACTTCTCTGACTTCATGGAGGTATTGTGCTTACTTACTTCATGGAGGTATTGTGTTCAATTCACTGACATCAAAGAAGTATTTTGTTAACCTCTGTGACTTCATGAAATCATTATATCTTACTTCATAATGTTGTGAGGGTAATTTATTTGACACAGCGATGCCATACGAACATTGGAAAGGAGTAGCACTGCAGCAAGCCTACTGGCCAGTGCTAGGCATGTCCATTACACTGTCCCACCCTCAAGTGTCCCTACACACCAGCGTCGTACACATGTGTCTGACACATCACCGCCGTGCCGGAAGATAAGAACGATATTAGCTTTACTGCGAACACTACCGCCCTGCTGCTGCCTTGGTTGATGATTACCGCTAGCTAGAACACCATCCCAAGTCATTATTGCGTTCGGATGGATTAAGATCCACATTATTTAGTTGATAAGGGCCATGGTTATTGTCTTTTCTCAGGAGTAGAGCCATGCGTTGGTCAACATTGACGTCAATCATCATTTTGTTTAACTTCTTGAGTTGAGTTCATTGCTAATGATCAATCAAGGTTTTTCTCTTCTTTGATCTCGGCTTCTGAGCTTCCATTTTCAATTTTATTTATTCTTGTTGTATTAAATAAAAGAGAGACACAGGAGGTAAAGGAGTAGACAATAGAGAAATGTAGGAGAGCTGCGTGAGAGAGGAGAGAGAGAGAGAGAGAGAGAGAGAGAGAGAGAGAGAGAGAGAGAGAGGCAAAACATAGATGTGTGAGAGAATACTAAACAATAAATAAATGAAATAGAATGATAAAAGATTAAATAATAAAGAATGGAATGATAAAAATAATAAAGATAAAGAAATAGAATGATTAAAGATAAACAGAAAAAGGAAAAAGACAGAAAAAAAGTGTAGAATAATGGGAAGAAAGGAGGGTAGGGGAAGTGCGAGGAGAAGAGAATGAGAAATGGAAGAGGAGGCGGAGAAAATGGTGGGTGGAAAAGGTAGTGATAGAAAGTGGGAAGAGGACAAAGAGAGAATAAACATTATGAATAGACGGAGCAGAAGAATCGCGAGGGAGACGTGGATTTAAAGGAATATATAAGCGAGAGAGAGAGAGAAGAAGGCATTAAGAGATAAGTGAGATGGAATAAAATGGGCGAGCAAGGGATTGCAAGAAGAGTTAGGAAGGAGGAGGAAGAGAGGGATTGGAGACGAGTGAGGAAGGAAGAGAGGTAAGGTGAGACGAAATAATGATTATGTAACAGAGGGAGAGAGAGAAAAAAATAAACAGAAAAAAAAAAACAAAACAACAACAATAATAATAATAATAATAATAATAATAATAATAATAATAATAAACAAATAAATTGTATTACAACCCTAATAAATGCGGAATTTATACAGATGAGAAACGCTCACATAAAAATTCCTTTAAATTCCATTCACCGGGCGTCATCAGCGTCACTTGTGTTATGTTGGCATTCGCAGTCTCCTTGCTGGCTGCTTCAAGCATTAATGCACCCACATCTCCGAATATACATCCACAGGTATGTATTTTTCAGTATATATACACCGAGAGGTGTGAATCTCTGAGTGTATACATTGAAAGTTGTGTACCTCTCGGTGAATATACATTGACAGTATACTTTAATCTTTATTTTAGAAGTTTAAGCGAGCCAAGAATCGCCGGCTACAGGTTAGATGCGGCCAAAAACAACAAAAATTATCTTTGAAGCAAAAGTTTGACAGGTCAGGAAGGACTGCGTTGTGTGGTAGCAAATATGCTTTAAAAGAGTACCTCCAGTTCCCTGAATCAAGAGCCCGTCATAAAACCCTCGTGGAGTCAATAGACTGTGTGGCTAAATACGATTGTATAGGCCTGTTGAAGGGTCTGTAACATACGTGAGCCTCTAGCAGTTTCCTAAAAAAATACCTGAAAAAAACTCCAAAAGACGTGAAAATATTGCGAGGTATCGAGTTTTTCGCTAATATTTCTGCCATAGTGGAGACTGTTATTAATACACAGGGGAGAGAGGAGCTCACGACGACGATTCTGTCCGACTTTGACCATTTACAATGTCACACTAACACAGAAGAGTGAGGGAGCCAGTATATATAGTCGTGGGGAACCGGGAGTGGATAAAGTGAGGAAGAAACGTAAGCAGTGGTAGTGGAAGTAGTAGTAGAAGTAATAGTGGTAGTGTAAAGTAGAGAGAGTAATTTAGTGGCACAAGAGGGAAAGGGGAGTGAAGGATGGAGGGAGGCAACAGCAAAGGTAGCAGCAATAGTGGAGGAATGGAGGGGAAGACGTAGTAGAAGTGGGGGTCATGCCAAGGACAAGAAAAAGGAGCACTGCAGGAGAGCTAAGGACCACACAAGGGTACTGTGCCTTTTTTGTTCTTCTTGGTAAGTAAGCAAACTGAGTCACGTACATTGCACAGATTTAGTGTTTTGCAATTATCTTGCAAAACAACACATGTGTAAATTTACCCAGTGAACTCAAAGTGACTTATTTCCGTCAGAGTATAATTTAACATCAACGGAATATGGAGTATAATGACATTATGTCAAGGCTGATTTACCCGGAGTAACTGAAACAATGGATTAACACCCACCGCGTTGGGCAAAGTCGGCAAATTCAGTTTATAAAGCGCGTCGTTAACACCGACAAAAATACCATATTGCTGGCCTATTAGCTTTACAAATAGAGGATATATTTTATATGAGAAGCAAATTATTTTAAATTGACAATCGCAGAGTTCAGGGGACAATAAACCAATTTACTGGAAATTTTAGTTATAATGAATGAAGTTTTAATCCATTAGGCTTTGTAGTTTTTAATTTAATTTACAGCAACTGATTTCAAAGGGAATATATCCAGATACCATATAATAATAATAATAATAATAATAATAATAATAATAATAATAATAATAATAATAATAATAATAATAATAATAATAATAATAATAATAATAATAATAATAATAATAATGTTCTGCAATAAGCAGAACAGCCACTGTGAAACAAACAACAGTATATATATATATATATATATATATATATTCGTTTATGGACTCTGGTGATACATTAGTAGTGGGGATACTAATGCATAAGCAATGTAGACGCGCAGGTGTAGTCCCACGCTATTAGACTACCATCTTTCCAGGGTAGCATGACAACTCCATCCCGGTGTGTGTGTGTGTACTCACCTAGTTGTGGTTGCAGGGGTCGAGACATAGCTCCTGGCCCCGCCTCTTCACTGGCCGCTACTGGGTCACTCTCCCTGCGCCATGAGCTTTATCATACCTCTTCTTAAAGCTGTGTATGGAACCTGCCTCCACTACATCGCTTCCCAAGCTATTCCACTTCCCGACTACTCTGTGACTGAAGAAATACTTCCTAACATCCCTGTGATTCATCTGAGTCTTCAACTTCCAACTGTGTCCCCTTGTTGCTGTGTCCATCTTTGGAACATTCTGTCTCTGTCAACCTTGTCAATTCCTCTCAGTATTTTATATGTCGTTATCATGTCTCCCCTATCTCTCCTGTCCTCCAGTGTCGTCAGGTCGATTTCCCTTAACCTCTCCTCGTAGGACATACCCCTTAGCTCCGGGACTAGTCTTGTTGCAAACCTTTGCACTTTCTCTAGCTTCTTTACGTGCTTGGATAAATGTGGGTTCCAAACTGGTGCTGCATACTCCAGTATGGGCCTAACGTACACAGTGTACAGGGTCCTGAACGATTCTTTATTAAGATGTCGGAATGCTGTTCTTAGGTTTGCTAGGCGCCCGTATGCTGCAGCAGTTATTTGGTTGATGTGCGCCTCAGGAGATGTGCCTGGTGTTATACTCACCCCAAGATCTTTTTCCTTGATTGAGGTTTGTAGTCTCTGGCCCCTAGACTGTACTCCGTCTGCGGTCTTCTTTGCCCTTCCCCAATCTTCATGACTTTGCACTTGGTTGGGTTGAACTCCAGGAGCCAATTGCTGGACCAGGCTTGCAGCCTGTCCAGATTCCTTTGTAGTTCTGCCTGGTCCTCTTCCGATTGAATTCTTCTCATCAACTTCACATCATCTGCAAACAGGGACACTTCGGAGTCTATTCCTTCCGTCATGTCGTTCACAAACACCAGAAACAGCACCGGTCCTAGGACTGACCCCTGTGGAACCCCACTCGTTACCGGCGCCCACTCTGACACCTCGCCACGGACCATGACTCGCTGCTGTCTTCCTGACAGGTATTCCCTGATCCATTGTAGTGCCTTCCCTGTTATCCCTGCCTGGTCCTCCAGCTTCTGCACTAATCTCTTGTGTGGGACTGTGTCAAACGCCTTCTTACAGTCCAGGAATATGCAATCTACCCACCCCTCTCTCTCTTGTCTTACTGCTGTCACCCTGTCATAGAACTCCAGTAGGTTTGTGACACAGGATTTCCCGTCCCTGAAACCGTCTGAAACAGGTGTGTGTGTGTGTGTGTGTGTGTGTGTGTGTGTGTGTGTGTTGTGTATGTGTGTGAGAAGAAGAAGACGACGAAGAAGAATATAAGTGAAATGGAGAATCATAAAGGTCCTACGTTATGTGATATTCATTTGTCAGGGGCGGACGGATAAGCCATCAGACAGCTTTGATCACATGACCCTAAGCTCCAGGAAGTGGAAGAGTCTGCCATGAGACTCCTGACAGTTCTCCTGACAAGTAAATTCTTCCACCACATCGACAGTTCGCTCACTCAAACTTTAAACTTCCCCACATGTCGTTCTCGCCGCCTCTAGGGGAGGGTGGAGGTCTTAGGTCCCTCCTGGGCAATAACAACGAAATATTAAAAAAAAAAAAAAAGTTGCAGAACAAGCTTTTATTGGGTCAAAGTTCCACGCTGTGTAATACACTATTAAGTCATCTTGATATACCGTATTAAGTCATCTTGATATACCGTATTAAGTCATCTTGATATACCGTATTACGTCATCTTGATATACACCGAGAGGTGTGTGTGTGTGTATCTCTTATCGTATATACACTGACTGGTAGTGTTAAAGGTTACGTGCAGTTATAATACTCGTATTGTAGTGATAAACATTAAATTTATTAGTGATAAATTTACTAACGCTCCTATAAGCAATAGGTTTTAAACCAATTAAAAACAAAAACAAAAATCAGTTCTATATACACCGAGATCTACTTATCTCTCCGTGTACATACACTCAGTTTACTTTAATCCCTAATTCAGGATTTAAACTATTTTCGATGGTGGTTTACAGGTGGTGGTTTACAGCTATAATGACTCCTTCAGTCGAAGAGCATTAAACCTAACAAACCAAAATGCAAAAAAGAAAAGGGGGTTCAAGAAGACCTACGGATAACTCATGTTGAAAGATCGGACGTCCACACACCATCACAGGTGTCCCTCTGTTGAGTCACGGACGTTCACACACCATCACAGGTGTCCCTCTGTTGAGTCACGGACGTCCACACACCATCACAGGTGTCCCTCTGTTGAGTCAGTCTATGTGACGATGGATAAGCCGCTTTTATTTTTAAGTCACTCATAAAAAGGGGCCCCAGCAACACTCTCTGGTTGTGTGTATTTTTAAACAGCGAAGGAGAGAAGCAGTGTGGCGCCCATTGAGAGTAATCTACACACATGGAGATGGATAACTTACACGACTCTGCCAACAAAACCAAGAACGTCAAGCCACGGTGAACTTTTGAGTCTTATTTTATAGAGACATGGAAAAGTGAAGTGCCTGTTTATTTTGTGGGTGTGACGTCATTCAGGGCTGTCTACCGAGTGACTGTCATGTCCCTGATGGTCAAGGGCGACAGTCACTTCTATCGACAGACCAGTACGGTACTGTTCTACTGTTTAATGTTCCATATTCTATATTAAACTTACGGTACCCACAAACACCAACCTGTGGACCAATTTCAGATGTTACACACTCTGCCCGAGGTAATACCACTTACCCATCACAAACAACTTTAAGGTCTGCCATGCGAAATTTTACGAGCCCTTTGCGAAAATGAAAAGCAAACTCATACGTCGAAGCTTATATAGCAAGGACAATTTTTTCATCTTAAAAAAAAAAAATATTGGTATTCAGACTGAAAAATATCGCTGGAAATAACGAGAAATTATTTATGCCGCGTGAACTTTAACACGTATATATAGGGAGCAGGGTAATGGTGGACTTCAGTCTTCTCTTTCCCGTTCCCTACATAGCTGGCAGTGGTAACTGCTGGTGATCAGACACCTCTGTCTGTTGATTAATGAGTTATCAGCCGTGACTCAGTATACGCTGGTGGTGAGGAACCAACAGGAAGGGCTGTGGGGTTTGTTGTTGTTGTGGTAGTGGTGTGGTTGTGATGGTGGCGGTTGTTGTGGGGTGATGGTGGTGTGATGGTGGTGTTGGTGGCGGTGGTGAATGGGTATGGGGAGCGACTGACAGAGGTGGTTGTGGTGCTGCTTTAGTTGTAACTTATTCTGCTTCTGTTATTGTTGCTGCTGCTACTGCTCTTGCTATTGCTGTTGCAACTGCTACTGCTGATGCTCATAATACTACTAATACTGCCCCCTCTTTCACTGCGTCTACTGTTCCTACTGTTAGTACCTGCAACAGGTATATCAACACCGACGAACTGTGCAAAACAAACACATATACAACACTTATTAAAAATTTCAAACCATTTCAGGGTACGAAATACACAAAAGACAGAGGGGGAGAGTAATCAGGTGAATTTATGTGGGGTCAGGTGTGCTGAGGTTAGGTGCTGGTGCATGCATCACCTGCTCTGGTAGCGTGGTGTATTAGATTCACCTTGGTGAGCACTCATGTTATGGCGCATCCCCCCGTGTTCTGCTCCACCGTATTCAATATTGCCATCAAGCTTGGCTCCAGGAGAAGCCACTTCTGCGTAACAAACTTGGCTTAAAGAATTAAAAAGGTGCAGCACCGTGACTGGAACAATACAAAAATAACACAAGTTGGACCGAAACGTCGTCGTAAGTTTCATTCTTCTATCTGAGGACTATTTGTGTAACTTGGCGACTTTATCAAGTCATGATTTGATGAAGCTCAGCCCTGAATAAAACGTTGTCCCCCAATAAAAGTTTTATCTGTCGGCACTATGTATCCGCACCCACTTTTTGTTCGTCTCTCACCATCCATTTATCTTGATGCTTTGTGTGTGTGTGTGTGTGTGTATATGTGTGTGTGTGTGTGTATATGTGTGTGTGTGTGTGTTTGCTTAACCCAGGTGTTTCTTACCCTTGAATGCATGACGCATCCTGCTGACAACGCTTTGTTAATAGACTGAAACGAGTGAGAGTAATATTCCTTGCAAGGAATACCTGGGGACCCAAACCTTCGCCCGTGCAACTGAGAGTAATGATCGGTATAGCTGTCACTTTTGTAGCAAGTTGTCTGGTTCGCTTCCTACGACTCAATACACAATCCGTTTTTCATAAGTTTATATTATGTGTCTAATGCCTTTTATGTCTCACAAGCTGAAAACTTTACGTTCGTTTTGTCACAAAGGTCACAATTCCGTGACTGGAACAATACACAAATAACCCGCACGCAGGGGAAAGAAACTTTACGGCAACGTTTCGGCCCGACTTGAAACATTAACTAGTCACACTCTCTGATAATGGTCCAAGTCGGACCGAAACATCGCCACAAAGTTTCTTTCCCCTATGTGCGTGTAATTTGTGTATCTTTGAAATGATTTGTTAAGATACCAGATATTAGCTTTCAAATGAATGGATGTAAGGTAAGAGAGCTGAGCGTTGAAATGAGTTGACGTAAAGAAATAGCTTCTAGCTTTAATATTCACTGTGGAAACTCTCATCTTTATCCCCGTGGAACCCTTAATTCAGAGTTATAAAAGAGAGAGAGAGGGAGGGAGCCACACTGAGACTATTATCGTAACTAATCTTACCAGAGCTTAAATTTTTCGTATACTCCACGGGTTAAGGGTCCATCCACGAGCTCAACACCACTGGTTATGGGTAACTCCTCAAAGTTAAGGGTAACTACTTTAAGTTAGGGTAACTCCTTTAAAGTTAATGGTAACTCTTTCAAGTTAAGGGTAACTCGTTAAAATAAAGGGTAACTACTTAAAGTTAAGGATGACTCCTTTAAGTAAAAAGTAACTCTTTTAAGTTAAGAGTAACCACTTTAAAGTTCTTCTTACAGCTAAATACTGTCAGTTACAGGTAAGCGGCTCAGGTAAATTAGTGGGTTAAATTAGTGGGGTTTAAAGCCTGAAGGTCATTAAGGTTGTATGTAACTTTTCAACACCAGACAAGAACACTTTAACCCCTAAAATAGAGGTTAAAGATAACTCTCAGCATATATACGCTGATAGAAATATACCTCTCTGTATATATCCTGTGAGGTCATTTTATCACAGTATTACCTCTTATAATTATAGGTAATTGTTCTTCTAATAACTGGTATTATGCATGTATCGATACGATAATTAAGGAGCATCTGCTTCCCGTATAACCTCTTGCAATAAACCTTTATTACTCAGTCATTAATTATACTATTACTGGCAAGGTTCAGTAATTAGACCATTTGTTAGCGTAATTCACTTTCTGCCTTTCAGATCCTCTCTGTATTATAGTCTTATATATTTTGTCGCGCATTTCCACGAAGACAGAGACACCGAGTAACAGATTATCTTATCTGGAAGACCTTCTGCTCTGTGTCGAGTTTTTTTATCATGACTTGATAAAGTTCTAAAGAGAGCGAAGAAAAAGTACCAGGATAAAAACTTGTTCTTGCAGCTTGTGATTATTTTTTTAATACTTGTCGACAAGCTTATGCATCCAGCCTGTAGTTCCAGTCACCATAATACCAGTCACAATGTCGATTGAATGAATGATGGGGAATGTGTTTCCTCTATTTTTTTGTTGTTACCCTAGCTCGGTGGGAGTCAGACGAATTATTATTATTATTATTATTATTATTATTATTATTATTATTATTATTATTATTATTATTATTTGATAAACTTTGGATGCATCAATATCGAAGTTTACTTTAATCTCTGTTGTAGGAAATAAGGTGTTCTTAATTTTAAGTAAAAGGACACAAATGCAACTAATGTGACATTTTATTGTAGCAACGTTTCGCTCTCCTGGAGCTTTGCAACGGCTTGACAAAGCTCCTGGAAAGCGAAACGTTGCCACAATAAAATGTCACATTAGTTGCATTTGTGTCCTTTTACTTAACATATTGTCGGTAATTCTACCAATATTAATACAGGCCATTTGCAGCCTTTGAAGACCATCGTGCAGACGACCGACTTGAATATCTTCTATCAAGACTGAGGGACTCAATGCTTTCTATCAAGACTGCAGGACTGGATACTTTCTGTCAAGAAAGGACTCAATACCTTCTGAGAAGGCTAAAGGAATCAATACCTTCTGAGAAGGCTAAGGGAATCAATACTTTCTGAGAAGGCAAAGGGACTCAATACCTTTTATCAAGACTAAGCCACTCAGTATCTTCTATCAAGACTGAGAGACTCAGTACCTTCTATCAAGACTGAGGGACTCAATACCTTCTATCAAGACTGAGAGACTCAGTACCTTCTATCAAGACTGAGAGACTCAATACCTTCTATCAAGACTGAGAGACTCAGTACCTTCTATCAAGACTGAGGGACTCAATACCTTCTATCAAGGATGAGGGACTGATTCTCTCGTCTTCCACTGTCTCCAGTATATTATCTCTGCATTGGACTGAAGCAAGCCAAAGGTTGGCTAAACGTCGTCATATTAAAGATATCCAGGTGTTGCATATGTCTTACTTATCAACACAGGCTATGAGTGTACCAACCAACACAGGCTATGAGTGTACTAACCAACACAGGCTATGAGTGTTATAACCAACACAGGCTATGGGTGTACCAACCAACACAGGCTATGAGTGTACTAACCAACACAGGCTATGAGTGTTATAACCAACACAGGCTATGGGTGTACCAACCAACACAGGCTATGAGTGTACTAACCAACACAGGCTATGAGTGTACTAACCAACACAGGCTATGAGTGTACTAACCAACACAGGCTATGAGTGTACTAACCAACACAGGCTATGGGTGTACCAACCAACACAGGGTATGAGTGTACTAACCAACACAGGCTATGAGTGTACCAACCAACACAGGCTATGAGTGTACCAACCAACACAGGCTATCGGTGTACTAACCAACACAGGCTATGGGTGTACCAACCAACACAGGCTATGAGTGTATCAACCAACACAGGCTATGAGTGTACCAACCAACACAGGCTATGGGTGTACCAACCAACACAGGCTATGAGTGTACCAACCAACACAGACTATGAGTGTACCAACCAACACAGGCTATAAGTGTACCAACCAACACAGGCTATGGGTGTACCAACCATCACAGGCTATGAGTGTACCAACCAACACAGGCTATGGGTGTACCAACCAACACAGGCTATGAGTGTACCAACCAACACAGGCTATAAGTGTACCAACCAACACAGGCTATAGGTGTACCAACCAACACAGACTATGGGTGTACCAACCAACACAGGCTATGAGTGTACCAACCAACACAGGCTATGAGTGTACCAACCAACACAGGCTATGGGTGTATCAACCAATCACCAGACCCTCCAGCCTGCAGTAGGCGGCTACACACTGCCCCTCCACGTACAGATACACTGCCAATAATCACACTAAAATCTAATTTAGTCGAGACATCAAGTGCCAGAAGGAATAAGTGCCAGAAGGAATATTTAAAAAATTCTGATTGCATAACACTCAGACGAACGTCACTGCTTCTTCTGATGAATTGTGTCACTCAGGTGCATGTTAATGCTTATCGTATTTATGGGAAAGCGGTAAAGCCGTAGGAGCGATGCAGCGCTTGGAGAAATGGGAGATAATTAGGTCTGGTTCCACGAAGGGGAAGGTAGCTCATATTCATCGGATCAAGAGCACTTCTAGAGCATCAAGGCGCTCCCCTTGAAGGGGGAAAGGGTAAGCTTTAGACAACGTTTCGCTCCCTCCTGCATCATTGTTAAGTCGTTCCTTGTTAATGGTCGAAGATGGACCGAAACAGCGTTAAAATTTCCTCTCCATATTGTGGGTTTGTTGGGAATTGTTGCAGTCAGTGTACTGTGGGTTAGTTGGGAATTGTTGCAGCCAAGGTATTGTGGGTTAGTTGTG
Source organism: Cherax destructor (assembly GCA_009830355.1). Taxonomy (NCBI): domain Eukaryota; kingdom Metazoa; phylum Arthropoda; class Malacostraca; order Decapoda; family Parastacidae; genus Cherax; species Cherax destructor. The sequence goes on from WNWK01002085.1 coordinate 102,562, forward strand.
AATTGTTGCAGCCAGGGTATTGTGGGTTAGTTGGGAATTGTTGCAGCCAGGGTATTGTGGGTTAGTTGAGAATTGTTGCAGCCAGGGTATTGTGGGTTAGTTGTGAATTGTTGCAGCCAGGGTATTGTGGGTTAGTTGTGAATTGTTGCAGCCAGGGTATTGTGGGTTAGTTGGGAATTGTTGCAGCAAGGGTATTGTGGGTTAGTTGTGAATTGTTGCAGCCAGGGTATTGTGGGTTAGTTGGGAATTGTTGCAGTCAGTGTACTGTGGGTTAGTTGGGAATTGTTGCAACCAGGGTATTGTGGGTTAGTTGTGAATTGTTTCAGCCAGGGTATTGTGGGTTAGTTGTGAATTGTTGCAGCCAGGGTATTGTGGGTTAGTTGTGAATTGTTGCAGCCAGGGTAATATGGGTTAGTTGTGAACTATTGCAGCTAGGGTATTGTGGGTTAGTTGTGAATTGTTGCAGCCAGGGTATTGTGGGTTAGTTGGGAATTGTTGCAGTGTACTGTGGGTTAGTTGGGAATTGTTGCAGCCAGGTTATTGTGGGTTTGTTGGGAATTGTTGCAGCCAGGGTATTGTGGGTTTGTTGGGAATTGTTGCAGCCAGGGTATTGTGAGTTAGTTGGGAATTGTTGCAGCCAGGGTATTGTGGGTTAATTTGGAATTGTTGCAGCCAGGTTATTGTGGGTTTGTTGGGAATTGTTGCAGCCAGGGTATTGTGGGTTAGTTGGGAATTGTTGCAGCCAGGGCATTGTGAGTTAGTTGGGAATTGTTGCAGCCAGGGTATTGTGGGTTAGTTGGGAATTGTTGCAGTGTACTGTGGGTTAGTTGGGAATTGTTGCAGCCAGGGTATTGTGGGTTAGTTGTGAATTGTTGAAGCCAGGGTATTGTGGGTTAGTTGTGAATGGTTGCAGCCAGGGTATTGTGGGTTAGTTGTGAATTGTTGCAGCCAGGGTATTGTGGGTTAGTTGGGAATTGTTGCAGTGTACTGTGGGTTAGTTGGGAATTGTTGCAGCCAGGGTATTGTGGGTTTGTTGGGAATTGTTGCTGCCAGGGTATTGTGGGTTAGTTGGGAATTGTTGCTGCCAGGGTATTGTGGGTTAGTTGGAAATTGGTGCTGCCAGGGTATTGTGAGTTAGTTGGGAATTGTTGCATCCAGGGTATTGTGGGTTAATTGGGAATTGTTGCAGCCAGGGTATTGTGGGTCAGTTGGGAATTGTTGCAGCCAGGGTATTGTGGGTTAGTTGGGAATTGTTGCAGCCAGGGCATTGTGAGTTAGTTGGGAATTGTTGCAGCCAGGGTATTGTGGGTTAGTTGGGAATTGTTGCAGTGTACTGTGGGTTAGTTGGGAATTATTGCAGCCAGGGTATTGTGGGTTTGTTGGGAATTATTGCAGTCAGTGTACTGTGGGTTAGTTGTGAATTGTTGCAGCCAAGGTATTGTGGGTTAGTTGTGAATTGTTGCAGCCAGGGTATTGTGGGTTAGTTGGGAATTGTTGCAGTGTACTGTGGGTTAGTTTGGAATTGTTGCAGCCAGGGTATTGTGGGTTTGTTGGGAATTGTTGCAGCAAGGGTATTGTGGGTTTGTTGGGAATTGTTGCAGCCAGGGTATTGTGAGTTAGTTGGGAATTGTTGCAGTGTACTGTGGGTTAGTTGGGAATTGTTGCAGCCAGGGTATTGTGGGTTAGTTGTGAACTATTGCAGCCAGGGTATTGTGGGTTTGTTGGGAATTGTTGCAGCCAGGGTATTGTGAGTTAGTTGGGAATTGTTGCAGTGTACTGTGGGTTAGTTGATAATTGTTGCAGCCAGGGTATTGTGGGTTTGTTGTGAATTGTTGCAGCCAGGGTATTGTGGGTTTGTTGGGAATTGTTGCAGCCAGGGTATTGTGAGTTAGTTGGGAATTGTTGCAGTGTACTGTGGGTTAGTTGGGAATTGTTGCAGCCAGGGTATTGTGGGTTAGTTGGGAATTGTTGCAGTTAGAGTATTGTGGGTTAGTTGGGAATTGTTGCTGCAGGGTATTGTGGGTTAGTTGGGAATTGTTGCAGCCAGGGTATTGTGGGTTAGTTGTGAATTGTTGCAGCCAGGGTATTGTGGGTTAGTTGGGAATTGTTGCAGCCAAGGTATTGTGGGTTAGTTGTGAATTGCTGCAGCCAGGGTATTGTGGGTTAGTTGGGAATTGTTGCAGCCAGGATACTGTGGGTTAGTTGTGATTGTTCCATCCCTGGTATTAAGAGTCAATTGTAAATTGTTTCACTCCCGGTATTGCGGGTCAATTGTAACTTGCTCCTACCACGGTATCTGGTCTTTTATTCTTGGTTTTCCAACTGTGTCTATTAGCGTCATCGTCACTGGAACATTCTACAGATTCCAGGAATCATAAAATCAGCGAGCATCCCTCCACGAGGAAGGAGAACCACAGTGTGACCCCCACACTACGCCACCCTACCTCACCAGTCATTTCACTCGTCTTGTTATTTGCCATGTCACATGTCATGTTAAGAGGTAGCCTGTGAAAGAACCACTGTGAGCTTCAGTAATAATCTCCGTTATTGATCTGGAGTGTCGTGTGGGAGGGTGTTAGTGGTGGTGGTGGTGTTAGCGGCGATGGTGCTAGTGGCTGTGGTAGTGGTAGTGAAGGATGGTGTTACTGGAACTGGTGGTGGTGTTAGTGGTGGTGTTGAGGGATGGTGCTAGTGGCTGTTTGGTGAAGAATGGTGCTAGTGGCTGTGGTGGTGGTGAGGGATGGCGCTAGTGGCTGTGGTGGTGGTGTTAGTGGTGGTGAGGAATAGTGGTAGTGGCTATGGTAGTGGTGGGTGATGGTAGTGGGTGGTGGTGGCGGTGGCGGTGGTGGTTCTGTTTTAAGATAAGGTTGGGCAAAGGGTTAGACAAAAAACTCTACCCACTCTGCTCAGCACTGCAGGAAAGTCACTCACACCAGCTCTGGATAACTCATTACCCTGGCTTGGGCTGGGCAACACTTTGCTTAAGTTGCTGAGTAAAGGAATTAGGCCCACTTGATTAGCCTTAAAAAGTAGTAGTAGCCCATGGGCCCTCTCTGTGATCAGGGCCAAAACCAGGGCTAAATTCAGTCCTCATTGCATCCCAGGGTCAGGGTCAAGCAAGAGAGGGAAGAGTGCATAGTGCCAGCCAATGAAAAGCCTCAAGATATCATTATTATTATCATCATCACCGTCGTCGTCATTATTATCATGGGAAGCAATAAGTCCTTAGGGATCGTACAGCACCTGGAGAACGAGAGGTAAGAAAGTTCGTGTTAATGAAGCGGAGGACCAGGGACCTCCAATTTATTACACCAAGAACCCTTCACTGGCATGAAGGCACCTCCCTGAGAACGGGGAGCCAGGCGTCATCAGCTGTGGCATCTCCTCTCTCTCTCTCTCTCTCGCGCGCTAATAATTCATCGTGTTTCTTAGTGCCTGAGTCACTCTCCCAACCTCTCATACATTACTCAGCGAAGCACAGCGGTGAGAACAACACCTGATTTAGAGAACCTCAGCCAGTTTAATGTTGAAAGACGAACTTATTTATCAGAGGAGAGATTCAAGCGAGGACTAAAGAGGCAAAACTCAATGAAATGTATGAGAATAAACCTCAAGTCAAGCAATCTCAGCCTTGTGTATTTTTTCTTTTAGTTTAAAGTCCCAATAATAAGGTATAGTATTAGAAATCTCGAGATATTTTGCATTATCAGCGACTTACCAATAAACTTGAGAAAGAATAAATATTAAGAGAGAATGTAAGAACATAAGAAAGGAGTGATACAGCAGCAGGCCTACTGGCCCGTACTATGCAGGTCCTTATCAGCCCCAAACCTACAAACAAAAATATTCGCCCAAGTGGGGTTGGGCGAATATTTTTGTTTGTAGGTTTGAATGTTACCCAATTAACTCAAGCTGTATTTTTCTACTGTATATCCAGCCGAGATCCTCTTCAGGTGTTTCCGAAGGACACGAAACTCAGAGTCAATGGATCATCTGAGAGGAGGACATCAAATTGACGGAGTTGATTTCTTCTAAGCGTGGAGTGAACATCACTAAAATAAGTAACTTCATGTAAAGTCGCTAAATGATGCGGATTGATACTTTATATTTGTTAAAGGCATATAATAAAAAAATCGACTTTAAAATATAAGACAAAGCATTTGAAGGGGAAAACTTGCAGGTTAATACGAAGAAGCCACTGTAATTCCCTGACACTCTGAACTAACAAAGACTTAGTAAGTGTCAGAACAAAGTTTTTCTTAGGCGAACGTTTCGCTCTAGGTACAGGTTCATCAAGCCATCACTTGAGAAATACTTATCCTATAACCCGTGTCACTGATTTTATACTTTTTGGTAATACGCCATGTCAGTCATCGTGAAATAAGCCCAGTGGCTAACGCGACGGTCTGGAGTTTTGAGACTCTCTGATCGCGAGTTCTATCCCCACCCGTGGTATGGTTTGAAATTGCAATGACACGATTGTAAACAACTCGCAGAGAGGAAGGTTGGAGTCTATGGCAAGGCAGACGAGCGCAGCAACAAGCTGCTTCATCCACTGTGCCACACCGGCCTGATGAAACTCATCCAACCGTAGCGTCTTCAGGAAGTCTGGCAAGTTGCTGAGGCTGAGAGCGGATTATTAGATTACAGTCATGGGGGAGCGCTACACCCATATGAGTCATACGGAGCCTGAGGAGAATGTGAGGCCTTTAGCTTTGACCCAAGAAAAGGGAGAACAGGTTAAATTTCGTACATCAAGATCCCCTCACACTGACAGCATCACTCCGAGGTCTCCATATTCCAGAAATCATTTAGACGCCAATACATCGCTGAAGAGATTATATATATAAATATATATATATATATATATATATATATATATATATATATATATATATATATATATATATATATATATAGTATGTATATATACAGTATATATATATATATATATATATATATATATATATATATATATATATATATATATATATATATGCAAAAGATCACAGTAATCAGGTGATATCAAAATATGCAAAACAACCACTATGAAAAAATAGAGGAATTCCAAGCGCTTTCGTGACTACTCACATTATCAAGGAACTATAAAGGAAACATGACAAGAGGACTTATATAAGGGTGAGACTACACCTCACAGTCACATCACACTAACAAAGACTACACCTCACAGTAGCGTAACATCGCACGACTCTGTGAAGAGGAAAAACAAGAAAGGACCTGAAACTCTTCCCAGAATTAGATTAGTCAATTTATCATTAAATTCTTCCCAAATTTTATTAATTATAAAGAATCAATTTATATAAACCAAAAGAAATATTCATATTATTTTCAAAACTGCTTTTAATGAAACATGATTCTATTATATTTCTCTCAACCATGGACTTGCTTGATACAACCTTCTCAGCATTTTGAAAATCAATTGGATGGTTAAAGTCTCTCACATGAATAAATAGAGCATTAGAATCTTGTCCAGTTCTAATGCTATATTTATGTTGTTTTAATCTTAGTTCAAGACTTTTACCAGTTTGACCATAATAAACTTTATCGCATATTTTACAGGGAATCTTATAGACACATCCGTCAGCATTTTGGGGAATTTTTATCAAAAGTCTTTTACTGTATCAAGATTTTAAATACAACTTTGATATTAAAATTCTTAAGAAAGGAAGGCATATCCTTACCATGAAAACTTGGTTGATATGCCTTCCTTTCTTAAGAATTTTAATATCAAGTTGTATTTAAAATCTTGATAAGTAAAAGACTTTGATAAAAATTCCCAAAATGCTGACGATGTCATAGATTCCCTGTAAATATGCGATAAAGTTATTATGGTCAAACTGGTAAAAGTCTTGAACTAAGATTAAAACAACATAAATATAGCATTAGAACTGGACAGATAATGCTCATTTATTCATGTGAGACTTAACCATCCAATTGATTTTCAAAATGCTGAAAGTTGTACAAGCAAGTCCATGGTTGAGAAATATAATAGAATCATGTTTCATTAAAGCAGTTTGAAAATAATATGAATATTTCTTTGGTTTATATAATTGGATTCTTTATAATTAATAAAATTTGGGAAGAATTAATGATAATGGACTATCTTAATTCTTGGAAGAGTTTCAGGTCCTTTCTTGTTTTTCCTCTTCACAGAGTCGTGCGATGTACCTACTGTGAGGTGAGTCTGTTAGTGTGATGTGACTGTAGGTAGTCTCACCCTTATATAGTCCTCTTGTCATGTTTCCTTTATAGTTCTTGATAATGAGTAGTCACGAAGCCTGGAATTCTCTATTTTCATAGTGGTTTTTGCATATATATATATATATATATATATATATATATATATATAAGAGAGAGAGAGAGAGAGAGAGAGAGTGTGTAAAGGTAGAAAGTTAAAAGTGAACATAGATAAGAGTAAGGTGATGCGGGTATCAAACGATTTAAATAAAGAAAAACTGGATATCACATTGGAGAGAGGGATTATGGAAGAAGTAAATGTTTTCAGATATTTGGGAGTTGACTTGTCAGCGGATGGGTTTATGAAGGATGAGGTTAACCATAGAATTGATGAAGGAAAAAAGGTGAGTGGTGCATTGAGGTATCTGTGGAGACAAAAAACGTTATCCATGGAGGCAAAGAAGGGAATGTACGAAAGTATAGTGGTACCAACACTCTTATATGGGTGTGAAGCATGGGTTGCAAATGCTGCAGCGAGGAGGAGTCTGGAGGCAGTGGAGATGTCCAGTCTAAGGGCAATGTGTGGTGTAAATATTATGCAGAAAATTCGGAATGTGGAAATTAGGAGAAGGTGTGGAGTTACTAAAAGTATTTGTCAGAGGGCTGAAAAGGGGTTGTTGAGGTGGTTTGGTCATTTAGAGAGAATGGATCAAAGTAGAATGACTTGGAGAGCGTATAAATCTGTAGGGGAAGGAAGGCGGGGTAGGGGTCGTCCTAGAAAAGGTTGGAGGGAAGGGGTAAAGGAGGTATTGTGGGCGAGGGGCTTGGACTTCCAGCAAGCATGTGTGAGCGTGTTAGATAGGAGTGAATGGAGACGAATGGTTTTGGGACATGACGATCTGTTTTAGTGTGAGCAGGGTAACATTTTGTGAAGGGATTCAGGAAACCAGTTAATTGATTTAGTTGGACTTGAGTCCTGGAAATGGGAAGTACAATGCCTGCACTTTAAAGGAGGGGTCTGGGATAGTGACAGCTGGGAGGGACAATTCTCAGCTGTCGTATCTGAGCTCCTCTGCAAAGACAGTGATTATGTATGAGTGTGGTGAAAGTGTTGAATGATGATGAAAGTATTTTCTTTTTGGGGATTTTCTTTCTTTTTGGGTCACCCTGCCTCGGTGGGAGACGGCCGACTTGTTGAAAAAAAAAAAAAAAAAAAAAAAAAAAAAAAAAAAATATATATATATATATATATATATATATATATATATATATATATATATATATATATACTACCTCTTGTACAAATTGGGGGACCCATAGCCTCGAGAAGTGGATAAAAAGGCTTCAAGGAAGAATATTTGGATTTCTTCCTGAAGCCATTTGAATATTCCACTTCCCCTACCACCCCATCTTTTTTTTTTTTTTTACCAATAGGTACATTTTATTACATAATATGGTACAAAAGATTTAAGAGACACATTGCTGATATAAAGATGGCATATACAGTACACAAGGTGTGAGAGATACATGTCTAGTACATATTGTTACATGTTTATCACTGATTATAATGCGAAAATCTCATCCAGCTCCTCCGAGCTGGGGCACGTGCCCAGAATACAGCATGCATTACCCCTCTGAACAGCAGCGCTGAGTCGCTGGAACAGAAAACTAGCTGCCCTGTGCGTGTGTGTACGTACTGGTGGAATAGATATTGCATATTTCCCTGTCATCAGCTCTGGTTACGGTAATTAATGGAGTAAATGGACTCCCTGTCCAGATTAAATGGCGCATAGTATTTTTCTGAGTAAATATTCTCTCCCTCCTCCTCTCTCTCTCTCTCTCTCTCTCTCTCTCTCTCTCTCTCTCTCTCTCTCTCTCTCTCTCTCTCTCTCTCTCAAGGTTTGAGGGAAATTATAGCAGTAGGAAGCAAGTACCTGTTCCTTGCATAAACTTTTGTTAAGACCTGTCGCTTCTGTTCAGGCCGGAGTTGCTACCATTAAGCTAAAGTTGCTTCCATTAAGCTAGAGTTGCTTCCATTAAGCTAAAGTTGCTTCCATTAAGCTAAAGTTGCTTCCATTAAGCTAAAGTTGCTTCCATTAAGCTAGAGTTGCTTCCATTAAGCTAAAGTTGCTTCCATTAAGCTAAAGTTGCTTCCATTAAGCTAAAGTTGCTTCCATTAAGCTAGAGTTGCTTCCATTAAGCTAGAGTTGCTTCCATTAAGCTAAAGTTGCTTCCATTAAGCTAGAGTTGCTTCCATTAAGCTAAAGTTGCTTCCATTAAGCTAAAGTTGCTTCCATTAAGCTAAAGTTGCTTCCATTAAGCTAGAGTTGCTTCCATTAAGCTACAGTTGCTTCCATTAAGCTAAAGTTGCTTCCATTAAGCTAAAGTTGCTTCCATTAAGCTAAAGTTGCTTCCATTAAGCTAGAGTTGCTTCCATTAAGCTAAAGTTGCTTCCATTAAGCTAAAGTTGCTTCCATTAAACTAAAGTTGGTTCCATTAAGCTAGAGTTGCTTCCATTAAGCTAGAGTTGCTTCCATTAAGCTAAAGTTGCTTCCATTACACCAACGTTTCTTCCATTAGAGACAGAGTTGCTTCCATTAGAGACAGAGTTGCTTCCATTAGAGACAGTTGCTTCCATTAGGCCAGAGTTGCTTCCATTATAGACAGAGTTGCTTCCATTAGAGACAGAGTTGCTTCCATTAAGCCAGAGTTGCTTCCATTATAGACAGAGTTGCTTCCATTAGACAGCGTTGCTTCCGTTAGAGACAGCGTTGCTTCCATTAGAGACAGAGTTGCTTCCATTAGGGGCCAAAGTTTCTTCTATTAAGACCAAAGTTTCTTCCGTTAAGGTCATTGATATGATGGCTAGCAAGACTTGCTAACAAATATGCACAGACCAAACATAGAGGGAGAAACGTAGTGTGAATCAATATTTAGTCTTTATCAACACCACCACCACCACCACCACTACTACTACTACTACTACTTACTACTACTACTACTACTAATAATAATAATAATAACAATAATACTACTACTACTAATTATTATTATTATTGTTATAATATTTACTTAGGAAGCACTAAGCCCACGTGGGTCTTGCAATGCCAGAATAATGGAAGGTAATCAAATTTGATCAAAGGAAGAGAATGGCAGCTTCTTTTCCCTAAATCAAGAGCCTACAGTGCCTGAAGTATTTCTTGTCAGCAGCTCATGTTAGCGTGTGAGGTGGAGATAAAGATAGATAGATATAGAGAGACAGAGACAGAGAGACAGAGAGAGAGAGGCAGGGCGCGACCTGTCCCTCCCCTCCTGGCATCAGTGCCAAGCCGGGGGGCAGTGCCAGACATGAAGAGCGTGGTGAAGCTCAGTCAGCCAACAGGCAGCAGGCAGCACGGAGCTGCCACCTGCCCTGGCAGCCAGCAACAAGTGAACTAACGCTGCTCGACACGCACCCCACGCACACACACGCTCCACGCAACGCTCTCTCTCTCAACGCTCAGTTTTTTAATAAATTTACCAAATGGAAAGTGGAAATATGACGCAGCAGTGACATTTCGCTCATGTATATAGACTTTCCCGCCAAAAACTTCTCAGTTTACCAATGAAAATATCGAAACTTGACATTAATCTGATGTAAAGTTGTGAACGGACGCGAGTAAATTAGGTTTGGAGGCAAAAATGTGTTTACCTCCGATGAGTTAAAAGTAGCCGAGAAGTTTTGACGATAATAAATAGTACTAGTAGTAGCAGTAGTAACAGTAGTATTAATAGTAGTAGTAGTAGTAGCTGTAGTAGTAGCAGTAGTAGTAGCAGCAGTAGTAGTAGTAGCAGTAGTAGTAGCAGCAGTAGTAGTAGTATATCGAAGTGGAATTACCGAGCCGGTAAGGGGTTATATAGAGAATAACAGCGTGGAGAGGTGGAGGGGCGCATGCACTGACGCATCTCTCTTGTGCTGCCATCCTGCGTAACTTCAAGCCAAGGAGACCATGTACTGACGCGGCTGTCTTCAGCTGCCTTCCTTCTTGCGTAACTTCAAGTAAGGGAGACTATGCACTGACGCATCTTTCTTGTGCTGCCTTCCTTCCCTTGGTCTTGCAGCTTCCACTGAAGGAGACGAGATTTCACGAGAAGGTCGCCGATGGAAGGAAACGAGACGGGTGAGTTGAAATGGCGCTCTGTTGGAGGTGTTAGAGAGGCGATGGATGTTTACTAGAGACGCTGAAAGCCTGATGGAGGTACAGTAGTTCTGTTATTGGTGTTGGAGCTCTGCTGGAGGTCTTGAAGCAGAGCTGTGTTCTAGGCTCTGTTAGAGGTTGGCTGGAGGTTTTGGAAGTGCTGAAATGAAGCAGTGACTGTGTGCTTCCTAGAGAGCGTGCTTACTTATCAAAAGGACGGGGGAAAAAACAGGAGCATTTTCTTCCTTCCAACTTCCCTCCAATCGCCTAAAGTTTAGAATATTGGAGACAAGGCTTTCTCCAAGACGTTCTTCAAAGAACAACCTTGAAAGGATTTCCTGAGACGTGAGACCAACGGGTCATTTTAAGAGAAAGCCCCTTCAATAAATCTCCTCCTCTTCCTTAGAATTATTATTACATATGAGAATCAGTATTCCGCAAGTGTGGGGAATGGGAGGTAATGGGGTTTGAACTAAGGAAAAATCGACCCTGCTGGATTATCATTGTCTCTATACTTGAAGATAATCCTGGAAAGACCGAATTATTATCACTTATGATAATCAAGGACGGAGTAGATTATTAACATTTATAGAGACTTTATGATAATCCAGGACGGACTAGATTTTTATCACGTCTCTATACCTTCTCCAGAAACTTGAAAGGGATTCCTTCAAAGGATCTTTTAAAGAGTCCTTCCAGAGAAACCCTTCTAAAGAGCCCCTTCAAAGGGTCTTCCCCCAAGTGTCCTTCTAGATTCTTCAAAGAGTCCCTTTAAATGAACGCCCTCTAAAAGAGTCCAGAAGAGTCCCTTTAAAGGAACGAACTCCAAAAAGTCCCTTTAAAAGGATTCCCTCTAAAGGAACGAACTCCAAAAAGTCCCTTTAAAAGGATTCCCTCTAAAAGCGTCCATTTAAAGAGACACCCTCCAGGAGAGTCCTTTTAAAGGGACGCCCTCAGCAAACTTTCATGTATACTGAGCAAACTTATGTATACTGAGCAAACTCTCATGTATACTGAGCAAACTCTCATGTATACTGAGCAAACTCTCATGTATACTCAGCAAACTCTCATGTATACTGAACAAATCCTCACGTATACTCAGGAAACCCCTCACGTATACCCAGCAAATGATGTCTAAATTTGCCATTCGATACATCTTTTCTATATAATACTTTTCATTTTCTTTGCCATTAAAAAAAATGGTTATAATTGACCATAATTTTTAAAGGGGTGGACCGGTAAGCCAGCGGAAGGCCTCGGTCAGATGACCAAAACTTCAACGGCGGGTCATCATCTGACTAAGACCCGCGTCAGGAAACACTTGTCCTGTGTCACTGAAAACGAGTCGCGGATGTTAAGCAGATTTTTTTTTTTTGGTACGTATTTGGTCAATTGTTAAAATGTCATGATTATCAAAATTCCTCACAGTGAAGACGGCAAGAGCATGGTAGGAAACAAGGCACTGTGTGCCTTGTTTCCCTGTCTCCTAATACCATGTTTATTTTCCCCCTATAATCTACCTTGTCCATAATTACTAGCGCATTTGAGCTTCGCTCAGACCTGTGCAACACAAGTGTCCTCAAAGATTTGTTAAGTTATACCATGAATTAAGGAAAGATCCTGGACTTCACCTTACGAAAGCAGACAAAGCAAATGCGACAGTAATTATGGACAAGGCAGATTATAGGGGAACAATAATATATTGTTAGAAGACAGGGGAGCTGACGTGCCCCTTAAAGGCACAATTTCGCTCTAAGAGCTTAATCAACTCTTCTCAGAGCGAAACGTTGTCCGCAAGTGTAGGTCTGAGCTACATGTCAGAGTCTTTTTACAATATTTGTTGGGAAGCCTTTCTATCTAACACTACGGGAAGGTCAGAAGAAGAAAATACAAATATCGAACTCACACGGTAAGATTACACTCAAGTGACAGAGATAATAGGGAGACTATATGTTTAATGAAAGATTTAGAAAAGACAGTAAGTAGGCCTTGCTCTAGAAGAGAGAATAAGTGAAGGCAGTAAGTAGGCCTTGATCTTGAAGAGAGAATAAGTGAAGGCAGTAAGTAGGCCTTGCTCTTGAAGAGAGAATAAGTGAAGGCAGTAAGTAGGCCTTGCTCTTGAAGAGAGAATAAATGAAGGCAGTAAGTAGGCCTTGCTCTAGAAGAGAGAATAAGTGAAGGCAGTAAGTAGGCCTTGCTCTTGAAGAGAGAATAAATGAAGGCAGTAAGTAGGCCTTGCTCTAGAAGAGAGAATAAGTGAAGGCAGTAAGTAGTAGGCCGTGTGTTTTGAAGAAATATTAAGTAAAGAAGGTAAGCAAGCAGTGTGTTTGAATAAAGAAGTTCCAGAAAAGGCCGTAAGTAGGCCGTGTATTTTTAAGAAAGATTCAGAACAGGCAAAAGCAAATGGCGGAGCTAGCACGACTGTGGCCGACGAAATAAAGGGAAGAAGCGACAACACAAGGATGGAGAGAGAATACGAAAGGGAAAAAACATGAAAAAAAGGAAACATGGCAGATTAGAGGAAAAGCGAAAGATTAGAGGGAACCCGAGCAATAAGAGGAAACACAACAGAAATAAGAACAACAGGAGAAAAAAGGGGGAAACACGGCAGATAGCAGTGAACACGGGAGAAAAGACGCACCAGAGTCAAGTCCCGTGTTCAAAATAATTTCCACTTCAATTTCACGGCCAAACATATCTGGGATTTAATTATTTGTGTATCAAAAGACAGTTTTTTGTTCCTCTGTTATCAATGAAACTTGTCATAGGAATGTCTTCAAGTCGCGTTTGTTGTCTGCAGAAGTCAGAGTTTATAGGAGTGGACGCCTGCGATGTTGCTTTGTGCGTTAGTGAATTATTTCCACGGTGAAAATAAAAATAGTGCTAACTCACACGTACAAGCTATTTCAAAGAACAAAGTGTCCTTGATGTCAGTGTCAGGTGAAATGTTTGGATGCGCGTGTGTGTTAGTTACCATTTTGTCCAAGGCACATGTCGATTAGACACTAGGCCTGTTGTATATGAGTGTGTGTGTGTGTGTGTGTGTGTGTGTGTGTGTGGTGTGTGTGTGTGTTGTATATGTGTGTGTGTGTGTGCGCTGTGCGTTGTGTGTGTGTGCAATGTGTGTGTGTGTGTGCACATATGTGCACATGTGTGCAATGTGTGTATGTGTATGTATGTGTGTGTGTGTGCGTGTGTATGTGTGTGTATGTGTGTGTGTATTTGTGTTTGTTTCCCTGTGTACTCATTTATTTCTACTCACTCGTGGTTGCTACTCACTCGTGGTTGCTACTCACTCGTGGTTGCTACTCACTCGTGGTTGCTACTCACTCGTGGTTGCTAGGGTCGAGTCTCCACTCTTGTCTCTTCCTGTTAACTTGCCACTTGCAGGATACACTTCCTGTCAGACATATTCTAGAAACTATGTATAAGGCTGCCTCCACTACACCTTCGTCCAGGTCATTCCACTTCTTGGTCACACAGAAACTGAAGAAATACTTGCTGGAGACACCCCCGTGACTCATACGTGTCTTTAACTTCCAACTGTGCCCTCGTGCACCCATTGTCCGCCTCTCAGTTGTGCCACCTGAACGGCTGGTCTATTGTGCACCCCATGCTCATCCTGTGAGCGGTCTCGAACAGCCTGCTGCTTTTTTGTATATCGTAAACATGCCTTCCTGGTTCTTACATTCTCTGTCATCAGGTTCAATTCCTTTAGCCTCTCATTACAACTCATTCCTCTTTGCTGTGGGACTGTTCTCACTGTATATCTCTGCACTTCCTCCGGCTGCTTCACATGCTTCTTCAGGTGTGGGAGGGAAGGTTTCCTTAGTGGTGATACATACTCCAAGATTGGTTTGACATTTATCACATATATGTCCGTTAAAGATTCTTTGTTTAGTTTCCCGATGACTGTTATTAGATGTGCCAAGCGAGTATTTATTTGCTGCAAAGGTTACACGCTTGATGTGTGGCTCTGGCGATATGCTCGGTACTATGCTTACCTTTAGGTGTTCCACACACACACACACACACGCACAAACATCTTTTCATAACAGCAGTTCCTTGAGCCACCATTCTTAATCAAGCTCCAGGACGAGACGGGAGAAAGTTAATCTACTTACAGCAGCTGCTGTGGCTCCTTCCTTACATTACAAGACGTCCAAATAGTCTCGTAGACACGGTGCTGGCCGCCGTGTGTCTTAATTTATGCGAGAATATGCAGGAGTTTACTCAGGAACACTGGCAGGTAGCAGGTTGTTAATCGTGTTGGTGGTGGTGGTGGTGGGGCCAGCCCTGATGGTTGTTAATGTTGCTGATGATTGTAATTGTTGTTGTTGATTGTATTGTTGTTGTTGGGTGTATTGCTGTAGCTTGTTGCTAATTTTCCTGATGGTTGTAATTGTTGCTGTTGGTTGTAATTGATGTAGCTGGCGATAAAATGTGTTGTCGGTTGTAATTGCTCTTGATTGTTATTGTTGTTTCCGGTTGTAATTGTTGGTGATGATTGCAACTACTGTTCATTTCGAAGCTATGATAAATCATGCAATCCTACATCAAACATGACTGGATGTCACATGTTTTCATTTAGATTATCAAAGCGCGTAAGACTTATCATCTAGCCATTAATAAAAGTCACGATACTCTTGTTGGTTGATTCACGAATGACACGATTGTAAACATCTCGCCGAAGGGAGGATTCGAACCCAGGGAAAACCAGTCTTAAAACTAGTAGGCCAGTGTGTTATCCACTGTACCATGGAGACCTAAAGCGAGCTAGCTGGTGCTGCTGGTCCTCTGCCAAAACTATCTCTTCTTCAAGCCTTCACAGACAGCATCTTGTAGAACTAGCCATTATACATAATATGTGATACGAATCTTAGCTAGGGTTTATGTGTCTGTTGATGCGTTCATTATTCACTGAATTGTCACTTATTGTAACCATCAACCATGAGATGTTTGATCTGATCTTGACTAGACCTGCCATGACTTGACCTCGGCTGTCTCCTGCCTCTTTATCTGATCTGACTTCTGTATTTCTCCTTTTTTTTCCTCTCTAACCCCTCTTCTTGATAATTGCTCAGGACGGTTGAGAGCAAGGGGATTGATAGTTGAGAGCCAGAGGGTTGAGAATTCAAAACAAGAGTGTTAAGAGCTGAAATCAGAAGGGTTGAGAGTTGAAAACAAGAGGTTTGGAATTTGTAAGACCAACATAGATAGGTTAAGGATATTTAGTTTAATTATTGTATGGGTGGAGATGTTGAACTCTTAGTGTAATGGCCGCAAGGGAGAATGGAACTTAAACGGTTGCATGGGAATGAAACCCTTAATTAATAGTTATTTAGTAAGAGGAAATCTTGGAATATTGGTTGTAAGACAAAGAATATTTTTGTTTATTTAGCAAAATTGTGTACATCAGCAGTGTGCTGATTCAACAGATTATGATTCTCACGCAGTGGAAACAAAAGCTAACAATGACAAGAATAAACTCAATAGTTAATGGATGTGGGCTTGTAAACCTATTAGAGAAAAGTGGTTTTTAAGGAACCCTTCATTTAATGGTTGTATGAATAGGGGAGGAGGAGGAGGAAGGGAGGAAATAAGCAATCTCTTAGTCTAATGGTAATTTGTGTACGAGTAACAAATAGGATCTGCTCTCAACTGGGTCCTTTGAAGTGTTTGGAATCCCTCTCACAAGTGGATGATTAATTGAAGTCTTGCACTTCACGTGGTTATTAAGAACCGCAGGAGGAGTTTTAATTAATGTCGTTTGTGGTCGGTCGATCAAATACGATGTCTGTTATTAAAAGCTTTCCTTCCTCCATAGAGTTTTCTTTGAGAAACTTTTAAATATGTTTGTTAAGTTTAAGGTTTATTTATGCACGTGGGTTGCTGAGGTAGCAATCCACCTGTACACTGACATTATGAATACGTACTTTGATACCTGAAATAGGGATCAGTACAGATCCTCAGTGTATAGACCCTAAGAGATATACACCCTACAGTGCATACACACTGAGTAGTATACACTTCTTTAGTGTATTTACAAATACACTATTAAGATACAAGCATTTCTTTGTATTTACACAGAGTGGTTTAACACACCTTTATACACAGCTTTATACACACCTTTCCGTGTATATACGCATCTATCGATGTATATACGCAGAGATATTTTTTTTTTCAACACAACTGCGGTTTAGGGTAACCCAAAGAAGAAAACTCATCCTCCATCATTCACTACTTAGCTGTCTTTCCAGACGACGGCAAGGCGAGAGGTAAAGAACACCATGACGGGCTAAAAAATGAAGAAAACACACAAAAAACACTTGTGGCATCATTTTTCTATTTTCGTCACCTAGTGTGTATTCTATCCCATAATTTTTCAAACAAATATATTTTAACCACAGGAAAATCGACTGTTTTGAGGAGTTACCATTAACGTCAGGTAAATCCCTAAAAGCCTCTAATAGAGAAGGTTTTGAGGGGTGAGATGGAGGTGCCATGGATAGCGGCGAGCGACGTTTCGCCGCTTTTAATATCCCAAGCTGCAGACTCCTTGTTACTATCCTTTGCGGTACTTGCAGGTATATCACCTGCAGGGATAGTCACCAAGAACTGACAGTGTACACCATGTTGCTAGCAACATGCGCATGTTACCTCATAAATACATTGAAACATTTTTAAATATATACAAGACAAGCCACGGGGGATGGGAATCTTCGAAGATTTCAACCCCCGGTGGCTTGTCTTGCATTATTAAGATCGCTCGTCTACGGTAAAGTTAATATAAATATAAATATAATCATAAGTAATACCATGGGAGAAGAATGAATAAATATTATCATCATTTTCGAATCATAATTATCATAACACAGGGGCTATATAACAGAGACGAGTCTGAGGATTAAATGTCCTAGACCTGCCGAGGTTTATATGTCTTAGACGCCCCGAGATTTAAACGTCCAGGACGCGCCGAGGTTTAAATATCGAAAAGCTTTAAGGTTTAAATATCGAAGTCGCACTGGGGTTTAAATGCCCCGGACGTGCCAGGATTAAATGT
>WNWK01002085.1:122500-140000 GCA_009830355.1 Cherax destructor
CAATGGTGGGTCCTCTGCACCCTCGTCTCTCCTCACCCACTCCTCGGATCCGCCAACAAGATCTACACATCCATTTAATTGGAATTTGGCTTACTGAGGCTTTCCCGACGATGCTGTTTGCTTTGTGATATTGAAGCCCCGGAGAGCCACACGTCGCCCATGACGGTGCTCGTGGTAACCAAGCTTATGTTTCAGTAATCATTTCAGAATAGTTATGGCTTTGTGGGTTTGTTTTTGCCATGAAAAATAATGGTTGAAAGCGGTTTTTGATACATATTCTGTCAGTCTACTTGTATAATTTTATTTTATTTTTAATATTTGAAGGTGTAATACTGGATCCATGAGATGAATATAACTGTAGTAATACAGTGAATATAACTGAAGTTATACAGTGTATAATGAACAGCCACATGCTAAATTGTTACTATATCTATATAAATCATTATAAATCATGGCAATATACCGTATAATACCTATAGCTGTAATAACTACAGCTATGTATATTATAATAGAGATAGCTATGTTACGTAGCCTATATACTTTGCAATAACTATATCCATATAGTTTATATTACTTAATTTTACTTAGAAACTAAACAAGTATAAAAATAATTTCCAGTGCCTTATAAGCTGGTTTATTTGTCGTTTTGTCTAATTTCTGATTTTTTTTAATATAATATGACTGTTATTGTATCTCTCCTGCACTTAAGTGCTGGTTTATATTTGGCAATCCTGTGCGTTACTCTGTCTCAGTGTGTCGCTACGTCTGCCTATCAGCCTGGTTTTTTGGTCTGTCTGTCTAATTGGTTAATGCATGGCTGTCAGCCTGGTTTATGTCTGTCTCTCACAGGAGCAGCATCACTCTAGTGAGCACTCCACTGTTACCATCGCTCCACTCCTAGACTCATTCCATAACAGCACTTCCCTAATAACACTCCATCCTTTTAACACACTCCAGTTCTACCATTAGCACTCCACTCATAACACTCCATCCCTACCATTCTCCACTACTAACATTCCACTCCCACCACTCCATCCCTAATACATTTCACTCGCTCCACTCCCAACATTCCACTAGTAACTCGCTATATTCCTGTCATTTCCCCGCACATACAAGGAGGTCGATAGGCGAGGCTGGCAACACGTAAACACTGCAACGCTTTCTCATAATTTCTGTTGTCGATGTTGCATATTCAATTTTGTGTTTCACGTCTCTTTTATATCCACTATCACACACACACACAAAAAAAAAAAACAATATTAATTTGAATGTAATGGGTAATTTTGAATTATTTTAATGATATTTAAACGATTTCAAGTGATTCTTTGGTATAAATAGTTATATGTATCCCGAGAGTTGGGATATTTTTTAGTGATGATTGTGAAGGTGAGCAAGGGTGAGAGGGATCGGGGGTTGGAGAGGCTTGAGTGGGATGGAAAAAAAAGTGGTAAGAAAGGGTTGAGTGGGGTGTAGGGAAGAAACAAAGAGAAACGTTAGCCCAGTGACAGCTTTCTCTACAATATATGCGTGTCATTTACTCAGTGTTACCTAGGTGTTGAAGCCATGGCTACGTTTCTTTCATAGGGCTTCAGCTCCTTCTCTCATCATGTTGCTGGGGCGTTTTATTTGGTTTTTATTAACACATCGGCTGTTTCCCACAGAGGCAAGGTGAGATGGAAAAAAAGGAAGAATCGCTTTCATCATCACTCACTCCATCACTGTCTTTGCCAGAGGAGTGCCAACACCACAGTATTTGTCAGTGTTATGTCGCTTCAGATTCCTCTTCGCTGCTTAGTGGGAAAAGCTTGACTAAAGGAACAGATTTTCTGTTTCGCGATTAGCGGACGGAGGATCGAGTTTCAACCACTTTTGTTTTTTTTCATTTAATGACCCACACGGGTTTAGCTCTTCATGTAAATATAATAATTCAATGTTGCCGTGTAGTAACTTATGTGGTTTGTCTTGGTAGTAGCTTAATGGTGTGTCTGTGTAGTAACTTAATGGTTTGTCTGGGTAGTAACTTAATGGTGTGTCTGGGTAGTAACTTAATGGTTTGTCTGGGTAGTAACTTAATGGTGTGTCTGGGTAGTAACTTAATGGTTTGTCTGGGTAGTAACTTAATGGTGTGTCTGGGTAGTAACTTAATGGTGTGTCTGTGTAGTAACTTAATGGTTTGTCTGGGTAGTAACTTAATGGTTTGTCTGGGTAGTAACTTAATGGTGTGTCTGTGTAGTAACTTAATGGTTTGTCTGGGTAGTAACTTAATGGTGTGTCTGCGTAGTAACTTAATGGTTTGTCTGGGTAGTAACTTAATGGTGTGTCTATGTAGTAACTTAATGGTTTGTCTGGGTAGTAACTTAATGGTGTGTCTATGTAGTAACTTAATGGTGTGTCTGGGTAGTAACTTAATGGTGTGTCTATGTAGTAACTTAATGGTGTGTCTGGGTAGTAACTTAATGGTGTGTCTGGGTAGTAACTTAGTGGTGTGTCTGTGTAGTAACTTAATGGTTTGTCTGGGTAGTAACTTAATGGTGTGTCTGTGTAGTAACTTAATGGTGTGTATGGGTACTAACTTAATGGTGTGTCTGTGTAGTAACTTAATGGTGTGTCTGGGTAGTAAATTAATGGTGTGTCTGTGTAGTAATGGTGTGTCTGTGTAGTAATGGTGTGTCTGTGTAGTAATGGTGTGTCTGTGTAGTAATGGTGTGTCTGTGTAGTAATGGTGTGACTGTGTAGTAATGGTGTGTCTGTGTAGTAATGGTGTGTCTGTGTAGTAATGGTGTGTCTGTGTATTAATGGTGTGTATGTGTAGTAATGGCGTGTCTGTGTAGTAATGGTGTGACTGTGTAGTAATGGTGTGTCTGTGTAGTAATGGTGTGTCTGTGTAGTAATGGTGTGTCTGTGTAGTAATGGTGTGTCTGTGTAGTAATGGTGTGTCTGTGTAGTAATGGTGTGTCTGTGTAGTAATGGTGTGTCTGTGTAGTAATGGTGTGTCTGTGTAGTAATGGTGTGTCTGTGTAGTAATGGTGTGTCTGTGTATTAAGTTAGCAATGTCAGGAAACAGGGTAGTCTGGGCAGGGTAAGAGAATAGATTAGCCTGTGCATGGTCAGCTGATAGATGAGTCTCGGAGAGATCAGAAAATAGATTAATCTAAACAGGGTCAGCAAATACATTAGTCTATTCACTGTCAAACACTCTGTGAGACGATACAATACATTGCGAACGTTCGGACTGAAGACTATCTGTTCAATCGTCTTCAAGATATTCACTTTGCGAAGATCGAAGCACTGGACTCCCAGATGTGCTGAGATCATCAGCAGCGCTGAGTCCGCGAAGTTGCTGAGATCATCAGCAGCGCTGAGTCCGCGAAGTTGCTGAGATCATCAGCAGCGCTGAGTCCGCGAAGTTGCTGAGATCATCAGCAGCGCTGAGTCCGCGAAGTTGCTGAGAGCATCAGCAGCGCTGAGTCCTCGAAGTTGCTGAGATCATCAGCAGCGCTGAGTCCGCGAAGTTGCTGAGATCATCAGCAGCGCTGAGTCCGCGAAGTTGCTGAGATCATCAGCAGCGCTGAGTCCGCGAAGTTGCTGAGAGCATCAGCAGCGCTGAGTCCGCGAAGTTGCTGAGATCATCAGCAGCGCTGAGTCCGCGAAGTTGCTGAGATCATCAGCAGCGCTGAGTCCGCGAAGTTGCTGAGAGCATCAGGACCACAAAGCTCCCAGAGGTGCTGAATGTACCATTAGTGTGGATCCCCAAAGGTGCTAAAGGGAAAATGTTCATTGTAGGATGGCTGAGGAGGCTTCCGGATGGATGGATCTCACTGCCGGGATGGCTGAGGAGGCTTCCGGATTAACGGATCTCACTGCCGGGATGGCTGAGGAGGCTTCCGGATGGACGGATCTCACTGCCGGGATGGCTGAGGAGGCTTCCGGATGGACGGATCTCACTGCCGGGATGGCTGAGGAGGCTTCCGGATGGATGGATCTCACTGCCGGGATGGCTGAGGAAACTGTCTGACAGGAGGTTGGTGACACATCTGGAAGGAAGGAGGTCATGTTCCAGACTCTCTTCCTCTGATTTCTCCCGTTGAAAATGAGCCATTGGCTAAATATTTTAAGAAAATTTCTGGACACGTAATAGAGAGAGAGAGAGAGAGAGAGAGAGAGAGAGAGAGAGAGAGAGAGAGAGAGAGAGAGAGAGAGAGAGAGAGAGAGAGAGAGAGAGAGAGAGAATGCCCCTATGACCCACAACAGTTTGCTTATTCCAAGGTATTAGTTTATTACTGGTAGATGAACAGGAATCTAATTTCTACTAGGTGAACAGGTATCTAGGCGAACATGCACCTATTTGTTGCTAAGTGAACAGGCACCTATATGCTCCTGGGTGAACAGGCACCTATTTGCAGCTTGGTGAACAGACACCTAATTGCTGCTAGGTGAACAAGCACCTATTCTCAGCTAGGTGAACAGGTACCTTGTGGCTGCTAGGTGAACAGGGGTTTATGAGATTTCCTCCAGGACGTTTCCCCCAGCCCAGAATTCGACCCGAGTTCCTTCGGTCTTGACCCGATGTCTCTCTACCACTAAAGCTACGAGGCATCTACACCTGTTCTTGTACTTATAACTGTAACTCTGCTAGTACCTGTACTTGTACTTGTGCCTGTACCTGTATTTGTACTTGTAACTGTACTTGTACTTGTACTTGTGCCTGTACTTGTACTTGTGTCTGTACTTGTACTTGCACCTGTACTTGTACCTGTACTTGAACTTATACCTGTACTTGTGCCTGTACTTGTACTTATACCTGTACTTGTACCAGTACTTGTACCTGTACTTGTACTTGTTCCTGTTCCTGTACTTGTACTTGTGCCTGTACTTGTTCCTGTACATGTACTTGCACCTGTACTTGTACTTGCATTTATTCCTGTACTTGTACCTGTACTTGTACCTGTACTTGTACTTGTTCCTGTACTTGTATCTGTACTTGTTGCGGTACATGTACTTGCACTTGTACCTGTACCTGCACTTGTACTTGTTCCTGTACATGTACTTGTACCTGTACTTGTATTTGCACTTGTACCTGTTCTTGTACCTGTACTTGTACTTACACTTGTACCTGTACTTGTACCTGTACTTGTACTTGCACTTGTACCTGTACTTGTATCCTGTACTTGTACTTGCACTTGTACCTGTACTTGTTCCTGTACATATACTTACACTTGTTCATGTACTTGTACTTGCACTTGTGTTAAACAACAAAATCATTGAACTTTTGGAGGCAATATTTAAATTTACATTCATTACTTTGTTGTTTGTTATTTGTTGTTGCAGTTGCTTTTTTTGTTTTTGTTTTTGTTGTTGTTGTTGCTGGTGAGGCTGTTATTTTGTCTTTGTTATTTGTGTTCTTGTTGTTGTTCTCATTAATATTAGTGTTACTGATGATGTTGTTGGTATTGATGTTATTAATATTGATGCTCTTATTGTTGATGTTATTGATGTTACTTATGTTATTGTTATTATTACTTATGTTATTGACATTATTGTTATTGATGTTATTTTTGTTATTTTTATTGATGTTATTTTTTTATTTTTATTGATGTTATTTTTTTTATTTTTTTTATTGATGTTATTTTTGTTATTGCTGGTGTTTTTTTCTTTGTTTTATTTTTTCATAGTTGCAATTTTTCGATTATTATCGCCAATATTTTTTTTTTTTTTAACATTTTGCAAGACTATTTTTGTTTACATTTTACAAGAATGTTTGTTTTACAGCTTACAAGAATTACTTTCTTTACGGATTAGATTTTTTTTGTTTTAACAATTTGCGAGTTTACAGTTTACAAGTTTTTGTGTGTGTGATGCGTCGTTTTCAACACAGTAAAATCTGTATTTAGAGTACATGTCGATTTTGTGGTTCAGGCGACGTCGTTTCCAGGGCAAAAGTTCAATTGCGTCGTCTTCCACGACACAGGTTAAGCTGTCACTTGTCGTTGCTCTGGTTCAGGTCAATTAAACACAATTCTGTTCGTCTCTGTTCAAGTGGGTATCCGGGTAATTGATTCCCTTTGTAATATATGCCGCTACAGCAAGACAACAACTGTATCACATTATGTGAACCAGTATGGGGACGAGGGTGTCTGTTTACATGTAAATGCATATACCTTCACAATGGAAGGGCGAGGTAGATAAACAAGGGGAAGATAGGCGATACAACTAACTCATTTACATTATACCAAAAAGTGATAAATCGCTGGGACGGAAAAGTGAAAAAAAACCGGTTAAGAAATAGAGCTCCGAATTTCGTTCATGTCACAAACCCTCTTTTTATAGATTATTTTATGACACTCTAATTCGTGAATAATTTAAATTCACCTGAAGTGTGTGTATATTCGTGTGTTTTGTGCAATAGTGAGCAAACCTGAAGGATACTTGGAGGAGTTTTTGTAAGGTCATCACCCCCGCGGCCAGGTCCAGGACCAAGACCTGATCAACCAGGCTGTTACTGATGGCCGCACACAGTCCAGCGCACGAATCTCATCCCAGCTGGTGAGGAACTTGTCAAGTTCCTACTGAAAGAGAACCTAAGGTTTGTTGGTATTTTTCGTTATGCACGAAGGAAGGGCGTTGAAAAGTCGGGGACCTCTGACACTTATCGGATTCAAAATTTAAATAAAAAGCGAGCAATCAGTATCCCAAAATAGTTAATTCATTTTGTTTTCTTCGTGGAGTCCGGTCTATAACCATTTGTTTTTTATTACTGTCACCGAAAGAATAGATATGGGGTGACTACCACCCACAGGATGGGCACAGAATTACTGCCGATGATTACATTGACATAAGAATTCAAAGCAAAACTGTCAGACTTACTCATAGCTTGAACACCTCACGTGTCTAGAACATCACGGAGGCTAAGCCAAGGACACCAGCGGAACGCTGGCTATATATATATACACACACTCACACGGCAACGCAGAAGCGAGTCATGGTACGTGATGAGGTGTCAGAGTGGGCGCCTGTGACGAGCGGGGTTCCACAGGGGTCAGTTCTACGAAGGGTGCTGTTTCTGGTATATGTGGATGACATGACTGAAGGAATATACTCAGAAGTGTCCCTGTTTGCAGATTATGTGAAGTTAATGAATGAGGAGAATTCAGTCGGAGGAGGATAAGGCAGGACTACAAAGGGATCTGGACAGGCTGCAAACCTGGTCCAGCAACTGGGTCCTGGAGTTCAACCTCACCAAGTGCAAAGTCATGAAGATCGGGGAAGGTCAAAGAAGACAGCAGACAGAGTTCAGTCTAGGGGGCCAAAGACTACAAACCTCACTCAAGGAAAAGGATCTTGGAGTGTGTATAATACCGAGCACATCTCCTGAGGAGCACATCAATCAAATAACTGCTGCAGCATATGGGCGACTAGCAAACCTAATAATAGCATTCCGACATCTCAGTAAGGAGTCGTTCCGGACCCTGTACACTGTGTACGTTAGGTCCATATTGGAGTATGCAGCACCAGTTTGGAACCCACACCTGGTCAAGCACGTCAAGAAACTAGAGAAAGTGCAAAGGTTTGCAACGCGACTAGTCCCGGAGCTAAGGGGCATGTCCTACGAGGAGAGATTAAGAGAACTCGACCTGACGACACTGGAGGACAGGAGGAACATGATAACGACATATAAAATACTGAGAGGAATCGACAAGGTGGAGAGAGACAGGATGTTCTAGAGATGGGACACAGCAACAAAGGGTCACAATTGGAAGTTGAAGACTCAGAGGAGCCACAGAGATATTAGGAAGTATTTCTTCAGCCATAGAGTTGTCAGGAAGTGGAATAGTCTAGAAAGTGAGATAGTGGAGGCAGGTACCATACATAGCTTTAAGAAGAGGTATGATAAAGCTCATGGAGCAGGGACAGAGTGGGCTTAGTGGCGACCAGTGAAGAGGAACTATGAGTCGAACCCTGCAACCACAATTAGGTGAGTACTATTAGTTGAATACACGTACACATAGACACACACACACTAGACCTTGGGGTGAGTATAACACCAAGCACGTCTCCGGAAACACACATCAACCAGATAACTGCGGCAGCATATGGGCGACTGGCAAACCTAAGATTAGCGTTCCGTTACCTTAACAAGGAATCGTTCAAGACACTGTACACCGTGTACGTCAGGCCCATACTAGAGTATGCAGCACCAGTCTGGAACCCACACCTGGTCAAGCACGTCAGGAAATTAGAGAAAGTGCAAAGGTTTGCGAGAAGGTTAGTTCCACAACTCAGGGGACTGTCCTATGAAGAAAGGTTGAGAGAAATAGGACTAACAACACTGAAGGACAGAAGGGTTAGAGGAGACATGATAACGACATACAAAATACTGCGGGGAATCGACAAGGTAGATAGTGACAGGATGTTCCAGAGAGGGAACACAGAAACAAGGGGGCACAACTGGAAGCTGAAGACTCAGATGAGTCAAAGGGATGTTAGGAAGCATTTCTTCAGCCATAGAGCAGTCAGGAAGTGGAATAGTCTAGCGAACGATAGTGGAGGCAGGAACCATACATAGTTTTAAGACAAGGTATGATTAAGCTCATGGAGCAGGGAGAGCAGAGACCCAGTAGCGGACAGCGAAGAGGCGGGGCCAGGAGCTGAGTCTCGACCCCTGCAACCACAATTAGGTGATTAAATTAGGTGAGTACACACACAGACACACACACACACACACACACACACACACACACACACCTACACACACACGCACCCACACCCACACACATACGCACCTACACACACATATACACACACACCCCTCCCCCTGGATACAATATTTGTTGTGGTACCTGCTGACCCAGACACATTTCCCACAACCACTACCGGAGTTAATTCCGCTTTTCACGGTGAGCTGAATAGCAGCAAATGGAGTTTTCGGGATTTGCCGCACTGAAATCCCCCCTTCCCCATGAGCGTACCCGGATTAATGTGACGAAAAAAAAAATTAAAGGTTACGTGTACATAGGAGAATGACAATAATCATCACTGATAAGAACTACTTAAGGTGTAATAAGCTTTGCTCATTCGTTAGACCTATAGGCATTTACGTAATGTAACAACAAAAACATCAACAGCAACAAAAACGACTACTATAATAATAATAATAATAATAATAATAATAATAATAATAATAATAATGATAATTATTATTATTATTATAATTATTAATTATTATTTTTGTTGTTTTTGCTAGGTTTGCTGTTACATAAAGTGTCAGCAGCAGTAGAAATAATTTATATGCTTTTTAGATGTAGTTTTAGCTAAACATCATCCCTATATATGTATAGTGATGATGTATTAAAGTTAATTATACCTCTGGTGTTGCATTATAATTGACTATCCAAGTCTCCGGTGTTGCATTAAAACTGCCTATACTATATACTTGTGTTGCATTAAAATTGAATTATGCCAGTCTCTGGTGTTGCATTAAAAGTGGATATACCATCCAATGCCGTTGCATTAAAATTGGCTATACCAGCTTCTAGTGTTATATTCAATTGTCTATAGCATCCTATGAATACCGTAGCCTTGGCTAAATCACTGTCATCTCATTTCACCTCGGTATTTATCTTCCACGCAGTCGTTTCTTGAAATCGAATTCATCGACTTTGAAACACCATTCATGTTCAGGTACGATCTGCATTCGCGGTGTAAGCTTTATATTTACGCGTTTAAGTCTCGTTATCCGGAGGAGTAATTTCCATAAGCTGACGTCCTCTGCTTAATGCATACTCGCGCGTGAAGCTGTCGGCTGAATATATATATATGTATGTGCGGGAGGATGACTGTGAATATGTTGCTTTTGGAGAGCGATGTACTTCATGTAAATATTAATGAGCTGGTCAGTGTATAGAACTTATGAAGTTAATGACAAACGTGTGTTAATTATGCAAGTGTGTAATTACATCATTTTGTTTTCGGAGAATAATATCTTATCTATCTATATATATATATATATATATATATATATATATATATATATATATATATATATATATATATATATAATGTTCTCAAGGATTTCTTAATGAATCAGTGAAAGAAAAAACAACTATTAGCAAAGTCAAAGACTCGGTAATACTTGTGTTTGTCAGGTGGTCATGCTTGGAGAAGCGGTCAAATAATCCTCTTGAGAAGACGATTACTCGGATGAAGATTGATATGACTCGCCTCCTCCAGGTAATGTATAGTAACGCAACCTTGGGCAGGTACACTAGTGAACACTAGTGAACACTAGTGAACACTAGTGAACACTAGTGTTCACCTCAGTTTACAATTATGGTTGGTTGTATATGTCTCAGTTTTTCCACTTGTCTTGAAAGACACTCAGTCCAGTGCTGTATTTTGTTAGTGTCTCAGCGCGTCGTTTGCTGTCATAACAGGAATAATAACCCAATTTCAAATCTACTTCATGAATGAGTGTTTACACCGAGAAGAAAAATGGACACAAATCAAGAGAAATATATGAGAATTTGAATGTATGTGTATACTGATAAACTGTCAAAAAAGATCAACAAGTCGACAGAGACGAACAAACTTACTCGGAGACAAAATAAAAAATATGAATGGGGCGGTATATTTCGACTCTTTAAATTTAAGCCATTTCAGCAGATCATCTGAAGAGGGCTTCACCTAGAGGCAGAAATATACAGCTCACCCTCTCTCTCTCTCTCTCTCTCTCTCTCTCTCTCTCTCTCTTCTTCTTCTTTTTTTATTATATATATATATATATATATATATATATATATATATATATATATATATATATATATATATGTCGTGCCGATTAGGTAAAACTTGCGATTTTGGCTTAAATAGCAACGCTCACCTTGCCATATAAGACAAGTGAAAATTTGTGTATGCAATAATTTCGCCAAAATCATTCTGAACATAACGAAAAAAATATATTTCATTGTGTTTGTTTATTATTAAATTAATGTTAACGTATCTAAAATATATTTAGTTGTGTTAGGCTAAATTAAATTGCGCTTTTGTAATAAGGTTAGGTAGGTTTTCAAAGTTTCTCTTGGTACAAAATTATAAATTCTTACATTAACATAAATGAAAAAAATATATCTTTAAACGTATAAGAGAAATTTTTAGAAAGGACTTAATTTTAGATGAGTTCTTGCTAATTGACCAGTTTTACCTAATCGGCACGACATATATATATATATATATATATATATATATATATATATATATATATATATATATATATATATATATATATATATATATATATATATCCATGGAGGCAAAGAAGGGAATGTACGAAAGTATAGTGGTACCAACACTCTTATATGGGTGTGAAGCATGGGTTGCAAATGCTGCAGCGAGGAGGAGGCTGGAGGCAGTGGAGATGTCCTGTCTAAGGGCAATGTGTGGTGTAAATATTATGCAGAAAATTCGGAATGTGGAAATTAGGAGAAGGTGTGGAGTTACTAAAAGTATTTGTCAGAGGGCTGAAGAGGGGTTGTTGAGGTGGTTTGGTCATTTAGAGAGAATGGATCAAAGTAGAATGACTTGGAGAGCGTATAAATCTGTAGGGAAGGAAGGCGGGGTAGGGGTCGTCCTAGAAAAGGTTGGAGGGAAGGGGTAAAGGAGGTTTTGTGGGCGAGGGCTTGGACTTCCAGCAAGCATGTGTGAGCGTGTTAGATAGGAGTGAATGGAGACGAATGGTTTTGGGACATGACGATCTGTTGGAGTGTGAGCAGGGTATCATTTTGTGAAGGGATTCAGGGAAACCAGTTAATTGATTTAATTGGACTTGAGTCCTGGAAATGGGAAGTACAATGCCTGCACTTTAAAGGAGGGGTCTGAGATAGTGACAGCTGGGAGGGACTTTTCTCAGCTGTCGTATCTGAGCTCCTCTGCAAAGACAGTGATTATGTATGTGTGGTGAAAGTGTTGAATGATGATGAAAGTATTTTCTTTTTGGGGATTTTCTTTCTTTTTGGGTCACCCTGCCTCGGTGGGAGACGGCCGACTTGTTGAAAAAAAAAAAAAAAAATATATATATATATATATATATTTATATATAAACGTACTTCTTAATTTCCATAGACCAGTGTTTATCACACTACTTGTAACTAGATAGAAAAAGAAAAAAGAGGTAGATATTTGAGAGAAAAAAAACCCAGCATTATCACATTCTCTTACCCCTCAAAAAAAAATTTAACCAGAAAAGCATTTTGATAATAAAGAAAAAATAGTGTAACTGGAATTTAAATCAGTTTTAATGAGGGCTGCTGGGAGGACACTGTCCCCTAGGGGTCAACAGAGGTCAGAGTCATGTGAACCTCATCTGGTCTGAGTGTTTAATGATGATGTTTCAGAAATATAGTGTTCTCATAATATAATAATAATAATAATAATAATAATAATAATAATAATAATAATAATAATAATAATAATAATAATAATAATAATAATATATATTATTATTATTATTATTATTATTATTATTATTATATATCACTATCATATTTTAGGTCGAGGAACAAAAATGCAGGAATAGGAGAAATTGAGAAAGTCTGGTTGTATTAGAGGACCGGCCAAGTGCGCACCAGTAGGCCTGCTGCAGTGTTCCTACATTCTTGCATTATTGTGTTTTTAGAAGACCACGGATTACCGCTTGACTAAAACCCACGTCCGACGGGTTTTAGTCAAGCGCTAATCCGTGGTCTTCCCACGGATTTGGGGTGGTAGATAAATATGTCTTCCTAGGGTTGAATCTGTTGATATTTGGTTCAAGATTTATTTAAGTTTGGCTAGTACATATATCGTGTCAAAAAAAAATAAAAATAATAAAGATGCTCTCGGATGCGTTCATTCACAAGACACACACACACACAAACACACACACACAAACACACACACACAAACACACACACACACACACACACACACACACACACACATACACACACACACACACACACACACACACACACACACACACACACACACACACACACAAACACACACACAAACACACACACACACACACATACACACACATACACAAACACACACACACACACACACACAAACACACACACAAACACACACACACACACACATACACACACATACACAAACACACACACACACACACACACACACACACACACACACACACTTTGCTATACTAGTAGCATGTTTTTTTTTGCCAACTGTAAAAGCAAACTGAACGTAAAAGACGCCAGAATTGCTCAAGGAATAACCAAACGATGAAGAAATGTAATTAGTGAAATCTGAGAATTTTCCAAGTTAAACATTTTAAGTTTCTTAAAGAGCTAGGGAAAACACTCATCATGGTAACTAGGGATCCCAGGGCGGCTACTTTAATGTTCCAGCGACTCAGTGCTGCGGTTCAGAGGGGTAATGCCTGCTGTATCGTGCGTACGCGCCCCAGCTTCTCAGATCTGGGGCGCGTACCCAGACATCTCAAGTACGTAGCAATACGTACTTGAAATGTACCCCTCAAACCTCATGTACTGTACCTGGAGTTTACCTGGAGAGGGTTTCGGTGGTCAACGCCCCCGCGGCTCGGTCTGAGACCAGGCCTCATGGTGGATCAGGGTCTGATCAACCAGGCTGTTACTGACGGCCGCACGCAAACTGACGTACGAAAAACAGCCCGGTTGGTCAGGTACTGACTTTAGGTGCCTGTCCAGTGCCTTCTTGAAGACAGCCAGGGGTCTATTGGTACTGGTATGGGTCTATTGTATGTGCCATCTTTGTATCAGCTATGTATCTTTTAAGTCTTGTGTACTATATTATGTGATAAAATATAACTATTGGTAAAAAAAAACGATGGGGTGGTAGGAGCAGTGGAAGATTCAAATGGTTTCAGGAAGAAATCTAAATATTCTCCTCAAAGCCTTTTTATTCACTTCTCCTAAGCTATGGGTCCCACAATTTGCACTAGAGGTATATAATATATGTATATATACATATATATATATATGTACAGGCATCCGGGAAGAATGATATAAGTGTAACAAGGTGAACATAAAGACCTTGGAACAACCATTGCGTCAGACATGTTATCAGAAGCCTACGCAAATAGAATAACATCAGCAATACTGACTCAGCCTACAAATATAGGGAAGTGTGAGTGAGAGAACTAGACTTGTTATCCTTGGAAGAACGGAGAATGAGAGGGGGACATAATCGCGACATTCAAAATACTCTAGGGCATAAACAGTGTAGACAAGGATAAGGTGTATAAAATATAACAAACAAGGAAGAGAGAACTTGTAAACAACACACGAATAAGAGTCACATCAGACTTTTATATTAATTATTATTATTATTATTATTATTATTATTATTATTATTTATTATTATTATTATTATCACTACAAAAAAATATTAAAAAAGCAAGCAGTAAACCTTGCATGGGCGATACAGCTTCGAATTTTAAAAGTGGAATTATCTCAACCCAACAAGTTGATAGCAGTCTCAAGCGCTAAAGGCTTATTAATAACATTAATTAGTGGTATGTTACGACTACTCTATCTCAAAAGTTAATGAAAATCAATAATAATTTTTAATTAAATAAAAAAACTTAATAATTTCACCAAGTTATGATATATTAAGGAGGTTGAAATACAACGTAGAGGACAAGTGGGTAAAATGTTAGTTACATATAGCAGGTATATGAGGAACTCTTTTATTTCAATCTTTCACTACCTGGTAGGTAGGTACACAGCAACTGGTAGGTAGGTACACAGCAACTGGTAGGTAGGTACACAGCAACTGGTAGGTAGGTACACAGCAACCAGGTATTTTTTTTTTATCAAGAATGGT
This sequence comes from Cherax destructor, assembly GCA_009830355.1. Taxonomy (NCBI): domain Eukaryota; kingdom Metazoa; phylum Arthropoda; class Malacostraca; order Decapoda; family Parastacidae; genus Cherax; species Cherax destructor. The sequence continues at coordinate 137,369 of WNWK01002085.1, forward strand.
GGACTGAAAACATCATCTCTTCACATCTACCACCTTTTTCTCTCTACTGGAGTGAGAGAAAACCGTTTCCACAGTGACGTTTCCACAGAAACGTTTCTACAGTAAAGATACGCAAGTGTTGCGTCAGTGTCTCATTCACCAGCTACCCAGGGAGGTACTACTGTCCTCTTAAACAAATGGGAAGTGGAAACTTGTACAGTTCCTCGATGATGTGACAAATCACGAAAGCACTTGGAAGTTCACTATTTTTTTTTCACCGTGGTTGTTTTGCATTTTGTGATATCACCTGTTTACTGTGATCTTATTTTATATAAGGTTATTTTACGAGGCAAACAATCAATGATACAACATGTATGTTTCTTGACACGATAACAGTGGCTGAGACCACACAAAACAGGGCCATAAGCAAGTCGTAAATGGTGACCTTAGACTGGCTACCATACAGAAGCATACACCACATGGACACCATACAGAAGCATACACCACATGGACACCATACAGAAACATACACCACATGGACACCATACAGAAGCATACACCACATGGACACCATACAGAAGCATACACCACATGGACACCATACAGAAGCATACACCACATGGACACCATACAGAAGCATACACCACATGGACACCATACAGAAGCATACACCACATGGACACCATACAGAAACATACACCACATGGACACCATACAGAAGCATACACCACATGGACACCATACAGAAGCATACACCACATGGACACCATACAGAAGCATACACCACATGGACACCATACAGAAGCATACACCACATGGACCCAATACAGAAACATACACCACATGGACACCATACAGAAGCATACACCACATGGACACCATACAGAAGCATACACCACATGGACACCATACAGAAGCATACACCACATGGACACAATACAGAAACATACACCACATGGACACCATACAGAAGCATACACCACATGGACACCATACAGAAGCATACACCACATGGACACCATACAGAAGCATACACCACATGGACACCATACAGAAGCATACACCACATGGACACCATACAGAAGCATACACCACATGGACACCATACAGAAGCATACACCACATGGACACCATACAGAAGCATACACCACATGGACACCATACAGGGACTTCAGAAGCCGTTACCATAAATTTCACGTCAGTCGGTTGAGAGTGAAGAGGCTGAACCAAGAGCTAGAGGCTTTTCTAGCTTTTCTTTTCTATCTCCATGTTTCTCGCCTCCCATTCTCTTCCTCATTCTTCAGCCTGCATCCTTTACTCTCCCTCTTCAGTTCTTTCGTCTCCCTCCCTCGTCCTTTTATTTTACCCCCCACCGTGCCTCCTTCATTAATCTTCTCACACCTTCACTGTCCCTCCTTACATCCGCCTTCCCTCCCACCCTTCCTTCCTTCCCTCCGCCACCGACCTCCTTTCCGCTTCCCCAAGACCACGACGATCCCCTCTCTTCCCCCCTCTAATACTCTCCTTCTAACCCTCACTCCTCTCCTTATCTCCTCTCCATTTCTTTTCACTCACACTCGTTACCTTTCACGTTCCTTTTCCCCTTACCCTCCCTACTCTCATCCTATCCCCTCAATCCCCCTCCTCCTCCTCAACTCACCTTCTCCTCCTCCTCCTTAACTCACCTTCTCCTCCTCCTCCTCAACTCACCACCACCACCACCTCCTCCTCCTCAACTCACCACCACCACCTCCTCCTCAACTCACCACCACCACCTCCTCCTCAACTCACCACCACCACCTCCTCCTCCTCCTCAACTCACCACCACCACCTCCTCCTCCTCAACTCACCACCACCACCTCCTCCTCCTCAACTCACCACCACCACCTCCTCCTCCTCAACTCACCTCCTCCCCCACAAACAACCAGGCCACCTTCCATCTGGCTAACATACTTCAATTGTCATTCATGGGACTGATTTGCCACCTCGTTATGTCCTTCTGTCTCTCTGTGCTTCTTGTAACCTCCTTCTGTGATACCTTTTTTTTTCCTTCCTTCCGTATTTCTTATTACGTTTTGCTTCGTCTTTCGATACGTTATGCGAGACAGTTGTAATAATCCCAAATTATATGATATTTCACTTAATTATTTTAACTGTTTACTTGTCATGTTCTCCTGTGTCTCTTGTTTTGTCCTTCCTTGTTTCTTATTACGTCTTTCCCGGTTTCTAATTACGTCATTCCGTGTCTCTTGTTATGTTATTCTTTGTTTCCTGTCGCGTCCTTCTGTGCTATTTGGGTCTTCTTCTGTGTCTCTCTGTTGTCATCTTCGCTATTCTCTTTCATATGGGAGCAGCTCTCTGCTGCTACATATGTTGTCTTGCCTCAGACTGTACTGTGTTTCACTTACCAATTTGTGGTTGCAGGGGTCGATTCATAGCTCCTGTCCCCCTGTGGATGATAGCGTGTAGGGATGCGCATAACTGCTGCCATTGTAGTTACAGCTGCTGCCATTGTAGCCACAACTGCTTCCACTGTAGTCAACTGCTTCCAGTGTAGATACAATTGTTGACACTAGTCACGGCTACAGCAGCTACAATAACCATGTGTCAGTCTGTAGTGCTTCTCCTGTTTCAAGGCCAAATTGAGGTGTTT
>WNWK01002085.1:145000-215000 GCA_009830355.1 Cherax destructor
TCTGCTTGCAACGTTTGATCGATGCTCAGGTGTCAGATCAGCGGTTACCTAACATCAGAGCAGCGGGTACCTAACATTAGAGCAGCGGGTACCTAACATTAGAGCAGCGGGTACCTACATCAGAGCAGCGCCTACCTACTTCAGAGTAGAGGCTACCTACATCAGAGTCGAGGCTGCCTACAAGAGAGCAGTTGCTGACCACCACAGTCTAGAGCAGTTGCTGACCACTACAGTCTAGAGCAGTTGCTGACCACCACAGTCTAGAGCAGTTGCTGACCACCACAGTCTAGAGCAGTTGCTGACCACTACAGTCTAGAGCAGTTGCTGACCACCACAGTCTAGAGTAGCTGCTGGCTACCTCAGTCTAGAGCAATTGCTGACCACCACAGTCTAGAGCAGTTGCTGACCACTACAGTCTAGAGCAGTTGCTGACCACCACAGTCTAGAGCAGTTGCTGACCACCACAGTCTAGAGTAGCTGCTGGCTACCTCAGTCTAGAGCAATTGCTGACCACCACATTCTAGAGCAGCTGCTGGCTACCTCAGTCTAGAGCAATTGCTGACCACCACAGTCTAGAGCAGCTGCTGACCACCTCAGTCTAGGGCAGCTGCTGGATACGTCAGGTAGTGGCTTAAAATTTGCTTATAGTTGATAAGCGGCCTAAAGGATTCATGATAGCTTTTCAGTATTTCGTATATTATCTCTTACTTTCTCGATACGATGAGATTGAAATCTGACGCAGTATCCACGAGGCCTGGATCTGCTGCTTAAAGCTGTTTTAATCGTATTTTGGCGTCAAGAAGATTCCCGATATATATATATATATATATATATATATTATGTGTAGGAGTAATGGTGTGTGAGTGTGTGAGTATTTAAAATAAACAAAATATAGAAGATAGCAAGTCCTGGGCATAGAATCAGCCGGCCTTGATTTTAAAGTCCATTTTCTGGAACGAAAAGTTAAAAACAATATGCTGAATCACGTACGATATAACTCGTGCTTCATGGCTAAGCTTTGTATACAAATTTTGCTCATGGAGCTTTTTACAGTATCTCCAGATACACTCCTGAACTTTACGATGCCTCGGAATCCATCCCAGTGCCACCTTCCCCCCCCCCCGTCCCCTGGAAACGCTGAATCACAACATTCAGAGGCGGGTTAGCTGAAGCCTCGTACCTAGGCTCCAGGGTCTTCCAGTGCCTCGCGACGGGGTAAGCCACGAGGAGCTCTCCTAATATATGAGTTTACACTCAGGTGTGCTTTGGATTCCTGGGCTGGATTTACCCTGATGTAAAGTTCTCTGGGCGTTTGTTTATCACCAACTGAGATTAGAACGGTTGTTTCTCTTTAGTTTTACACGTCAAAGACATGTTACACACGAATATATGCCCATATAAGCACACGAACATGTACACAAGTACACAGACACGGGACAGACAGACACACACACACACACACACACACACACACACACACACACGTTTCTCGTGTTATTTTAGGAGCATTTAAAATATCGTTTCACAAATGAATATATTAGCATATATAAACATGTATTTGGTGAAACAGGCATGAGGGACTGAAGTGAATGTTGTGATAAATTCTGTTAGTAGTGGTGGTTGTGAGTGGTGGTGGTAGTGGTGGTGGTGGTAGTGGTGGTGGTGGTGGTAGTGGTAGTGGTGGTATTGGTGGTGGTGGTGGTAGTGGTGGTGGTGGTGGTAGTGGTGGTGGTAGTGGTAGTGGTAGTGGTGGCAGTGGTGGTGGTGGTAGTGGTGGTGGTGGTGGTAATGGTGGTGGTGGTGGTGGTGGTGGCAGTGGTGGTGGTGGCAGTGGTGGTGGTGGTAGTGGTGGTGGTAGTGGGAGTGGCTAGTGTGTTAGTGGTGGCTGATTAGTAACTGTTATAAAGGACATTAATATACACAATGAAAGTCTTCTATTACCTTCTTAAACAATATGCCTCTTACGTCCACACTCTCGACTTGTGAATTAGTGACCAGTATCAAATACAGTAAACTCTCTTATAAACCTATTGAACATAGAACGACGTTTCGCAAATGCAACCGAAAAAAGTGCGTTCGAAATTGCAACAGCCTGTACTGTGATGGCAGTCTCATCTGCTGTGTAATTTTGGATTCACATGGTGGAGTTCGAACCCGCGGTCAGAGTTTTGAGACTCTCTGACCGCGGGTTCGAACCCCACCCGTGGTATGGTTTGCTCTACATATCAAAGTTAATTATTCAAAAATAATGAAAGTGAAAATACTGCTACTGGAAGAATTCACATGAAAATTCACTCTCTCTAGAGGAAACATTAGACGACATTTCGATCCGTCCAGGACTATTATCCAGACAGAAATGATGTGCACACGGCCAGTTTTGCTACTTCTGATGCTTTGTGCATCTGTGGTTATTACCATCGGATTTGGATGAATTGGATATTATTAGTAAAAATATTTTAATCCCTAAAATAGGGATCAAATTATACTGTCAGTGTATATACAATCACAGGTATATACCTCTCAGTGTATATACAGTGAGAGGCATATGCCTCTCAGTGTATATATATATAGTGAGAAACATACACCAGCCAGAATAAGATTTGTTTTGATTTTTAACCCCGGAGGGTTAGATACCCAGGATAACCCAAAAAAGTCAGTGCGTCATCGAAGGACTGTGTCTTAATCTTGTCCCCCAGGATGCGACTCACACCAGTCAACTAACACCCAGGTACCTACTTACTGCTAGGTCAAGAGGGGGCAATAGGTGTAAGGAAAGCTGGGATTGAACCCCAGACACCCCGTGTGGGAGGCGAGTGCGTTGTCAACCAACTTTCAACGTAATGAAAAAATCCAGGTCAGCGTTAGTTACTTCACCTGCTCACACTGCCCCAACAATCACACTGCCACAACAATCACACTGCCACAACAATCACACTTCTAAAAAGATTAAAAAGGTCACAATACGGTGAATAGAACAATACACAAACAGTAATAATACTAAAATTACCGCCAGAATGTTAAGTAAATGGACGCAGATGCAGCTAATGTGATTTAATGCCTCGTCAAAGCTCCTGGAGAGCGAGACGATAAAATGTCACATTAGTTGCAGCTGTGTCCATTTACCTAGCAATACACAAATAACCCTGATTATTTGTATAATGAATCACGCTGCTCATTGTCGCAAGGAAGGACGGACCTGAAGCTGCCCTGTCCCGCTACGGTGGGGGTTAAGGCCAACTAACAGATCGTAATCTTTCATACCAAAGGAGAACTCTGATTGAAGTCTACATGACTGGACCACAGCCAGACCCATCTTCCCCTTGCTTTAATTGACTTAGGGAGTTTCTGGTGTCTCTGCTCCCTCCCCTCAAAGCTCATTATATTACCAAAAGACTATTCAGCTTTTGATTGCTTCTTCAGTGATGTCTCTTTAACAATTTAATGTATATATATATATATATATATATATATATATATATATATATATATATATATATATATATATATATATATATATATATATATATATGAAGGAGGGTGTAAATGTTGCAGTTTAATAACTGTAAAGCATCCCTCTGGCAAGACATTGATGGAGTGAATGATGACGAAAGTTTTTCTTTTTCGGGCCACCCTGCCTTGGTGGGAATCGGCCGATGTGTTAATAAAAATAATATATATATATATATATATATATATATATATATATATATATATATATATATATATATAATATATATATATATATATATATATATATATATATATATATATATATATATTATATATATATATATATATATATATATATATATATATATAAACAATGAATGATCTTAACTATATAGACAAGCCACGGGGGGTGGAAATCTTAGCTCAAGTACTTTCACACTTCTCAGTGCGTCATCAGGAACTTTGCAATGTTGCAAGAGAGCAACTAAAGTAGGGAGAGAGTTCTCCGAGTAGCGTACTCATCCTCAAAGAGAATAAACGTATCCCACGGAAAACTCTTACCCCACAGAGGCAGGGTGACCTAAAAAGAAAATCGAAAGTTTCTCTTTTTAAATTTAGGAATGTATACAGGAGAAGGGGTTACTAGCCCCTCGCTCCTGGTATTTAAGTCGCCTCTTACGACACGCTCGGTTTACAGAGGAAGAAATCTTTTCTACTTCTCCATGGAGATAAGAGGAAATAAAGAAGAACAAAAACTATTAAGAAAATAGAAGAAATCCAGAAGGGTAAGTATATATATGCGTGTAAATGCATGTGTTGTGTGACCTAAGTATCAATAGAAGTAGCAAAATATACCTGTTATCCCGCGTGTTTATGAGACAGAAAAAAGACACCAGCAATCCTACCATCATGTAAAAACAATCACAGGTTTCCGTTTCACACTCGTAGTACCTCCCTGGCTGGTTGCTGTCTACCAACCTGCTACCTACTGGTGGTGATGATGGTGGATGTGGCAGTACTTGCGTCAGTGGTGGTGATGGTGGTGGCAGTACTTGCGTCAGTGGTGGTGATGATGGTGGATGTGGCAGTACTTGCGTCAGTGGTGGTGATGGTGGTGGCAGTACTTGCGTCAGTGGTGGTGATGATGGTGGATGTGGCAGTACTTGCGTCAGTGGTGGTGATGGTGGTGGATGTGGCAGTACTTGCGTCAGTGGTGGTGGTGGTGGTGGTGGTGGTGGTGGTGGTGGTGGCAGTACTTGCGTCAGTGGTGGTGGTGGTGGTGGATGTGGCAGTACTTGCGTCAGTGGTGGATGGGCAGTGGTGGTGGTGGTGGCAGTACTTGCGTCAGTGGTGGTGGTGGTGATGCATCAAATGCTTTCCTGAAGTCCATGATGATGCAGTTCGCAGTGGGTTTGCCAGTGGTTTTGATGGGGAGGTGGTGGTGGTGGTGGTGGTGGTGGTGGTGGTGGTGGTGGTGGTGGTGGTGGTGGTGGGGTGGTGGTGGTGGTGGTGGTGGTGGTGGTAATGGTGGTGGTGGTGGTGGTGATGGTGGTGGTGGTGGTGGTGATGGCAGTGATGGTGGAGTGTGATGGAGACCCAAAAATAAGTGCCTTTGTTGGCGAGTAGGATAATTATTATATTATAATCATGGGGGAGCGCTAAACCCATAGGATTATACAGCGCATGGGGGGGGGGATGGAAGGCATTCAGGCTCAATTCAGGGAACCAGAGCACAGATCCAATTCCCTAGATCAAGAGCCCCTCACCAGCGTCAAGGAACTTTCCTTGAGGGTTGGACAGTTGGAAAGAATGAAGAGCAGCAGTATGAAAATCAGCAGTACCAGCAGCAGCAACAGTAGCAGTCATACTACCAGCAGCAGCAGTATCAGTAGTAGTCATACTACCAGCAGCAGCAGTATCAGTTGTAGTCATAAGTAGTCATACTACCAGCAGCAGCAGCAGTATCAGTTGTAGTCATAAGTAGTCATACTACCAGCAGCAGCAGCAGCAGTATCAGTAGTAGTCATACTACCAGCAGCATCAGCAGCAGTATCAATAGTAGTCATACTACCAGCAGCAGCAGCAGTATCAATAGTAGTCATACTACCACCAGCAGCAGCAGCAGTATCAGTAGTAGTCATAAGTAGTCATACTACCAGCAGCAGCAGCAGTATCAGTAGTAGTCATAAGTAGTCATACTACCAGCAGCAGCAGCATCAGTAGTAGTCATAAGTAGTCATAATACCAGCAGCAGCAGTATCAGTAGTAGTCATAATACCAGCAGCAGCAGCAGTATCAGTAGTAGTCATAAGTAGTCATACTACCAGCAGCAGCACAGCAGTATCAGTAGTAGTCATACTACCAGCAGCAGCAACAGCAGTATCAGTAGTAGTCATACTACCAGCAGCAGCAACAGCAGTATCAGTAGTAGTCATACTATCAGCAGCAGCAACAGCAGTATCAGTAGTAGTCATACTACCAACAGCAGCAGCAGCAGTATCAGTAGTAGTCATACTACCAACAGCAGCAACAGCAGTATCAGTAGTAGTCATACTATCAGCAGCAGCAGCAGCAGGTATCAGTAGTAGTCATACTATCAACAGCAGCAGCAGCAGCAGCAGTATCAGTAGTAGTCATACTACCAACAGCAGCAACAGCAGTATCAGTAGTAGTCATACTACCAGCAGCAGCAACAGCAGTATCAGTAGTAGTCATACTATCAGCAGCAGCAACAGCAGCAGCAGCAGTATCAGTAGTAGTCATACTACCAACAGCAGCAACAGCAGTATCAGTAGTAGTCATACTACCAACAGCAGCAACAGCAGTATCAGTAGTAGTCATACAACCAGCAGCAGCAGCAGTATCAGTAGTAGTCATACTACCAACAGCAGCAAGCAGCAGTATCAGTAGTAGTCATACTACCAGCAGCAGCAGCAGCAGTATCAGTAGTAGTCATACTACCAACAGCAGCAACAGCAGTATCAGTAGTAGTCATACTATCACAACAGCAGCAGCAGCAGCAGTATCAGTAGTAGTCATACTACAACAGCAGCAGCAGCAGCAGCAATCAGTAGTAGTCATACTACCAAGCAGCAGCAGCAGCAGTATCAGTAGTAGTCATACACCAACAGCAGCAACAGCAGATCAGTAGTAGTCATACACAGCAGCAAGCAGGTATCAGTAGTGGGTCATACTACAGCAGCAGCAAGCACAGCAGCAGCAGTATCAGTAGTATCATACTACCAACAGCAGCAGCAGCAGATCGTAGTAGTAGTCACTACTACCAGACAGCAGCAAGCAGCAGAACAGTAGTAGTAGTCACACTACAGCAGCAGCACAGCAGTAGCAGCAGCGAGCAGACAGTAGAGTAGTCACTACACGCAGCAGCAGCAGCACAACAGTAGTAGTAGTCACACTACACAGCAGCAGCAGCAGTACAGTAGTAGTAGTCACTACCAGCAGCAGCAGCAACAGTACAGTAGTGAGTCACACTACAGCAGCAGCAGCAGCAGCAACGTTCAGTAGTAGTCAACTACCAGCAGCAGCAGCAGCAGTATCAGTAGTAGTCACACTACCAGCAGCAGCAGCAGCAGCAACAGTAGTAGTAGTCACACTACCAGCAGCAGCAGCAGCAGCAGCGCAGCAACAGTAGTAGTAGTCACACTACCAGCAGCAGCAGCAGCAACAGTAGTAGTAGTCACACTACCAGCAGCAGCAGCAGCAGCAGCAGCAACAGTAGTAGTAGTCACACTACCAGCAGCAGCAGCAACAGTAGTAATAGTCACACTACCAGCAGCAGCAGCAGCAACAGCAGGAACAATAGTAGTAGTCACACTACCAGCAGCAGCAGCAGCAGCAGCAGCAACAACAATAGTAGTAGTCACACTACCAGCAGCAGCAGCAGCACAGTAGTAGTAGTCACACTACCAGCAGCAGCAGCAACAGTAGTAGTAGTCACACTACCAGCAGCAGCAGCAGCAGCAGAACAATAGTAGTAGTCACACTACCAGCAGCAGCAGCAGCAACAACAATAGTAGTAGTCACACTACCAGCAGCAGCAGCAGCAGCAGCAGAACAATAGTAGTAGTCACACTACCAGCAGCAGCACAGAGCAGCAAGCAACAAGATAGTAGTAGTCACACTACCAGCAGCAGCAGCAGCAGCAGCAGCAACAACAATAGTAGTAGTCACACTACCACCACCAGCAGCAGCAGCAGCAGCAGCAGCAACAACAACAGTATTAGTAGTCACACTACCACCACCAGCAGCAGCAGCAGCAGCAACAGTAGTAGTAGTCACACTAGTAGTCACTAGACAATTCACTCCCCCTCACCACCATTGACAATTCTGTAAAATAGCTAGGCGTCCTCCCTGGCTTTGTTGTCCTGTGCTGGCCAATCTCTTCTCTTCCTCTCCCTAATTTACTCTCCTTTCTCTCTATTTACACTTTTTATTCTCTGTCTATTTCTTTTATCCATTTATTGTGGTAACCTCTTTTTGGTGGCCTCGAATATTTCCCTGATCATTATTCTTTATTTTCACTTTCATATTCCTTCGTCAAATATCTACCATACATTACCTTCCATCTTCAAAAATTTTTAAGTGTCCCTCCTGAATTTGCTTTTATTCTGTTAAGTAAAAGGACACAAATGCAACTAATGTGACATTTTATTGGCATTTGTGTCCTTTTACTTAACATATTGTCGGTAATTCTACCAATAATAATACATGCTTTTATTATGTTTTAAATCTGTCTTTACCTAGCTCTAGCTTTATCATTTTCTTTTCCCCACTCACCCCCCTCTCTCAAAAATACGCAAAAACACATACGAACGCGTGCACACACACACACACACACATATATATATATGTGTGTGTGTGTATGTACTCACCTAGTTGTGGTTGCAGGGGTGTGTGTGTGTGTGTGTGTGTGTGTGTGTGTGTGTGTGTGTATATATATATACATGTAAATCAAGCCACATTAGGGTGGAAATCTTTAGCTCCAGATTTCCATCCCCTTGTGTCTTGTTGAGATTGCCTGTTTGTGATTGTATTGCATATAAACAAATAAACTCAGAGAACCAGGACGGATTTAAAGATGGAAAAAATCCTGTCTTACAAATATCCAAAAGTCCAATGACAGAGTCACAGATAAAACGAGAAAGAGAGGGCTGGGTGGATTGCATCTTCTTGGATCTCAGGAAAGCACTTGATACAGTACCACACCAGAGATTAGTCCAGAAATTAGAGAAACAGGCAGGCCTGAAAGACAGAGTACTCCAATGGGTCAGTAAGTACCTGAATGACATAAGGCATGGAGTAATAATGAGGGATAAGATATCCGAATGGGAGATGCGGATGATGTAAAACATATGAGAAGAATGAGAACAGGAGAGGACAGTGATAAACTCCAGGAAGACCTCAACTGACTGGAGATGTGGTCAAACATATGACTTCTGGAGCTCAACCTTAGCAAATGCAAGGTTATTCGAAATGGAAAGGGTGAGGACAAACCGGACATAGAATACAGCATTGACAAAAATAAGCTGCATATATCAGAGAGAGAAAAAGATCCTGGAAGTGAATATAACTCCTAGCATATCGCCAGAAATAATATATACATATAGAATATAACGTCTTGAATAAAGAATCCTTCAGAACCATATATACGGCATATTTTAGGCCAGTCATTGAGGTTTGCAACTAAGCTAGTATCAGAACCGAAAGGAATGTTATATGAGGAGAGGTTGAAGGAATTGAACCTGACTACCTAGGCTGAGAGAATGACAAGGAAGAGACACGATTACGACATACAAAACCTTAAAGAGAATTGATAAGGCAGATTAGGGCATACTGTTTGAATTAAGAGGACCAGGATCAAGGGGACGTTGGTGGAAGCTGAAGACACAGATGAGCCATCGGGTTGTAAGGAAGAATTTTTTTTTTTTAGTCTCAAGGTGCTTGAAAAGTGAAATGACTTGGATGAAGCAGTGGAGGTAAATACGACACAGCTTCAAGAGTAGATACGATAAGGCCCCAAGAGGCCAGATATCAGTGATACTGACCTTCATTTGTACTCACCGGTGAGTAACTCGGTGAGTACAAACACACACACACACACACACACACACACACACACACACACAAACACACACACACACACACACACACACACACACACACACACACACTATTCCACTATTCCACTTCCTGACTACTCTGTGGAAGCATTTCTTCAGCCACAGAGTAGTCAGGAAGTGGAATAGTCTAGAGAAAGATATAGTGGAGGCAGGAACCATACATAGTTTTAAGACGAGGTATGATAGAGCTCATGGAGCAGGGAGAGCAGAGACCCAGTAGCGGACAGCGAAGAGGCGGGGCCAGGAGCTGAGTCTCGACCCCTGCAACCACAATTAGGTGAGTACAATTAGGTGAGTACACACACATACACGTAATTACGTGGTGTAACCAAGCACCTGATAAGCTCAGTCAATTTCCTTTACCCAGTGTGCGTGTTAGTGGAGCCTGAAATGCCGATGGTCTACGTAGTGGGACATTACAATAGCAGGGGAGAGTGGATGGTGGGAGGAGGGCGGTGAGACTGAGTGAATGGAGGTTGAAATGTGGGGGGGGGGTTAGGCGGGGTGAGAGGGAAAAGGAGGGGAAGAGGAGAGTGTGGGAGGGGAGGAAAAGGGAAAACTGGAGAGGGGAGGTACGGGAGGGGGAGAAAAAAGATTGTTTGGGAAGAGTAGTGGGTCGGGAAGAAGAGGGTAATGTAAGTGGTTTGGGGGAAGGAAGAAGAGAGAGAGAGAGAGAGAGAGAGAGAGAGAGAGAGAGAGAGAGAGAGAGAGAGAGAGAGAGAGAGAGAGAGAGGATGAATTGTGGAGAGGGAGAAAGAGGGAACATATGGTGAAATAGAGTGAGGGGAGGGAAGAGCTTACGAAGTTCAGCCACATTCCACCACACACACACACACACCAGTGAAGTGGTGGGGCCAGGAGCTGTGAATCGACCCTGCAGCAACAAATAGGTGAGTACAAATAAGTGAGTATACACACAGACGCACACACACACACACACGAGATGCATTACGTAATTTAAATGTTAACATATTTCATTTACGTTTGCATACATTATGTAATCTTAAACGTAATTGTATCCGTCAGATAAAATAAAAGTCATGAAAAAAGTCATCGGGTGGAAGGAAAAAATTCTTAAACGACCTGACGAAGAAAATTAAAGATTTTTTTTTACCTTAAAAACCTTTAATTCTCTTCCCCGAGGATTCTATAAAATGTCGAAAGATGAAACAGAGAAAGACGTATAAATTAATTTGGAACACACACACACAGAAGCTAGAGAAAGTGCAAAGGTTTGCAACAAGACTAGTCCCGGAGCTAAGGGGTATGTCCTACGAGGAGAGGTTAAGGGAAATCGACTTGACGACACTGGAGGACAGGAGAGATAGGGGGGACATGATAACGACATATGGACAAAGACAGAATGTTCCAGAGATGGGACACAGCAACAAGGGGACACAGTTGGAAGTAGAAGACTCAGATGAATCACAGAGATTTTAGGAAGTATTTCTTCAGTCACAGAGTGGTCGGGAAGTGGAATAGTTTGGGAAGCGATGTAGTGGAGACAGGTTCCATACATAGCTTTAAGGAGAGGTATGATAAAGCTCATGGAGCAGGGAGCGTGACCCAGTAGCGGCCAGTGAAGAGGCGGGGCCAGGAGCTATGACTCGACCCCTGCAACCACAACTAGGTGAGTACACACACACACACACACATACACTGTCATCTTTGCTCTTCTCTCTCTCTCTCTCATCCTCTTCATCTTCCTTTTCTTCCTTCTCCTCCTCCCCCGTCTTCTCCCCCTCTCCCCCCTAGCCATTCACCCCACCCCACCCCATCCCAAAACCCAGGCACTAACCCACACTCTCCATCCATCACTCTCACTCTCTTACTCTCCTACCTTCTATTCTCTCTCTCTCTCTATCTGTCTCTCTCTCCTCCTACTCTTCACCTTCCATTCATATTCCTCCTTCTCCTACCTCGCCTTATCCTCCCCTCTCCCTCCCTAGCCTTTCCTTTCACATCCTTTCCCCCTCTCCTTGCATCCCCCTGTCCTTCCCTATTTCTCTCCTCCTCTGCCACCTCCACGTACACACACACGCACACGAACACACACACACGCACCCACGCACACACACGCACGAACACATTCATGCACATACACACACACACGCACACACAGAAGTGTCTCTGTTCGCAGATGATGTGAAATTAATGAGGAGAATCACATCGGAAGAGGACCAAGCAGGACTTCAAACAGACCTGGACAAGCTTGACATCTGGTCTAGCAACTGGCTTCTCGAATTCAATCCCACCAAATGCAAAGTCATGAAGATCGGAGAAGGGCAAAGAAGACCGCTGACAGAGTACAGGCTAGGCGGACAAAGGCTACAAACCTCGGCAAAGGAGAAAGACCTTGGGGTGAGTATAACGCCAAGCACGTCTCCGGAGGCACACATCAACCAGATAACTGGGGCAGCATATGGGCGACTGGCAAACCTAAGATTAGCGTTCCGTTATCTTAACAAGGAATCGTTCAAGACACTGTACACCGTGTACGTCAGGCCCATACTAGAATATGCAGCACCAGTCTGGAACCCACACCTGGTCAAGCACGTAAAGAAACTAGAGAAAGTGCAAAGGTTTGCGACAAGGTTAGTTCCACAACTCAGGGGTCTGTCCTATGAAGAAAGGTTGAGGGAAATAGGACTAACAACACTGGAGGAAAGAAGGGTCAGAGGAGACATGATAACGACATACAAAATACTGCGGGGAATCGACAAGGTAGACAGTGACAGGATGTTTCAGAGAGGAAACACAGAAACAAGGGGACACAACTGGAAGCTGAAAACTCAGATGAGTCAAAGGGATGTTAGGAAGCATTTCTTCAGCCACAGAGTAGTCAGGAAGTGGAATAGTCTAGAGAAAGATATAGTGGAGGCAGGAACCATACATAGTTTTAAGACAAGGTATGATAAAGCTCATGGAGCAGGGAGAGCGGAGACCCAGTAGCAGACAGCGAAGAGGCGGGGCCAGGAGCTGAGTATCGACCCCTGCAACCACAATTAGGTGAGTACAATTAGGTGAGTACACACACACACACACACACACACACACACACACACACATACATACACACACACACACACACCTCCTGAAGGACATATAAACAGAATAACACTGGCAGCCCAAACATGGTGTGTGTGTGTGTGTGTGTGTGTATATATATATACATGTAAATCAAGCCACATTAGGGTGGAAATCTTTAGCTCCAGATTTCCATCCCCTTGTGTCTTGTTGAGATTGCCTGTTTGTGATTGTATTGCATATAAACAAATAAACTCAGAGAACCAGGACGGATTTAAAGATGGAAAAATCCTGTCTTACAAATATCCAAAGTCCAATGACAGAGTCACAGATAAAACGAGAAGAGAGGGCTGGGTGGATTGCATCTTCTTGGATCTCAGGAAAGCACTTGATACAGTACCACACCAGAGATTAGTCCAGAAATTAGAGAAACAGGCAGGCCTGAAAGACAGAGTACTCCAATGGGTCAGTAAGTACCTGAATGACATAAGGCATGGAGTAATAATGAGGATAAGATATCCGAATGGGAGATGCGGATGATGTAAAACATATGAGAAGAATGAGAACAGGAGAGGACAGTGATAAACTCAGGAAGACCTCAACTGACTGGAGATGTGGTCAAACATATGACTTCTGGAGCTCAACCTAGCAAATGCAAGGTTATTCGAAATGGAAAGGGTGAGGACAAACCGGACATAGAATACAGCATTGACAAAAATAAGCTGCATATATCAGAGAGAGAAAAAGATCCTGGGAGTGAATATAACTCCTAGCATATCGCCAGAAATAATATATACATATAGAATATAACGTCTTGAATAAAGAATCCTTCAGAACCATATATACGGCATATTTTAGGCCAGTCATTGAGGTTTGCAACTAAGCTAGTATCAGAACCGAAAGGAATGTTATATGAGGAGAGGTTGAAGGAATTGAACCTGACTACCTAGGCTGAGAGAATGACAAGGAAGAGACACGATTACGACATACAAAACCTTAAAGAGAATTGATAAGGCAGATTAGGGCATACTGTTTGAATTAAGAGGACCAGGATCAAGGGGACATTGGTGGAAGCTGAAGACACAGATGAGCCATCGGGTTGTAAGGAAGAATTTTTTTTTTTTAGTCTCAAGGTGCTTGAAAAGTGAAATGACTTGGATGAAGCAGTGGAGGTAAATACGACACAGCTTCAAGAGTAGATACGATAAGGCCCCAAGAGGCCAAATATCAGTGATACTGACCTTCATTTGTACTCACCGGTGAGTAACTCGGTGAGTACAAACACACACACACACACACACACTATTCCACTATTCCACTTCCTGACTACTCTGTGGAAGCATTTCTTCAGCCACAGAGTAGTCAGGAAGTGGAATAGTCTAGAGAAAGATATAGTGGAGGCAGGAACCATACATAGTTTTAAGACGAGGTATGATAGAGCTCATGGAGCAGGGAGAGCAGAGACCCAGTAGCGGACAGCGAAGAGGCGGGGCCAGGAACTGAGTCTCGACCCCTGCAACCACAATTAGGTGAGTACAATTAGGTGAGTACACACACTCTCCTCCTCTTCCTCTTGCTCAACCACCAGTTCCTCTCCCCCTCTCTCCTTGTACCCCCTAATCTCTCCCTGCCACTGTACCCCCTCCCACTTCATATCCTTCTCCTCCCTCCCTACCTACCTCCCCCTTTCCTCCCTACAACAAACACCCATCTTCACATACACACACACACACACACACACACACACACACACACACACACACACACACACACACACACACACAAAACACACACTGAAAATACATAAGCTTCGTCCTGTGGTAAAATACATGAGCTTTCTGTGGTAAAAAAAATGGGTTACTCAAGAGGGCAGAGAACCAATCGTCTGGCAGATGAACCAGGGAGGGAAGAACCTGGAAGGGAAGATCGGGGCCAGGAGCTATGTCTCGACCCCTGCAACCACAACTAGGTGAGTACACAAACACACACACACACACTCACTCTGAAAATACATAAGCTTCGTCCTGTGGTAAAATACATGAGCTTTCTGTGGTAAAAAAAATGGGTTACTCAAGAGGGCAGAGAACCAATCGTCTGGCAGATGAACCAGGGAGGGAAGAACCTGGAAGGGAAGATTGGGAGGCAGAGCTCACAAAAAGGTAGGTAGAGTAGGAAGGAAGCTGGAAGAGCTTGGCAAGAAAATGGAGGAGAGGGTAGCTGAAGAGAGCAGGAAGTGGGGACTACAAGCCATAGCAGCAGAAGCTAAGATACAGTGCTTAGAAGAGGAACTAAAAAACCTGAAACAGCTTAAAGAGACAAATGACAGTACAGACAGGGCATCAGGAACTTCTATATCAGTTACAGACGACTGTGATGAGAAAAGGAGCTATACCTTATGTGAAGGCCTTATCAGACCCTTGTGGGGCCCAGGAAATGACGAGGAGCACACTAAGAACAAATGAGAGGTCTGAAGACAATGAAGGAGCTATGCTATATACAGAGACTCTCACAGACAACTGCAGTGGCCAGGAACAGCTGAGCAGGAAAGACAGTCCACTGAGCATAGGGGCTTCAGCCAGGGCAGGGATTGAAGGCAGGAACGTTTCAATGGAAGAAACTAAAACACCTCAGAGGATGTAATGGGAGACACAGTGGGAGGATCAAAGGGAGAGGTCAGTTTTTGTCTGCGGGCTCCAGGAAGTCGAAGGGGCAGAATCAACTCGAACCAGGATCCTGCAGGAGAAAGCATGACTGAGGGACAAACCAGAGTACCGGAGAGTGTACCTCGATCGAGACAGAACACAAGAAGAAAGGACGATACTGAAAGAGAGGGTACAAAAACGAAAGGAGGAACGAGAGGCAATGATGAAGATGAGCAGAAGAACCAGACTCAGGTGGAAGGGCAAACACACTCCAGAAACACCCGCAGAAGGACTCCAACCACGACAACCCCAATGCAACTGAACAATCTAAACCAAAACCCACACACTGTTCCCTCTGTCCCCACCCCCACATCACAAACCCCACCCCTACAGCAGCCCCTATGGACACTCTGCCCCCACCCCTTCATCACAAACCCCATCCCCCACTGCAACCCCCCATAGGGCCCCACCAGGGCTCCCACTCCCACAATCCCAATATTCTCTCAGGACCACAGTGATAGAAAAGAAGTTAAAGGTTTGGTACACGAACGTGGATGGAATAACTAATAAATATGAGGAGTGGCATGAAAGAATCAATGAAAAGTCCCCAGACATCATAGCAGTCACAGAAACGAAACTCACTGAGAAAATAACAGATGCAATCTTCCCACCAGGATATCAGATCCTGAGGAAAGATAGAAGGAGCAGAGGGGGAGGAGGGGTTGTGCACTGCTCATATAAAAACGATGGAGATTTGAGGAAATGGAAGGCATGGACGAGATTGGAGAAAGGGATTACATAGTAGGTACAATTCAGTCTGGGGAACATAAGGTAGTCATTGCAGTGATGTATAATCCACCACAGAACTGCAGGAGGCCAAGAGAGGAATACGAAGAGAACAACAGATAAATGGTGGACACAATGGCTGAGGTGGCAAGGAGAGCTCACTTGAGCAGAGCAAAGTTACTGGTTATGGGCGACTTCAACCACAGGGAGATCGATTGGGAAAACGTGGAGCCACATGGGGGTCCCGAAACATGGAGAGCCAAGTTGATGGATGTGGTACCATAAAACCTCATGCATCAACATGTCAGGGACACTAACAGAGAGAGAGAGGGGAGGATGAACCAGCAAGACTGGACCTCATGTTTACCCTGAGCAGTTCAGACATTGATGACATCACATATGAGAGGTCTCTTGGAGCTAGTGATCACGTGGTTCTGAGCTTTGAATACATAGTAGAGTTACAAGTGGATAGGGTAACAGGAGTTGAATGGGAAAAGCCAAACTATAAAAGGGGGACTACACAGGTATGAGGAACTTCCTGAAGGAGGTTCAGTGGGACAGAGAATTGGTAGGAAAGTCAGTAAACGAAATGATGGAATACATAACAAAATGCAAGGAGGCAGAGGAAAGGTTTGTTCCCAAGGGAAACAGAAATAATGGGAAGACAAAAGCGAGCCCTTAGTTTACCCGAAGGTATTGGGAGGTAAAAACTAAGTGCACTAGAGAATGGAAAAAGTACAGAAGGCAAAGGACCCAGGAAAATAAGGAGATTAGTCGAAGAGCCAGAAACGAGTATGCACAGATAAGGAGGGAAGGCGAGCGACAGTACGAAAGCGACATAGCATCAAAAGTCAAGTCTGATCCGAGACTGCTGTATAGCCACATTAGGAGGAAGACAACAGTCAAAAACCATGTGACCAGGCTGAGGAAAGAAGGTGGGGAACTCACAAGAAACGATCAAGAGGTATGTGAGGAGCTTAACACGAGATTTAAGAAAGTATTTACAGTGGAGACAGGAAGGACTCTGGGAAGACAGAACAGAGGGGGACACCAACAAGGAATATACCAACAAGTGTTGGAGGACATACACACAACTGAGGAGGAGGTGAAGAAGCTGCTAAGTGCCCTTGATACCTCAAAGGCGATGGGACCGGACAACATCTCCCCGTGGGTCCTTAGAGAGGGAGCAGATACACTGTGTGTGCCACTAACCACAATCTTCAACACATCCCTTGAAACTGGGCAACTGAGGTATGGATAACGGCAAATATAGTTCCCATTTTCAAAAAAGGAGACAGAAAAGAGGCACTAAACTATAGACCAGTGTCACTGACATGTATAGTATGCAAAGTCATGGAGAAGATTATCAGGAGAGTGGTGGAGGACTTGGAACGGAACAAGATTATAATCGACAACCAGCACGGATTCATGAAAGGCAAATTTTGTGTCACAAACCTTCTGGAGTTTTATGACAAAGTAACATAAGTAAGATATGAGAGAGAGGGGTGGGTTGATTGCATTTTCTTGGACTGCAAGTAGGCCTTCGACACAGTTCCTCACAAGAGATTAGTGCAGAAGCTAGAGGATCAGGCGCGTATAAAAGGAAGGGCACTGTAATAGATCAGAGAATACCTGAAAGGGAGGCAACAACGAGTCATGGTAAGTGATGAGGTATCACAGTGGGCGCCTGTGACGAGCCGGGTCCCGCAGGGGTCAGTCCTAGGACCAGTGCTATTTTTTGGTATATGTGAATGACATGATGCAAGGGATAGACTCAGAAGGGGTCCCTGTTCGCATATGATGTGAAGTTAATGAGGAGAATCAAATCAGATGAGGATCAGGCAGGACTTCAAAGAGACCTGGACAGGCTGGACATCTGGTCCAGCAACTGGGTTCTCAAATTTAACACCGCCAAGTACAAAGTCATGAAGATCGGAGAAGGGCAAAGAAGACCGCAGACAGAGTATAGGCTAGGTGGCCAAAGACTGGAAACCTCGCTCAAGGAGAAAGATCTTGGGGTGAGTATAACACCGAGCATGTCTCCTGAAGCACACATCAATCATATAACTGTTGCAGCATATGGGCGCCTGGCAAACTTGAGAATAGCGTTCCGATACCTTAGTAATTGATTGTTCAAGACACTGTACACCGTGTACGTCAGGCCCATACTGGAGTATACAGCACCAGTTTGGAACCCACACCTGGTGAAGCACGTCAAGAAATTAGAGAAAGTGCAAAGGTTAGTTCCAGAGGTAAGGGGAATGTCCTACGAAGAAAGGCTAAGGGAAATCAGCCTGACGACACTGGAGGATAGGAGGGTTAGGTGAAACATGATAACGACATACAAAATACTGCGTGGAATAGACGAGGACAGAGACAGGATGTTCCAGAGAGGGGACACAGAAACAAGGGGTCACAATTGGAAGTTGAATACTCAGATGAGTCAAAGGGATGTTAGGAAGTATTTTTCAGTCATAGAGTAGTCAGGAAGTGGAATAGTCTAGCAAGTGATGTAGTGGAGGCCATACATAGCTTTAAGACGAGGTATAATGAAGCTCATGGAGCAGGGAGAGAGAGGACCCAGTGAAGAGGCGGGGCCAGGAGCTGAGTCTCGACCCTGCAACTACAAATAGGTGAGTACACACACACATACACACACACAAAGATATATATGAAATAAGGCCACAAGAAGCAGACGATATCTAATATCTTATATAACCATAGTAGAAAGAAAATTTTTTCCACGCGCTTTCGTGATTTCTCACAGTACCTATTACCAAAGAACGGCTGTTATATATATAAATATATATAATATATATATATATATATATATATATATATATATATATATATATATATACATATATATATATATATATACAACAGCATGCTACCATGACAAAACACTTTCATGGTAGTCATTACCACCACGACAAAATTACCGAGCTTGACTATATATTTAACAATAATTTAGCGAGGTTTTGAAAGATGAGGTCAGTGCAACCCGTCATGACAGCAAGCTGTGCCGGCGCTTGACAGAGGTTACGGAACTGTTACAAGAAAAGATGGATCACGCGTGCCTTTGTCACCGCTAAGCGAGGAACGTTCGTTTACATGCTAAACGAGGTACTCTATTAACGTTGAACTGGAGCACTGCGTTAGTATTCATAACGGGGACATGAAATTACTCACGCGTAGCACAGTGTCACTCTAATGCACAATTATGCAAATTAACGCAAAACATAACACGCACTCATTTGAGCCCCGTCTACATGCACCGATAATCACAATCTTCTTTATTTTTTCCTCCCCGCCCTCAGGGCCTCGTTTCAATTAAGCTCAACAAGGCTCATCGTGGTTCAGAGTGAGCCCCTCCTCGTAAACCTGTGATCATGGCCCCTCTTCTGCCGGTTCATCGCCATTTTTACAATCGGTTAATTAATATATATCACAAAATTCCCGTTGATCGCTTACACATCAGGCTATAGCGACCTAAAAACAAAACAGAAAGCTATATTTCAAAACAAGCTTTTTTTTTTCGTGGATGGAAGGGATTGGAGAAATAATTTGCTTCTGTGTAGAGCTTAATCTAATCGTGATCTGATATATATATATTATATATATATATATATATATATATATATATATATATATATATATATATATATATATATATACGTTGTTTCAATGGAAGCGAGTGTTTTCTATGGTCCACCGCACGCTATGAGTATCCATGGCGAGAAAATACGGTTTACCCAGTGCTGAAAGTGGTATAGTGCGCCACATAGTGTAGCCTACGTAAACACCTGTTGTATACTGCTCGCAGTATATTGTTCTTATTGACGTGGAAACCTAACACCGGTATGCCACCGGTTCCTTAATGACTGGTATCCAGCACTGGTACACCACCGGTTGCTTCATAATTGAAATCCAACACTGGTACACCACCGGCTGCATGATTATTGATATCCACCACTGGTACACCACCGGCTGCATGATTATTGATATCCACCACTGGTACACCACCGGTTGCTTCATAATTGAAACCCAACACTGGTACACCACCGGCTGCATGATTATTGATATCCACCACTGGTACACCACCGGCTGCATGATTATTGATATCCACCATTGGTACACCACCGGCTGCATGATTATTGATATCCACCATTGGTACACCACCGGCTGCATGATTATTGATATCCACCACTGGTACACCACCGGCTGCATGATTGTTGATATCCACCACTGGTACACCACCGGTTGCTTCATATGAAACCCAACACTGGTACACCACCGGCTGCATGATTATTGATATCCACCACTGGTACACCACCGGCTGCATGATTATTGATATCCACCATTGGTACACCACCGGCTGCATGATTATTGATATCCACCACTGGTACACCACCGGCTGCATGATTGTTGATATCCACCACTGGTACACCACCGGCTGCTTAATCGAAAAACGAAAATTAATGTAGTTAAAGTGTGGCATTAATTATTCTAAAAGATTCGCTGTTTAATGTTGTAATGAATATTGGGTTGTCGTTAAGATGTTTATCAAGATTGTGTCGTATTATATTTCGATAATTATCTTTGATGGAGAGAGAGAAAGAAAGAGAGAGAGAGAGAGAGAGAGAGAGAGAGAGAGAGAGAGAGAGAGAGAGAGAGAGAGAGAGACTACCTTCAGCCCCACTGGGAATAATCTATACACAATAATTTGTCTCAAGGTAGGTTGAGGGAGGGTGAAGCAGGTTGAGGGAGGGTGAAGCAGGTTGAGGGAGGGTGAAGCAGGTTGAGGGAGGGTGAAACATGTTGAAGGAGGGTGAAGCAGGTTGAGGGAGGGTGAAGCAGGTTGAGGGAGGTGAAGCAGGTTGAGGTAAACAGGTTGAGGGAGGGTGAAGCAGGTTGAGGGAGGGTGAAGCAGGTTGAGGGGGGTGAAGCAGGTTGAGGGAGGGTGAAGCAGGTTGAAGGAGGGTGAAGCAGGTTGAGAGAGGGTGAAACAGGTTGAGGGAGGGTGAAGCATGTTGAGGGAGGGTGAAGCAGGTTGAGGGAGGGTGAAACTGGTTGAGGGAGGGTGAAGCAGGTTGAGGGAGGGTGCAACAGGTTGAGGGAGGGTGAAGCAGGTTGAGGGAGGGTGAAGCAGGTTGAGGGAAGGTGAAACAGGTTGAGTGAGGGTGAAACAGGTTGAGGGAGGGTGAAGCATGTTGAGGGAGAGTGCAACAATATCCATATCTCGCAGCATTGATCTTTCGAGGCTGAGAAACCAGACATAGATGTGGTGGAATAGTAGACAGTGGAGTCAACATACACTTGTGGATTCTCTCTCAGAGCTTTCCTTCAAATGCAGGAAAGAAGTGAAGAACTGACGAAGGTGTATACCTTCAAGGAGGGAGTAGACTGCAACTTCTGTCTATCAACAAATATTTTTTTGGACAATAATACGAAGAGAACTCGAAGTGTACTTCATTAACTTGTCAGGTTAGGTAAGCTTCGTCAGGAAACAGGACAAGTGTTTCCTGACGCGGGTCTTAGTCATATGATGACCTGCAGCTGGAGCTTTTGGTCATCTGACCGAGGCCTTTCGCTGGCTTACCAGTCCACCCCCTTATAAAAATTAGGGTTATGATTTTGTCATGCAAGAGGAGCCACATGTCTGTAGCTCACCCAGCAGAATCAGCAGACTTGTAGAGGTCACTACTCGCCGGTTGGGGTACAGGTATCTCTGGGAGTCTGCACCACCAGTTAATGTAAACTTTACCAAATGTAAACTCTGACAGATCAACTATTGTCACACCTTGCGTCACTGTGTATTGTAATGCGAAAAAAAAACCCGAATTCAGAAGTTGTCATTTTGGAACAATTCCACAACTTTGTCCGTTTTAATAACTCATAATTAACTCATAACCACATATAACTACCTTGCGATGTTTTGCATCTGAATCCACGACTGCGTAAACTCCTTACTACTGTCCTGAATTCAATAAATTTGAGAATAGTTCAGTTACCATTGTAACCTTAAACACTAATGTTGGGAACAATTATCTGTAGCTATTATATGCCTCTATAATGCCTCTTCATGTCTCTTTAACCACAGGGGGAGTTGAATGATAGCTCAACATTCAACTCTTCCTGTGGTTATGATGCAAGTCTATTAATTTGACTACTGACCACAGGATGGGTACTGAGTGCATTAAAAAAAACTATGAAACTATGAAGCTATTAAGACTTGAACCACATGGTAAGGGTGAGGCTGAGGGGAGAGGGCGAAGGGAAAGCTGAGGGAGAAGGATAGGGAGAGGAAAGTGTGAGGGGAAATGCGTAGAGAAAGGATGAGGGATATGGAAAAGATAACAGTGAAGAGAAGGGTGATGGTGGAAGAGTGAGAGGCAAAATTAAGGGCAATTGGGAAAGAGGGAACGAGTAATGTTGAAGAGAGAGTGTTGAGGGTAGGATGAAGGGAGAGTGTTGAGGGTAGAATGAAGGGAGAGTGTTGAGGGTAGAATTAAGGGAGAGTGCCAGTTGAGGGTAGATTGAAGAAAGAGTGTTAAGGGTAGGGTGAAGGGAGAGTGTTGAGGGTAGGGTGAAGGGAGAGTGTTGAGGGTAGGATGAAGGGAGAGTGTTGAGGGTAGGATGAAGGGAGAGTGTTGAGGGTAGGATGTAGGGAAAGTGTTGAGGGTAGGGTAAAAGGAGTGTTGAGGGTAGGATGAAGGGAGAGTGTTGAGGGTAGGATGAAGGGAGAGTGTTGAGGGTAGGATGAAGGGAGAGTGTTGAGGGTAGGATGAAGAGAGTGTTGAGGGTAGGATGAAGGGAGAGTGTTGAGGGTAGGTGAAGGAGAGTGTTGAGGGTAGGATGAAGGGAGAGTGTTAGGAAGGATGAAGGGAGAGTGTTGAGGGTAGGATGAAGGGAGAGTGTTAAGGGAAGGATGAAGGGAGAGTGTTGAGGGTAGGATGAAGGGAGAGTGTTGAGGGTAGGATGAAGGGAGAGTGTTGAGGGTAGGGTAAAAGGAGTGTTGAGGGTAGGATGAAGGGAAAGTGTTGAGGGTAGGGTGAAGGGAGTGTTGGTAGAAGAGGGTGAGGGGAGACAGGGAAAGGGGAAAGGAGATATCTCAGAAAAATAAACTTCTTACGACTGACAGCTTTAGGGAGAGTGAAGGATGAACTAGGATATTCCAAAGCCTCATGGGGAGGAAGTAATGGGAGAGAGGTGGAAGAACATGGGGAGGAGGTAGTGGGAGAGGAGTGGATGAACATGAGGAGGAGGCAGTGGGAGAGGAGTGGATGAACATGAGGAGGAGGCAGTGGGAGAGGAGTGGATGAACATGAGGAGGAGGCAGTGGGAGAAAGGTGGAGGATCATGGGGAGGAGGTAGTAGGCGAGGGGTGGAGGAAGGGGCTGAGTTGGTGTTCCCTGACCGTCGTGAAGGGAAGGGGGTGTTCCCCGACTGTCATGAAGAGAAGGGGGTGTTCCCTGACCGTCATGAAGGGAATGGGGTGTTCCCTGACCGTCATGAAGGAAAGGAGGTGTTCCCTGACCTTCATGAAGGGAAGGGGGTGTTCCCTGACCTTCATGAAGGGAAGGGGGTGTTCCCTGACCTTCATGAAGGAAAGGGGGTGTTCCCTGACCTTCATGAAGGGAAGGGGGTGTTCCATGACCTTCATGAAACCTTCATGAAGGGAAGGGGGTGTTCCCTGACCTTCATTAAGGGAAGGGGTGTTCCCTGACCGTCATGAAGGGAAAGGGGTGTTCCATGACCTTCATGAAGGGAAGGGGTGGCGAGACCTGTGGTGATAAAGCGGAAAGTTTATCATTGATCATTGAATTTGTGAGAAGTTCAATACCTGGAGTTAGAGTGCGTACTCACTGATATGCATTTATAGGGGGGATGAATCTCAGCTCCTGGTCCAACCTCAGCGTCTACAACAGACCTGCAATAATGGTGTGTAACGTCTTGGGCCTTAACATACCTACTCCTAAAGCTGTCATAGGAGTTCGCATCCACAGGTTTCTCATCAGGCTTATTCCACTTAGCATTTTTAGAACGTAAAACAAATTTCCAACTGTTAAGATGCGTCTCGCATCTTAACAGTCTACCTTCTTCATGCTGCCAAGTCCTCTGATTGTTTTGTACATCAGTGATTTCTTTGTCTACTAGTGTCAATAACAATACTTGTAACTTTCAAAACAGAAGCAATGCAATACTGTATATATTATGGGGTATATTTCTCTCGATACATAACAAACCAATTTGCACACGTCTTACTCATCTACCTACAGCTATTAAATACCATTAATATAATGATTTAAGTTTACCCTCGACTTTTTAAGCTGTTCATCTCTCTACTTCCTGTTCGGCTTGTGTGTTAACATGTGCTATTGGTGAAAAAAAATACCACAGAGAAAATAGGAAATAAAACCTCAGCTCCTTCATGTGTTTCCACACACATCTTTATCGCTCAGGTTTATTTCCTATTTTCACTATAGCATTTTTTTTCATATTTGCAATCACGAGTTTTATTGTGG
Source organism: Cherax destructor (assembly GCA_009830355.1). Taxonomy (NCBI): domain Eukaryota; kingdom Metazoa; phylum Arthropoda; class Malacostraca; order Decapoda; family Parastacidae; genus Cherax; species Cherax destructor. The sequence continues at coordinate 169,574 of WNWK01002085.1, forward strand.
TTTCTTCCATGCCAATGATGCTATGCTTCGGTGATTATTCAAAAGAGTTTTGTCTCTGTGAAAGGTGTGACATCTGGATGATCGTCTACTACTCTGTCCTTAATCTCATTGATTTTATGGGGTACCACTAGCATTTGCATAGCACATTCTGGTTCTTCAGGCATTTACTTTGGGCTGGAAAAGGGAGTGTGGGGGAAAGGGGAAAGGAAGAGAGAAATGGAGGTACCATTGAAGGGAAGGAGAGGTAATAGGGAAGATCTAGGATGTGAAATAGGTAGCGTCGGTGATGACAAGGGGAAGATGAAGGGAAGTGAAGATACAGGCAGGACTGCGGAGTAGAAATGCAAGGACGATTGAAAATGGAGGAATTGGAAAAAGGAAGGAGGGAAGGCACTGGTGGAGGTGTAAGAGAGGGAAGAAAACAGATGCTATGGAGGGGAAGTGAGACTAGGATAGGAGAAGTTAGAAGTGAATGAGGATGAGGTGAAGGAAGATGTGAGAGGGATACGGAAAGAACGTGGGAAATGTGCGAAAGGAGAAGTGGGAAGAAGGGCAGAGGCAATGAAGGCTTAATGATCATTACTCCTAATTGTTGGCAGTTAGCGCTTGTCCCTCTGGACAAGCCCATACCTTGCCACACCGCTCTTGGCTCCATGGCTGCCTCTCTCTCTCTCTCTCTCTCTCTCTCTCTCTCTCTCTCTCTCTGTTTACCACTCCCACCTTGACTATATGTTGCTGTGTTCTCTCCTTTTATGTCCGAGTCCTGAGCAGTTCTCTTCCCACACATCCCAGACAGAAAGTAGAGTTTAGCTTGCAAAACAGTCAAGAAACTGTCATTAACTTTTGTATATTTAGGTGTAAACAGAAAAAGAGACAGAAGTATATATGGATACATAGAATGGGAGAGTGACAGAGAGAGAGAGAGAGAGAGAGAGAGAGAGAGAGAGAGAGAGAGAGAGAGAGAGAGAGAGAGAAGGAGGAAGATAGAGAGCATTTTCATTAAATCTGGGGTGGAGACACACCCCTGCATCCCTCAAAAGGTAAGTTCCAGGTGTTGCAAATTGTTGAGATTCATCTTTGCACACTCTGGCCGCAGCACATCTTGCATCATGGGTAAAAATGACTTCCTCAGTCTTAGCGAAAGCCTAATTCTTACCCAGGAGGAAAATATACCTGTAAAAGCTAAATTACCTGAGATTAGACCATGGATACTAAGCACTCTGAGGGGCTAGCACGATTACCATACTTATACACCAACCTTCTCTCTTTCTCACTGTCTGTCTGTCTGTCTGTCTTTTACACAGGGTTTTACAAGGATAGGTTAAGGTCCCTAACCTTATTTACAAGCTAAGAGCTATTACCTACGGAAGTTCATTTGAAAGACTTTTTTTTATGAGTACACAAACAGGGAACAGGATGAAGTTGGAGCCATCTGTGGACCAGCGATTTCATTTGATCAACTGACTATTTCGTTGATGTCATTATGCTGTACGAACATTATCTCTCTCTCTCTCTCTCTCTCTCTCTCTCTCTCTCTCTCTCTCTCTCTCTCTCTCGGGAATATAAGCATATTTTCACTGTAAATACATTCATTATAGAAATATTGTAATTTAAAATAATATAAAGAATAATGGAAGCAATTAACATCCAGGATAATTACACGAGATCTTGTCTAGCCCAGGTTAATTACTGTAGATATGAGACTACCTAATTAGGAAGCTCGAGCCGTACTTGGTGAGGGGTGTGAGGGAGGGAGGATAGATGGAAGGGAGAGTGAGTGGGAAGGAAGGAGGCAGTGGAGGATTGAGGGGTGGAAGGGTGGTAGAGAGGGAAGAACGGAGGTAGGGAGGGAGAGAGGGTAAGATGGAGTAAAGGCGGTAAGGAGGGAGGGAGGGAATGAGGCAATAAGAGTAAGACAGAGTTTTTTTTTTTTGGCTTTTAGCAAGACTGGATGGATACATCTGCAGTGTGCTGCTACGTTATTCTATATGATAGCCACATAGCCGGACAAAAGCCAGCTGTTTTCCTGTCACGTCACGGGGAATTTATTCAGTGAGACGGAGGGAAGGAGGGAGAGAAACAGGTAATCAAGGGCAGCCTCCTTACTAGGGATGCAGCAAGAACGCGAAGAAATGGTTAGAAATGACTCACCTTAACGAGTTCCATAAATAACAGAAAACATGTCTTCAATACACAAGTTGTAAATAATTTCAATATACTGAGACTTGGAACAGAGGAGGCTGTTTCCATACAGGTATTATAATCAGATATAATTGTGCTATTTAAAGTGTCTCCTCTGAATGTTAATGAGTGTGACCAAGAGCTGGAGGTCATCTTTGCCTATTCTCAGCAAACTCAGCAATGTAACTGCAAATAAGCAACTGCAGACGGAAGCGGTGCAGAAGGGATATTAGGCACACTTTCTGCACTAACAGAGAGAATCAGCACTTGAGTGGAAGACAACGTTCAGTTCTCCTGTGGGAAACTTAACAGCATTTGTACTACACATTAAATATTGAAGATGCAACACCACCGCCATGAGTGTTCTTCCTGTAACTACAAACGCGCACACACACACACACACACACACACACCGATGGCCCCGATGGCATGGTGGCTAGCGCTCTTGCTTCAATTCCCGGCGGTGCCGAAACATTTCGAAGTGTTTCGTTACACACACACACATACATACATACAACAGGCCTAGTGTCTAATCGACATGTGTCAAAGGGATGTTAGGAAGCATTTCTTCAGCCACAGAGTAGTCAGGAAGTGGAATAGTCTAGAGAAAGATATAGTGGAGGCAGGAACCATACATAGTTTTAAGACGAGGTATGATAAAGCTCATGGAGCAGGGAGAGCAGAGACCCAGTAGCGGACAGCGAAGAGGCGGGGCCAGGAGCTGAGTCTCGACCCCTGCAACCACAATTAGGTGAGTACAATTAGGTGAGTACACACATCTGAGGCACACATCAATCAGATAACTGCTGCAGCATACGGGCGGCTGGTAAACATAAGAATAGCATTCCAATACCTCACTAAGGAATCATTCAAGACTCTGTACACCATATACGTCAGGCCCATACTGGAGTATGCAGCACCATTTTGGAACCCACACCTGGTCAAGCACGTCAAGAAATTAGAGAAAGTGCAGAGGTTTGCAACAAGACTAGTCCCAGAGCTAAGGGGATTGTCCTACGAAGAAAGGTTAAGGGAAATTGGCCTGACGACACTAGAGGACAGGAGGGTTAGGGGAGACATGATAACGACATATAAAATACTGCGAGGAATAGATAAGGTGGACAGAGACAAGATGTTCCAGAGAGGGGACACAGAAACTAGGGGTCACAATTGGAAGTTGAAGACTCCTATGAGTCAAAGGGATGTTAGGAAGTATTTATTCAGTCATAGAGTTGTCAGGAAGTGGAATAGCCTAGAAAGCGACGTAGTGGAGGCAGGAACCATACATAGTTTTAAGACGAGGTTTGATAAAGCTCATGGAGCAGGGAGAGAGAGGACCTAGTAGCAATTAGTGAAGAGGCGGGGCCAGGAGCTATGACTCGACCCCTGCAACCACAAATAGGTGAGTACAAATAGGTGAGTACACACACTTGTTGACAGGCTAGAACAACAAGAAAAGTTACTTAATAGCTCTTAGAATTAAAAAAAAAAAAACATGCGTCAGGACGACGGTCAGAAAGCACTGTACACGCTGTCCTTCGTTGGCCGGAAGAAAAGATTAGATATGATAACCACACATTATTTTTGTGCCACACTGGCCGTGTCATATCCAAGGTATAGTGAACCCCCAAAGAGGGAAACACATTCACCATCATTCATTCAATAGCTGTCTTACCAGAAGTGCGCAGACATTACCTCACATCCTCGCCCACTTACAGAATTTCATAATGAGAAAGTTATCCCTAAGACTTCCATTATCAAGAGGTGCCGAAACAGGTTAACAAAAATTTGGTTAACACATTGACCTGCGAGTTTCAGGCCTCTTCTGCCACGGGTTCGAGTCCCATCCGTTCTGTAAGTGATACAACTGCTGGAAATAAAATGAAAATAACATAGCAGTTACTGAAGAGGAACCACGTGAGTTTTGCTATAGCGAGGCTCCTATTTAGTGACGTCTCTGACTTATTTCTAGTAAACCATCCCTACAGATACCTACAAAATAACAATTTCTAGTAAACCATCCCTACAGATACCTACAAAATAACAATTTCTAGTAAACCATCCCTACAGATACCTACAAAATGCCAATTTCTTGTATATCAACTCCAAAGTTACCTACATATGGACATTTGCATGTGCTCTGAGACGAATGTAATCACGCTGAACAATAACAAGCAAGCAGAAAGTGACGGAGAGATTTATGGTGTAAGAAAAGGAGAGTAAAAGAGTCAGTGAGGGCAAGCATGAGAGGCAGGAACAAATAAACAGACAGAAAGCTGACATCATCACCTCTGTTGAGTTTGGTGTAAGGGAGCTAACTGCCTTCGGTCAATACAGACCACTCTTTTCCCTTGCCATGTTGACACCTTTCTTGACACCTGTTTATCTGACACCTCTATTTTGACACCTATCTCTTGACACCTCTCTCTCTCTCTTGATACTTTTCTCTTGACACCTTTCTCACGACACTTCCCTCTTGACACTCTCTCTCTGTCATTCTTGATGCCTTTCTCTGGACACCTTTCTCTTGACACCTTTTACATGACACCTCTTGACACCTCTAAGTACCCCTTATGAAAGGTTGAAGAATTGAGACGCTTATGCAACATATGGGAATCTTTATTGAAGAAACGTTTCGCCCCACAGTGGCTTCATCAGTCCTGCTTTGTATTGGACTGATGAAGCCACTGTGGGAAACTTTCTTCAATAAAGATTCCTATGTTGCATAAGTGTCTCAATTCTTCAACTTGTCGGTTTTCAAAACCATTTATCACACCCCTTATGAAAACTGACTCATTTGAAAATAAAATTTCCAACCAAGTCTTGTTGTTTTTCCTGTGATAATGACAAGTTGTCACAATAGACTCAAAATCTAAACACTAGGACATTTTACCTTGAACCTTGGTCACTTGGAGTGACTTGGAGTCACTTGGAGTGACCTAGGTCTCAGGGTCAAAACGTTATCAGTAAAATGCAGTTGGCCTTTTCATTTCATATGTTTGTCCAACTTCTTGTTCTTGTCTCCTTCCTTTATGTCCTGATGTAAATTGCATTGGCGCTGCGTACTCGAGAGCTGGTCACACATAAGAGGCAACAAGTAATTTAAAAGAGTCTTTGTGACGGTTCCTGTTTGCCACTATGTTTGGGCTGCCAGTGTTATTCTGTTTATATGTCCTTCAGGAGGTGTGTGTGTGTGTGTGTGTGTATATGTGTGTGTGTGTGTGTGTGTGTGTGTGTGTGTGTATATGTGTGTGTGTGTGTGTGTGTGTGTGTGTGTGTGTGTGTGTGTGCGTGCGTGCATTAAGTTGATATATTTTATGTCATAATCGTGTAATTGAACTCGCGAGTGAGCTTTTATGAACTCTTTCTTAATTACCACACCTGTCTGAAACACAATAAGACAACACCACAGAGCAAAACACAGCAAAAACACCCCACAACAAAACGCAACACAACACCAGACAACACAACACCAGACAACACAACACAACACCACACCGAAAAGTCAACGTGTGTTTGCCCAAGGGGTGGCAGTGTTTTCCCCAAGACCATCTAGTACAAAATTCGACGGTAAATCTCCACAACGGCCGTACCTTCAGTGCCATTCATCTTGATAAAGCTTTTAAGGAGACGCTGGAGGTGTCTTTTACAGCTTCGTGAGACGGGCCACTACCAGAGCCAGACCTCTGAACGGGACCTACGGGAGGACATGAACGGGGGGTAGTGAACGTGCCTTCCCCGTGACCGAACTCAACATCCTGACATATAATCTGGCCCACACTTGAGCAAACACGTAAGGTAGGAGGGCGGGTCGAGGTTGTTGTGGTGGGAGACTATAGGACAGAGAGAGAGAGAGAGAGAGAGAGAGAGAGAGAGAGAGAGAGAGAGAGAGAGAGAGAGAGAGAGAGAGAGAGAGAGAGAGATTTAAGAAGATATACGATAAGGCTTTTGGAGCCGGGAGAGAGTGGACCCAGTAGCGGACAGCGAAGAGGCGGGGGCCAGGAGTTGTGAATTGACCCCTGTAATTACATATAGGTGAGTACACACACACATGGTGGCTAGCGCGTCTTGCTTCACGCACGGAGGGCCGGTTCAATTCCCGGCGGGGCCGAAATATTTCGAAGTGTTTCCTTACACACACACACACACACATATATGCAACAGGCCTAGTGTCTAATCGACATGTGCCTAGGACAAAATGGTAACTAACACACACACACACACACACACACACACACACACACAAGAAAAAAATAGCATGATACCATTGTTTACCAAGTTAGAAAAAATAAAAAAAATAGCACTGGGAGTTTTTCATGGAATTGTGTGGTTAAAACATGAGAACAAAATATATATATGGTGACAATGTGAACAGGGCACTCGGGAACCAAGTCATATATACAAATTATGAATTATAATAACTGGAAAAAAATAGTGATGAATTGAAATAATGATAAATTGCGAGAATGATATAACCCGAAAGAACTGCATTAACTTTAATAAATGGTGATGACATTAAAGAATGGTGATGACATTAAAGAATGGTGATGACATTAAAGAATGTCAGTTACCTGAGAGAATGGTAAATGGTTCGAAAGAAGAATAAACAATAAATATTAAATACCAAAAGAGTGTTTACACTGGCAAGAAGACAAGGCTCTCACCATGAGGATAAAACAAAAACTCTTTGATTTCGTGCCGCAAAATCAGCCTAACAGCCATATTTTATGGGTTTAGAGGACGCAAGTGGTTGGTTTATTGGTTTATCGACTACCCGAGGGTCGCCTCCTGCAACAACACCAATCGTCGTATATATCTTGTATAGGTGGTGTTTAAAATCCGGTGAGTGGTATTTATATAGGTCAGAAATGAGATAATCCAGTGGCCGAGTGCAACATTATCAGTGACTGAATGCAACATTATATATAACCGAGTGCAACATTATCTATAACCGAGTGCAGCATTATCTATAACCGAGTGCAGCATTATCTATAACCGAGTGCAACATTATCTATAAACGAGTGCAGCATTATCTATAACCGAGTGCAGCATTATCTATAACCGAGTGCAGCATTATCTATAACCGAGTGCAACATTATCTATAAACGAGTGCAGCATTATCTATAACCGAGTGCAGCATTATCTATAACCGAGTGCAGCATTATCGGTAGCCAAGTGTAACATTCTCACTGGATGAGTGAAGCATTCTCATTGGTTGAGAGAAACATGGAAAATACAAGTAAACGTGACACAAAATGAAGCGACGAAAGGGCAAATAAAGAGGATAGACTCAAAAAAACAAAAAAATAGACGAATGAGAAAGAAAACAGAGACCAAAAATTAAGAAGAAATAAAGAACTATAGAAACATGATCTGGGAACCGGAAAAAAACAACAACTCGACAAACGCCGTAAATCACATATGAACACCAAGAGAACAAATGAACCTCGCGCATCTGTACACACTCGAACCCCAGGAGTAGAACCCAGCATTACGAGGGGAAAACAAAGGCCAGTTCATCATCAGCTGGATACCCGTACCTTATGAACTGGTTCAATTAGGCAGGAGAAGTTCATAAATAGGTCCAATAGGGAGCACGAGAACCTCGTAAATAGACCCAGAAGGACAGGGAGAGAAGCAGGCAGCTACGTGACCAAGGGCCCCCAGTACCCTGCCTATTTTGTATCGTTGAGGGGAATGTGTCGAGACCAAGAGATTCATGCCCATTGGTTATTGATTAGTCGCGTGAAGTGGGAGGAGTCCACAGCCTTGATGGGAAGGACATTTTTTTTGCAAATAATTTTTTGGGGGCGGTTATCATTTACTCTCTCTCTCTCTCTCGCTCTATTCTTTTGATGCACTTATGTGAGTGGTACTGATATCTTTGAAACCATGCGGAGTGCGACTGTTATCTCTGATATCTTTTTAAGTGAGATTCTTACCTCTGATATCCCTGGGAGAGTGGAAATGCTGTCTTTAGCATCTCATGCTGTATTTAATATGCTTGCCAGAGTGGGACTGATATCTTTGATACAAATGAATGAGTATTTCTGTTATTTTAAAAAAAAAACTAAGCATTCCTAACTCCAGAAACGCATTTTTTTAATACTCTTCAGAAATATTTTCGGAACTGGATACTAGAGTGTGGTGCCGACAGTAGTTAAGAAAAGACACAGCTGCTTTTATTTCGACAACCTTTTCATATGTGGAAAGCTTTATCATTCCGCTGTCTTAGCAAAGCTCTACTACACAGAGCAAAAAAATTTCCCAGCTGAAGCTTGCGTGCTGTGTAGAGCTCTGCCAGTCCATCGACTTAATAAAGCTGTACACAGAGCGAAGCGTCGAACCAGTAAAAGCTTACACTACTTCCCAACTCATTTCTTGGTGTGATGAAACAGCTTAGTGATCCAAAGGTTAGGTTAGGTAAGGTTCGTCAGGACACAGGACAAGTGTTTCCTGACGCGGAACTTCTGGTCATCTGATTTAGGCCACTGAATTTATATGTGGTTTTGACATCTCTCACACTGAGATACCACCTAAACCCCCTGGAATCATCAACACTTCCCCTCCCCTGACATCAACAACATCAAAATTATTACACAGTAACTGACTTCAGGGGTGAACTTTATAAGCGATACTCTATAGGAAAAGCAATCATTGGGAATTTATAAACTATAAAAAAATCCAATTTTTTTGTTATCCAAAAAAAATGTCAACCGGCATTTAATTGCAAATTGAATGTGACTTTTTATCTGCATATTAGTTTAGATATTTTATAACTGAGCCAAAGACATGGTATAAAATTCGCTGCTGAATTGTCAGCTTTACAATACACTGATTAACTTAAGAAAAAAAACTACGATGGAAAAAAAGCATTTGGGTGATATGAATCAGACATTAAATTATTGATTTCACTGTTGGAGAATTATTATAATAATAATAATAATAATAATAATAATAATAATAATAATAATAATAATAATAATATTATTATTATTATTATTATTATTATTATTATTATTATTATTATTATTATTATTTCGTTCATCGAGAAGTGGAAACCCATAGAAGCAAGACGGTGCCTGGGGAATGAAAGGTAATCAAGTTTGATCTGATGAAAGGGTTACTCTAATTCCACAGATCAAGAGCCATTCATCGGGCGATAGACTGAGGAGGAAATTATTAGAAGAGCTGATATATGAAAAAAAAGCGAAAAACACGAAATACGTATTGAAATTGGAGTTAGTGGAGACGAGTAATTTTTAGATATGATGAGCTGTTGGAGTGTATGCACCGTCATATTTATGAATGAATTGAATTCATGGACGTTGGTTACACGGTCTCGAGTCCTGGAGGTGGGAAGCTTATTAGTGACTGCTCTTCGGAGGAGCGTTTGAATTCTTTTGTCCGCAGACATTTTTGGCAAGAAAGCTGTGTAGTATGAACGACTTTGAACGTGTTTCCCTCTCTGTGGTCCCCGTGCTTTGGTGAGAAACATCAGAGGTGTTGAAAAACAGCGCAACTTGTGAAGAAATAACAGGTGCAGAGTAAGCTTTTATGGTGACAACTTTTCGCTCTATGTAGAGCTTTTTCAAGTTAGTTTTCTTCATTACTATTGCAAAACATCTTTAAATCTAGTATGTTTCATTGTAATGGAAAGACACTTTAAACAGGAACACACTCCATTTTACTACGTTTCTCTCACAGCTTGGGTAAAACATCTCATAATATTCTCCCAGTGTATAGTATCTTTGAGTTACCAATTGGCTTAAGCCATCGCCTATGTAAATATGTTGTGTTTATTGATTTGTTTTCTCTCCTAACAATGTGCTTGTGACTTCTCTGCAGAGTCAGCCATGGAGGACTGGGCGTGGGAGGAGATGTCGGCCTCCAAGCATGGAAACGGCTCTTCGGAGACGCCTGGAAGAGGCTGGGGCAGCAGCCTCGCACAGAAGGAAGAGACCGCTCGACGACAAGCGGCGTGCGAAGCTCTCCACGCGACTTTACCGACCCCGGACCCTTCTTTCGGTGAGTGTTTAATCCCTCTTCATACACCGAACTCGCTCTTAAGTGAGTGTTGGGTACGCTTGATACACCAAACTCACACTAATGTGAGTTGTTGGATACGCTTGGTACACTGATTTCTTCTTTCAGTAAGTGGACATATTCTGTGCTTCGGTGAGGTTTGTGTCCCCTTGATTTACTGAACCCATCCTCCTGTGAGAGATGGATTTGCTTGGTCAGCCGAACTCGTGCTTCGGGTGGTTTTGGGATCCATTTGGTTCACCGAACCACAGCCAGGAACAAACGGACCAACTTAGTCCACCGAACCTGGGACGCGGAGAGAGAGAGAGAGAGAGAGAGAGAGAGAGAGAGAGAGAGAGAGAGAGAGAGAGAGAGAGAGAGAGAGAGAGAAAGCTCACACAAGTAGGGAGTCTGGTTACCTGTGAAAGCAGTAGCTTGACATTTACCTAAGGACAGGAAGCCTCTCTCCTTTCACACACATTACCTGGACAAGGAGAGGCTAGGATAGAGAACAAGGTCACTTTGAGTATCGAAGGACGTGAAGGAATAGACGGAAGGAGGTCACACTGAAGATCGATAGGGAGATGAATAGAGGGATGGAGATCACTTTAAGGGGGATGGGTTGGGTTACTCGGTGGACGATGGACAAGGGAAGGGATGAAACTGGGATGGAGAAAATAGAAAAGAGTGGATAGTGCAAAGAACAAGACCCCTAAGGAAGAGGAAGTAGGAAGACAGGATGGTTAAAGAGAGGAAATAACCGGTTCGGGGGGAGATGGGGAATGGGGGAAAGAGGCTCTGTGGATTGGCTAGAGGAAAAGATGGTCCATTCGAGGGGACAGAAATCCTCAATAATAATAATAACACAGGAGAAAGAGAGGGGGAAGAAATGGGTCAGTTTAAGTCGCCTCGTATCTTTGGTCACTTTAATTCGAAGCCTTTCTCCCAAGTCCGAGGATAAATATATCTTAGAAAACAACATGCCATCCAGAGGGGAAATGCTTGTTGCGTACTGGGCTCACATCCAGCTTCAGAGGAGCTGGAGGAGATTCATAATCTTTGATATATTGTACCAATGTATTCATGTTTGTGCTTTTTGAATAAATTATCCCTGACAAACAAAATTTATATAATAGGTAAAACTGGACAATTAGCAAGAACTCATTTAAAATTAAGTCCTTTCTAAAATTTTCTCTTATACGTTTAAAGATATATTTTTTTTCATTTATGTTAATGTAAAAATTAATAATTTTGTACCAAAACAACCTTAGGAAACTTACTTAACCTTATTACAGTAAGCGCAATTTAATTTAGCCTAATTCAACTAAACATATTTTAGATAAGTTTACAATAATTTAATAATGAACAAACAAAATGAAATATATTTTTTCGATAGGTTCAGGATGATTTTTGCGAAATTATTGCACAAATTTTCACTTGTCTTATTCGACAAGAAAAGCGTTGCTATTTAAGCCAAAAACAGCAAGTTTTATCTATTCGGCACATTAAATATATATATATATATATATATATATATATATATATATATATATATATATACACACATAAAGCAAGATAATTCACGGGAGATTGTTGCCAACTTCAGGTTCAAGATGTTGGATAGTTTACTCTCCTGAGTTTGCTTACTATCACGTCCCCGAGCAAGACCGTGAGCGGAATTAATGGAGTAAATTTTACGATCTTGGTAGCGCGAGCGTCAACAATGACAAGAATGTACTCATCTAGTTGTTGTTGCAGGGGTCGATTCATAGCACCTGGCCCCCGCCTCTTCACTGGCCGCTACTGTGTGTGTATGTGTGTGTGTGTGTGTGTGTGTGTGTGTGTGTGTGTGTGTGTTAATCCTGTTGATACCGTGCAAAGCTTGTCCAATTATCTGACAAAATTACCCATTAATGCAAAGTACAATTTACCCAAAAAAATGACATTAAATTTATGTGGTCATTTTTTTTCTAACATATGAAGGAACATACGTTGGTTGTATCCGAGGATAAACACTGTTTTCATTTCATCCTAAAAGTTGGATAAGGATAAGTAAACATGTGAAGGATTACATATGGTGACCACAGGAAGGATTAGAAATGGTGACCATATGTGGGATTAATTACCTTAACCACTGGTCTTGGAAGACGCAGCCCATACTTATTAAACCTACAAAGTGAGCTTTTAAAAATCCATTACTTCTGAGAACTTCAACGGGAACCTTTAAAAACTACAATGAAGACTCATAAAAGCTAAAATGGGGACTACAACAGGTATCCAACGGTACTGCCACAGCTGCACTCGCTGGGGAAATCATCTTTACTCACTCACCAACTCACGACTCGAAGGCTTATTGTGATAAATTGTTTAAAACATTGATTTACGGAACATTATACGCAGCATTTTATAATTATACTTGTTAGTGCAGAAAATGAAGGAATGAAAAAAAAAAATCCAGAGGTTCTATTGCAAGAGTATTGTCTCAGCATTTCTGTGAGTAGAGAGAAATTTTCGCCACGAGTGTCTGATGAAGACACTCGTTGTCTTTAATAAATGTCCTAAAATGTACTTAAGTGTATTTTGCAGAGTTTGTCAGTATCACCAGACCATTTAGAAATCACTGTGTGTAGAGCTTTTTTTGTGTGAAAGATTTAATAAAGAGCGAAAAGTTCTCTCATTGAAAGTTTGTCCTAGACTTGTGTCTTTTTGGCCAAATGATCGTTGCTTCATAAGCCAGGATTGCAAATTTAATTCCAGAAAAAAAAAAGAAATCTTGCTAAAATTACTTGTCGTAAATAACTTAACCCGACCATCTGAGGTCCGCATAAATGGTTAATGGGGTTTAATGTCCATTGACTACAGAAGGGTCATTAATATTGCATGTTCCCTGTTCACAAATAGTCAAGAGTACCTTAACCTCTAAAAACGTTTTATATATATATATATATATATATATATATATATATATATATATATATATATATATATATATATATATATATATATATATATATATATTACTGACGAGTAAACATTAGTAACTAAATTTATGCAGTAAAATTCACAGAATATATAATTAAGTCAATTCTAAAATTTCCTCTTATACGTTTAAAGATTTTTTTCATTTATGTTAACGTAAAAATTAATAATTTTCTACCAAAAGAACCTCAGGAAGCTTACCTAACCTTATTATAACAAGCGCAATTTAATTTAGTCTTGTCCAACTAAATATATTTTAAATAAGTTTACAATAATTTAATAAAAAGGAAAACACAATGAAATATATTTTTCGATAGGTTCAGAATGATTTTTGCAAAATTATTACATAAACAAATTTTCGCTTGCCTTATTCGGCAAGAAGAGCGTTGCTATTTAAGCCAAAATCTCAAGTTTTACCTATTCGGCACGACATTATATAATTTTATATATATATATATATATATATATATATATATATATATATATATATATATATATATATATATATATATATATATATATTAATTATTCCTGTGAATTTTGCTGCATAAATTTAGTTACTAATGTTTCTCGTTAGTAAAATATTAAAACACCAATGAAATGCATTAATTGAAACATGAGAAAAACAACAACAATATTTTAAACATGAACGAAATATAAAATAAACCTTAATACTAATGTGATGTTCTGGCTAATTTCCCAAGATTTATAGACTGAGTAAATATATGCTCGTCGTGTTTCCCCATTTACTCCAGCTCTCTTTATTTATAGTTGTAAATCTGGCTCGAGTGACGGCTGGAGTTGGCTGCTCGCCTCTGCTTGTTTGGCACCGTGTCCAAGATCCTGTCTCTCAGGGTACCTGCTTAGTTATTGCCCCCTGTGTCCACACCTGACTCTCACACTCGTGATAACTGATAACTTGTCTCATTTTGTCAACATATTTCAATATATATTTCAACACATTTCATTGTGTTTGTTTATTATTAAATTATTGTGAACTTATATAAAATATATTTAGTTGGATTAGGCTAAATTAAATTACGCTTGTTATAAAGATTAGGTAAGTTTCCTGAGGTTCTTTTGGTACAAAATCCTTAATTTTTATGTTAACATTAATTAAAAAATATATACCTTTAAATGTACAAGAGATAATATTAGAAAGAACCTAATTTTAAATGAGTTCTTGCTAATTGACTAGTTTTACCTATTCGGCACGATATATATATATATATATATATATATATATATATATATATATATATATATATATATATATATATATATATATATATATATATATATAAAGTCGTTAATTAACGGTCTTTACGAGTGATAAAATTTTGGTGGTTGAGTGCAGCGTTGGAGGGTAAGGAAAGTCCTGCAGTTCATATCTAACAAACTGTAAACATAAACGAATACCAAGTCCAAGTGTTTAGCTAAGCACACCCTGGTTAGTGCCAGATGTCTACCTCAGTATAGCTTGGTCAGAGACAGACATCCACTTTAGCATTCCCTGGTCAGATACATGTGTAGCTCAGTATGCCTAGGGCAGAGTCAGACGTATAGCTCAGTATACCTTGACCAGAGCCTAATGTGTAATTATGTACATTTAAGCGAGGGTTAGACTTGCAGCAAAATATTCTTTGGTTGCAGAATTAGGGAACGAGACAGAATAGAATAAGAAATTGATATTTATAAGACACAAAGGAAAAGTAGAAGAGAAGTTGCATCAAAGACTGCTGGTGGACTTCAGATGAACCCACTAAGAACTACTTAAGCTGTTGAATAAAGACTTGAGAAGTAGCGAACCATGGCAGCGAGCGTCATTGAGTTCCCTTTGTTAAACATGAGACATCTCGCTAGTGGAAGAGACAGTGCTTGCAAGAAACGAGACGGTTCGCTAGTGGGGGAGAGACGATGCCGGGAAGACATGAAAAGTCTCGCTAGTGGACGAGAGGATACCTATCGCTAGTGAATGCAACAGTGCCTCTCAAGATAATAACATCATGCTAGTGGTTGCAGCAATCCCACACATGATGTCAACATGGCGCTAGTAGATGCAGTTATATATATATATATATATATATATATATATATATATATATATATATATATATATATATATATATCTTCATATGATAATCCTATACTGCACGAATATGACAGTATCCTGAGGCAGATCTTTACTAAAGTACTTAACCTTACTCTAGAAGATGGGCAGTGGGACCAAGCTACACTCCCAGTCAGACTAGGAGGCATTGGTGTCCGCAAGTCATCTCAGATTGCTCTACCTGCTTTCCTGTCTTCATGCATTGCATCCAGAGGGCTTGTAGCAGCAATTCTCCCTGAACATCTTAGGGACACGATTGGAATCCATGACCAAAAGTTCGTTGATGGAGCCAGGATCTGGGATAACCTAACAGGCTCTGAAACCAGGCCTGCTCCCCCAACAACTACAAACAGTCGCACTGGGATGGCCCAATAGTAGAGAATATAGCCTCAGCAATGCTTCAGAGTGTGTCAGGGAAGGATAGAGCCCGCCTACTTGCAGTGAGAGCTCCTCATGCAGGGGACTTTCTTTTGGCTGTTCCCAACTCCAGCCTTGGCACACGCCTCGACCCACAGACCATCCGCATTGGTGTTGCCCTTCGACTTGCCGCCCCTATTCTCGCCGAACACAGGTGTATTTGTGGCAGTGAAGCAGCAGACCGATTCGGGTACCATGGTCTGTGTGTCGTAAATCCGAGGAAAGATTGCAAGACATGAAGAGGTTAATAACATTATCAAGAGGAGCCTCACAACAGCCGGATGCCCAGCAGTAAGGGAACCACCCCAACTATGCAGATCTGATGGCAACCAAAAGCGTCCAGATGGTATCACCCTTCAAGCCTGGACAGACGGCAAGCAGGTGGTGTGGGACTACACATGTGCATCTACCTTGGCTGATACCTATCTCCAGTACACCAGGGAGGAAGGAGGGGCTGCTGCCACCTTCAGGGAGTCCCAGAAGTCGAGAAAATATGGAGAACTTGCCCATCATTATATGTTTGTTCCCATAGGCTCAGAGACCCTTGGCTCATGGGGAAAGAGTGCATCTAAGTTCCTCAAGGAGCTGGGCAAAAGACTCAACAGGGTAACTAGGGATCCCAGGGCAGCTAGTTTTCTGTTCCAGCGACTCAGCGCTGCTGTTCAGAGGGGTAATGCATGCTGTATTCTGGGCACGCGCACCAGCTCGGAAGAGCTGGATGAGATTTTCGCATTATAATCAGTGACAAAGATGTAACAATATGTACTAGACATGTATCTCTCACCTCGTGTACTGTATATGCCATCTTTATATCAACAATGTATCTCTCAAATCTTTTGTACCATATTATGTAATAAAACATACCTATTGGTAAAAAAAAAATAAAAGATGGGGTGGTAGGAGAAGTGGAATATTCAAATGGCATCAGGAAGAAATCCAAATATTCTTCCTTGAAGCCTTTTTATCCACTTCTCCGAGGCTATGGGTCCCACAATTTGTACCAGAGGTGGACCCCATCCTATATATATATATATATATATATATATATATATATATATATATATATATATATTGCCGCAGTACATACGAGCAATAAACACAACAGCATTAATTTTAACCCCCAAATGCTAATCGCAATACGCATTCGTACGCAGACGAATTGTTCTCCCTCTCACGTACACTCATTCATTTAGCTCCGGTTAAAATTTTAGGTTGTATTTCTATACCCGGCTATGAAGGAACGTTACCTCATACAAAGACTTTCCTCCTCCGAGATTTGTTATGTGTTTTGGTGACTTCTAATTTGCTGACGTGTGTCTTAAATGGGTTTGTACGTGAGTTGGAGAAATGTGGAGGAATTAGTTAAGAATGAGGAGCTATTTTATTTTCTCGGCCTTTCATTGTTATTGAAAATGTTGCTGTTGAAGAGAAAGAACTTTAAAACTATGGGACTGAAAGTGTAGTTGCAATGCAATGCAATGTATACCTCTATTAACGATGACGTTTCGACCTTATTGTAGACTAATCAAGTCAGCGAAGACTTAATAGTGTGGTTAAAGACACTTATGTGCACTTCAGGACATTTATCAGAGAAAACGTTTCGCCACGAGTGGCTTCGTCAGTCCTAATACGGAGATAACTAAGTACGAGTATATATAGAGGCAGGAGTTCTTAGTTATCTCTGTATCAGGACTGAAGAAACCAGTAGAGGCGAATAATAAAGTCTAATAAATGTCCTGATCTGTACGTAAGTTTCTTTTTCACATATTGTCGGTATCACCATACCATCGTCCAAGACCTTATATTACCCACTGTGTGGGCGAAACGTTGTGGTTACTAAAGTGATCCACTAAATGAGTGTCGTTTACTCCAGCTTCATGACATACGCTATTAATAAATATAATAAATCACGGAACGGGCGGGGATTGAACTAGCGGTGAGTCGTAAAGCTTCAGACCGATGCGTTAACCACTGGGCCAGCTGGCTACAATAAGCCACTGGGCCAGCTGGCTACAATAAGATTCATCCAACTAATTATATTTATACGTGTCATTACGATTTCTCGAGTCATAAATATAATAAATCCTTTAATGGCTTGCTTCCAGGATCCTACCTGATTGCATTCCATTCCTCGTGTGCTGTATGACCACTGTAGTTTGCTTGATTACTTGCTTAATCGGGTGTGAAGCCTATCGGCTACACGAGGGTCTTTAAGGCTGGACCTCACCTGTTTACCACCAGACAAAAATGGTTTAATCCCTAAAATAGGGATTAAGGTGAACTCTCGGTATATATACATTAAGAGACATACATCTCACAGTGTACATGACTCACGAAATCGTAATGACACGATTGCAAACAAACCATACCACAGGTGGGGTTCGAACCCGCGGTCAGAGAGTCTCAAAACTCCAGACCGTCGCGTAAGCCACTGGCCCAGTGGCTTACGCGACGGTCTGGAGTTTGGGACTCTCTGACCGTGGGTTCGAACCCAACCCGTGGTATGGTTTATCTCACTGTGCATATACATCCTTTGCCAATATGGATTTAGCGCTTCCCCTTTGATATAATAAAAAAAACATAATTATTTAATGGCATAATTAACAATACAAACAAGAGAATTTACACAATTTTTATAGAATAAAAAATATTGAATACTTTTTTAAATGGATGGCAATTTTTTAGTGACAATTGCACCGAGGAAGAGGAAAAAGGAGAAGAGTGTCTCTATTGACTCTGAGTCGAGTGTGTTGATGGACTTACTCAGGAAGGTAGAGCAAACACTGCTAGACCTCACCCAATAACCACCTTTATACGCACCTGTAATAAGATAGGTAATATCAAACATTGCCTCACATTGCTCGAAAGCAGTTCTCGCCTCTCTGCTCATTAGCTATAAGACAGGGAATAGAAAACGCTGGCTTACGATGCTAGATGACACACGATCATCGCCTCTCTGCTCATTAACGATAAGACAGGGAATAGAAAAAACGACATCCTGCAATGCTAGATGACACGCGATCATCGCCTCTCTGCTCACTAGCAATAATAACGGGAATAGAAAACGCTGTCTTACAGCGCTAAATGACACACGATCATCGCCTCTCTGCTCAACTGCAATAAAACAGGAAATAGCTTGAGTAAGGAGGAAGCAGAGTCTGCCTGAGTGACACAGGAGGAGGAGGAGGAGAAAGAGGAGGAAGAGACGAAGGAGTAAAAGGAAGACAAAGAGGAGGCCACTCCGGAGTAACACCAAGAGGAACCCAATAATAAGATGGAATGGATCAGAAGATGAAGGTAATAGATAGTCCATGGGTAAGAGAAGAAGGAAGAGGGGGAGGGGAAGTGAGCCATTACTGGGCAAGAAGAGAAAATTAATGAGAAGATGGCGGCAAAGGCACAGAGGGAAAAGGCTCAGTAGAAGGTAATGACTAAAGAGGAAGAGGAGAGAACGATGATTAAGAACGAGAAAGGAATGAAGAGTATATACACCGAGTTTCAGGGTATATACACCGAGAGGTGTTTATCTCTCAGGGTATATACACTGAGAGGTGTTTATCTCTCAGGGTATATACACTGAGAGGTGTTTATCTCTCAGGGTATATACACTGAGAGGTGTTTATCTCTCAGGGTATATACACCGAGAAGTGTTGTTTATCTCTCAGGGTATATACACCGAGAGGTGTTTATCTCTCAGGGTATATACACTGAGAGGTGTTTATCTCTCAGGGTATATACACCGAGAAGTGTTTATCTCTCAGGATATATACACTGAGAGGTGTTTATCTCTCAGGGTATATACACCGAGAGGTGTTTATCTCTCAGGGTATATACACTGAGAAGTGTTTATCTCTCAGGGTATATACACCGAGAGGTGTTTATCTCCCAGGGTATATACACTGAGAAGTGTTTATCTCTTAGGGTATATATACACGGGTAGTTGTGTCGCTCAAGGTATATACATCGAGATGTGCATCTCTCAGGGTATACATACCAAGAGGTGCATCTCTTAATTTCACCGAGAGTTGTATATCTCCAAGAGGCTTGTAAGATGCTGGGAATAACGGTATACAGCATAAAGCTACGTATATAATGCATATGTCTGATATCTAGACATGTTTGGCATTCTCCCTCACCCTGTGTGGGATGTTGAGACACAAGTAACCAACCTCAAGACAGTGTTGACCTTTCACTTCCGCCCAAGAACACAGACGTATTGGAGATTTACAGTCGGGATGTTGTGAGAGGTGCTCCCAGGGACTCTGTTTATCCCTGACGTTACGGCTTTATCGTAGTGTCTGTATTACTGCTTGGAGAGTACGCATTTGTACTCGCCTAGTTGTGGTTGCAGGGGTCGATTCACAGCTCCTGGCCCCACCTCTTCCCGCTCTTCTTAAAGCTATGTATGAATCCTGCCTCCACTATATCGCTTCCAAAACTATTCCACTTCCTGACAACTCTGTGAGTGAAGAAATACTTCCTAACATCCCTGTGATTCTTCCGAGTCTTCAACTTCCAACTGTGACCCCTTGTTGCTGTGTCCCATCTCTGGAACATTCTGTCTCTGTCCACATTGTCGATTCCTCTCAGTATTTTATATGTCGTTATCATGTCCCCTTTATCTCTCGTGTCCTCCAGTGTCGTCAGGTCGATTTTCCTTAACCTCACCTCGTAGGACATACCCCTTAGCTCCGTGACTAGTCTTGTTGCAAACCTTTGCACTTTCTCTAGTTTCCTTTGTGTGTGTTAGTGTTTATGACTTTGTTTTTATTAGTCTGGGTATGGATAAAATTTGTGAAATATTATATTATTCCGACAAAACTTTATTGCTCACCACATCGACATTAGAAGATACACTGAACTAAATATCTGTCTACACGAATGGGGCGTGCATCTCAGGCAGTGCACAGTGCAACATTCACTACACATCTACCAACGCTGAGACACACAGCTAGCTGCCCACAACTACAGGTACGAAACTGATATAAATGAAAACTGGACTCATGGCAATGTTCAAGAAACACCACAACATTTTCTTTTCCACTGTTTTCTACGTCAAAGTGCAAGAGCCATCTTCAAGCACGACCATAACACCATAAAAATCCCCTTCCTCATCGATAGCATTTTGGGGAATGGGATCCTGAAACTTCATGTAAAGCAGATTATAACTAGGGCACCAACCCAATTCCAACGAACGACCAACAACCTGGGCAATATCGAAATACCATCAATAACAGTATTTCCACTCGAGGGAGGCAAGTGGAACACTGGGAGGTTGATTCAAGCAATTACAAGGACAACATATATCAGTGAACCAACCCACCTAGTCACAACTTGTGCAGTCGTCGGGAGGAGACGGAACTCTTAGCAAACTGCATGTATACTGAAGAAGAAGAAATAGAAGAAATATTTGGAAAGCCCTTGGGCAGTGAAACAATAAAAAAGAGACGTTCTAGAGGCTATACGTATAAAATAAAAGACACAGAAGGAATAAGCAGTCACAATACTGTGGCTGGAACAATTAACTCAAGTGAGGAACTTTTTGAAGAGGAGAGGAACCTCCTAAAAAGGAGAAGAACCTCGTTAGAAGGAGATGAACTTCCAAAAGAGAAGAGGAACCTCCTAAAGAGGAGAAGAACCTCCTAAAGAGAAGAACCTCCTAAAATGGAGAATAATCTTCTAAAAATTAGAGGAATCTCCTAAAAATTAGAGGAATCTCCTAAAAATTAGAGGAATCTCCTAAAAATTAGAGGAATCTCCTAAAAATTAGAGGAATCTCCTAAAAATTAGAGGAATATCCTAAAAATTAGAGGAATCTCCAAAAAAGGAGATGAACCTCCTAAAGAGAGGAAAGATCTAATGAGGAGAGGAATTTCCTAAAGAGGAGAGGAGCTTGACAATGGTACAGGATGGAAAGAAACGTCGTCATAAGTTCCTCTCCTAAGTGCAGGAATTTGGGGAATATCTATGAACCATTCATCAATACAGACTAAGAATTATTTTACATATGTGAGCAACGTAACATCGGAAGCAAGTTTGCCGGACATGAGTTCTGGAACGTGGAGTGCCTGCACTATGAAGGAATGGTAGGGATGTTGCAGTTCAGAGGGTCATTTTAGTTCTGATGGCATCACGCTTCTGCCAAGACGGTGAATGAATGAATGACGGGTAAAATGTTTCTTCTTTTTTTGCGTCGCTTTACTTCGGTGACAGACGGTCGGTATGTTAATTTTTTTTTCCCTTTTGCTCTGTGTCTCCCGTCCACACAATATTACCCTCTGTGTATTCTATCCCTCAGTTTATACACACTGCGTCTCTTAGATCAGCAAATAAAATTACGTGTCTGATTTCCAGTGAATGGAACTCTTTATGCCTCTACGTTCACCATTTTTTGTCAATTCAACCCTCTCAATAGGTGCTCTTTTTTCACGATGAAGGCGGTCGTACGTCTCGCCCGGTGGGAATGAGTCGCCCAGGACACGGGATGTGTCGTACTGAGAACGCATTTCACATAGTGGGAGAGGGGCAAGGGGGCGGTTACCCCGAATCCAAACTTTATCCATGTACAGTAACATTTGAAAGAATGAAACCGGAGAATAAAAAGAATAAGTTTGTGGCTTTTAGTGATGGGTTTTGGGACTTATATTGATTTATATAACGAGGTAATATTGTTTACAAGTAGAAACTGTATAGAGTAATATCATATGTTCAATGACTGCAACATACTCCATCTACAAGCAATCTTTTCTCTACGTACTCTAGTTTAAGTAACCGAAAAGACGTCACGAAAGTTTAGAAAAATTTTGAAAGGAAAAAAAAAAAGAGGTATAAATTAAAAAAAAAAATATTATATGACATTATACCAAAGAATATCAGCTTTGTGATGCGCGGTAAGACAAAGACTTTGATCGCCTTTTTACTGTTCCTCAAATCGTTGCTTTTTGCAAAGTCTCATTCGTGGTTTATGTCTTCGCCTATTCATATTTTTTTTTTTAATGCTTGCTCTTCCCCGTCATCCTTTCACTCCCTTCTGCGTGCAACATAAATTCATTTATTTATGAAGAACGATGAAAATCTGAGTATGTAGGAGAATTTCGTCTGCAGTTGGGTTTCTCACATTGTTCAAGACACTGAACTCGGTGTTAGATTAAAATATAGTTTGAACATTTTTCTTTCTCCATTGTATCAATGTCTTGTAATGCCATTAGGGAAAATAAAGAGCAAATGCTAGATTAGTGTAAGAGGAGTAGGTAGTCGCTGCAGTGCTGGGAGAGTTTAAGGGAACATGGTGCTATGTTGAAGAGATTTTCATTGAAAAATATTACCATCTGGGGAAGAGTTTGAAGCGAGAGGATGCTACCATCTCGGGAGAGTTTAAGGGAAGAGGATGCTGCTATATCTGGAGAACGTCGTTACTAAAGCAGTCATTTAATAAACATTAGTTACACTTCAAGAGGCACACAGACCTACCACTCTTTCCTTCCGTCCATCGCTAAGCAGCACACGAGATGTGTTTACGTTAGACACACACACACACATACACACACACACACATACACACACACACACACACACATACACACACACACACATACACACACACACACACACACACTCACACACACACACACACACACACACACAGGGACTCTGATGAAAGACTTCCATACAGACTGGGAAGAGCATCACTGAAAACGTAAACAAGGGTTGAAAAACCAAGCAGCCCACGCAGCCCAGCCTGTGGCCAGGCTTACATGTACCTGGTGACCGCCTGGTCATCCAGGCTGTTTGATCTAGCTGCCTGCAGACCCAGCTAGAAATCATAACTCGATTAGTAAGGCACTTACAGAAAAAAGTGATTTAAACTCTTGAAAACATCCATCTCTGATCCGGTGGTATTTCTGATATCTACTGGCAACAAGATATATCCTTATTCCCACAATATCTTTGATATCTACGGCCAGCAGGTGGACGAACCTGGGTCCACGGATTTCAACATACTGTTTTCTGACGAATACATTCAAACTCTCCTGACAGAAATGGTTTAGAGACGCGCACTAAGATCATCAAATACTGTACAATACCCGGTAGTAACTCCAGAGGTACGCGAAGGGATAGAAGCTAATCAGGTGTTCGTAAGAAAACACTGAAGACTCTGTGATTGTGTGATATCGCTCTGGAAGATTGACTTAATACATTTCACGATTAAGATTTTTTTTTTTTCAGGATCAAAATAGTGACTGCCCTGAAATTTTAGATAACGAGATGACATAGGTTTTATGATTATAAATAAGAATAATAGCGAAATAACAATAATAATAATAATAATAATAATACTACTACTACTAATAATAATAATTTATTATTATTTATGCAATATCCATGAAAGAGGAGGGTAGCTCTATTTCCTTGGATCAAGATCCCTTCACTAGCATCAAGGCACATCAAGGACCTAATTGCAAAGAGAAGCCACCAGAGTCTGATCACATAAAGTGTTCTTTTATGGTAATTGATAGGAGAAAAATCCCTGGGTGCTCAAGGGATGGAGAATGGGGATATTAGAGGAAATGGGAGACTGGTAGTGGGAGAGGTGAAGGGGAAAGGGTGAAGAAAGTGGTGGGGGAAGAGAGTGGGTGATGGGACAGCCAAAAGGGTGAGGGAGAGAAGGTTGATGGTGGCCACAGCGAAATGGAGAAAGTGAAACAAGGGGATGGAAGGACGGTAAGGAAGGGGAGGTGAAGGATGGAAGGAGCTACGGGAGATATGAAGAAAGAAATGATGGGAAGAAGTGAAAAGAATGAAGATGAGAGAAACATATCATAGACAGGTGGCAGCAGAAAACGAAGATAAATTATGATATAAACAAATATAAATACAATAATAATAATAATAATAATAATAATAATAATAATAATAATAATAATAATAATAATAATAATAATAATATTATTATTATTATTATTATTATTATTATTATTATTATTATTATTATACTAACAGTAATACCATAGTAATATAATAACAATAATAATAATAATAATAATAATAATAATAATAATAATATAATTTGCAATGAGGCAGACGCTTTACCTCTCACTAAGTGAGACGACTAATGCATTAATCACATTAAGCAACCAAATATGCTAATTACATTATGAATCAATTGCAAGTGTAATTCCCCTCCCCCCAAAGGATGCAAAAGAGAATTATCTGCATTCATGCCATGTAAAACTGTCCTCCACTTTCCTCCCAAAGTTTACTTTGCATGTTAGTTGATGATATACATACATTATATATATATATATACATACATTATATTATATAATGCTGTATATTTAGGTGAAGCGCTGAACTCGCGTTGGTAATTCAATCTAAAAGATGCTTGAGGCTCGGACCTCCATTAGGTAACCGAGAGAAGAATAAAAGATCCTCTCTTTAAGCCAGGCTTTTCAACCGCACGTTAGTCGAATATGTTAGAGTAGCAAGCACGTTAGTCGAATATGTTAGAGTAGCAAGCACGTTAGTCGAATATGTTAGAGTAGCAAGCACGTTAGTCGAATATGTTAGAGTAGCAAGCACGTTAGTCGAATATGTTAGAGTAGCGAGCACGATAGATGATAACTCAACATATAATCTCTGGAAAACACTGGTGACTAGTTCCAAATCTGGATACAGAAAATCACTCCCTACGAAGGGGAAAAAAAGGTTCACTGATAAATGGTGCTGAGCAGGATGACAACAAGCACACTAAGAGATAAGTAAATATACAGAGGCAAAGGAAGGCAAAAAGAACACTGCCAAGCATAGCAAATGAAAAGCAGGAGCACATAATGCAAACTAAAAGATAACTCAATAGTCGCCAAGGTACAAGACTTTCCGACACCTTTTCCTTCTTATATAATGGGAAGTCAAAAAAGAAGACTCGTAATTGTTTTTAAGAGAACACTTAACTGGTTCCAGCAGACGCTGACCCGGCCCAGCGTCTGGCCCGGGTCTCACCCGGTCCAGACATTTTAATGTAGCAACTTCAAGGATATTTGTTATCTACATAGCCGCATGTGTTCCCAAGCTACCAGTAGCTAGTAATTTTGGTAGTAACGAGGGTAGTAACTTGCAGTGTGGGTAGTAGCTAGGATAGTATCTTGCAGTGTGGGTAGTAGCAAGGATAGTAACGAGTAGTGTAGGCAGAGCAAGGGTAGTGACTATTGGTGTGAGTAGTAGCAAGGACAGTAACGAGTGCTGTGGGAAGTAGCAAGGCCAGTAACGAGTGGTGTGGGTAGTAACAGTAACAGTGCTAGCTAGGGGTGTCTGTAGTAGCGAGGATAGTGGCTAGTTGTGTGGGTAGTAGCAAAGATAGTGGCTAGTTGTGTGGGCAGTAGTAACGGTAGTTGTTTGGGTATCTGTAGTAGCAAGGGTAGTGGCTAGTGGTGTGGGTAGTAGCAATGATAGTAACTAGTGGTGTGGGTAGTTGCAAGGACAGTGGCTAGTGGCGTGGGTAGTAGCAAGGATAGTGGCTAGTGGTGTGGGTAGTAGCAAGGATAGTGGCTAGTGGTGTGGGTGGCACTAGTGACGGTCGTTGACTGGTATATGCCGCTACGGAAACCCTTCTATCACTCTAAATAAGACTGATTGCCGGTGGCCCAGCCAGTGACTGCTGGTGTGTGTGTGTGTGTGTGTGTGTGTGTGTGTGTGTGTGTGTGTGTGTGTGTGTGTGTGTGTGTGTGTGTGAGAGAGAACGTGTAGAATGAGAGTTAGAAAATGTGAAAATGTATCAGTTTCAGCATTTTGATCCAACCTTTATCTCTTCTCCGTTATTACATTCTTTGCCTCTGCCCCATTCCTTTCCCACTTTTTCCCCATCCTCTCTTCATCTTATTCATTTCTTCCTTCACACCTGGCTCATCCCTCTGCTCTCCTCTCCCAACCTTGAACGAATCAAAAGAAGATAGGGGAAACTAAGAAGAACGAGACACGAACAAGCAGGAAGAAGGGGAAACTAAGAAAAACGAGGCAGAAAACGCAAGAAGAAGGGGGAACTAAGACAGGTTAAGCATTAAATAAAAAGAGGAAGGGTAACTAAGATAGACGAGGCAGTTGACCCCAGCTAGGGACTCCTCCTCACACCCATAAGGGCGAGGTTCCCTCATCCTGCTCGTAATATAGTGTTATTCACGAAAATATTCTCACACACACACACATACACACACACACACACACACACACACACACACACACACACACACACACACACAAGGGTCAGTCCTAGGACCTGTACTGTTTTTGGTATATGTGAATGACATAACGGAAGGGGTAGACTCAGAAGTGTCACTATTTGCAGATGATGTGAAGTTAATGAGAAGAATCAAATCAATCGAGGATCAGGCAGGACTACAAAGAGACCTGGACAGGCTGCAAGCCTGGTCCAGTAAGTGGCTCCTTGAATTTAACCCTGCCAAATGTAAAGTCATGAATATCGGGGAAGGGCAAAGAAGACCGCAGACAGAGTATAGTCTAGGTGGCCAAAGACTGCAAACCTCACTCAAAGAAAAAGATCTTGGGGTGAGTATAATACCGAGCACATCTCCTGAGGCACACATCAATCAGATAACTGCTGCAGCATACGGGCGGCTGGCAAACCTAAGAATAGCGTTCCAATACCTCACTAAGGAATCATTCAAGACTCTGTATACCATATACGTCAGGCCCATACTGGAGTATGCAGCACCAGTTTGGAACCCACACCTGGTCAAGCACGTCAAGAAATTAGAGAAAGTGCAAAGGTTTGCAACAAGACTAGTCCCAGAGCTAAGGGGATTGTCCTACGAAGAAAGGTTAAGGGAAATCGGCCTGACGACACTAGAGGACAGGAGGGTTAGGGAGACATGATAACGACATATAAAATACTGCGAGGAATAGATAAGGTGGACAGAGACAAGATGTTCCA
The DNA here is from genome assembly GCA_009830355.1 of Cherax destructor. NCBI lineage: Eukaryota > Metazoa > Arthropoda > Malacostraca > Decapoda > Parastacidae > Cherax > Cherax destructor. The sequence continues at coordinate 197,230 of WNWK01002085.1, forward strand.
GAGAGGGACACAGAAACAAGGGGTCACAATTGGAAGTTGAAGACTCCTATGAGTCAAAGGGATGTTAGGAAGTATTTCTTCAGTCATAGAGTTGTCAGGAAGTGGAATAGCTTAGAAAGCGACATAGTGGAGGCAGGAACCATACATAGTTTTAAGACTAGGTTTGATAAAGCTCGTGGAGCAGGGAGAGAGAGAGAGAGGACCTAGTAGCAATCAGTGAAGAGGCGGGGCCAGGAGCTATGACTCGACCCCTGCAACCACAAAAAAAAACAAATAGGTGAGTACACACACACACACACACACACACACAACACACACACACACACACACACACACACACACACACACACACACACACACACACACACACACACACACACACACACACACACAAGTTGAGAGGTTGACTCCCAGGCTTCACCCCCCCCACACCCTCACCTTATACCCTTTCTACCCCCTACTCCCTAAAATTCCCTAACCTATCTATATACCTCTCTCTCTCCAACTCTCTCTCCTCTCTCTCTCTGTCCCCATCTCCCTCTCTACCTCTCTTTCTCACCCCAGCTCTCTCTCTCTCTCACCCCCAGCTCTCTCTCTCCCCAACTCCCTCTCTCTCCCCCATCTCTTCTCTCTCACCCCCATCTCTCTCTCCCCAACTCCCTCTCTCTCCCCATCTCTTTTTTTTTCTCTCTCTCTCTCTCTCTCTCTCTCTCTCTCTCTCTCTCTCTCTCTCTCTCTCTCTCTCTCTCTCTCTCTCTCTCTCTCTCTCCATCATCTCTCTCCCAATCTCTCTCCCCATCTCTCTCCCCATCTCTCTCCCCCCCATCTCTCCCTCTCTCTCCTCATACCTCTCCTTCTCTACCCTTCCCTCCTCCCTTCTTCCTCTGGTCCCCGAATCCTCTCTCTCTCTCTCTCTCACTTTCTCTCCTAATGTCCACGAGGACTCGAAGTACCCGGGGACCAGAGGAGAAGGGTCCTGGTGGGGGGGGGGAGTGGATGGAGGAGCAGTGCAAAAGGATGGAACAAGAGTGGGGGAGAAAACTAGGAGAGATTTTTGCAAAAATGGAGGCAGAGCTTTCTGTGAAATTGGAAAAGAGGTTGGAGGAGGAGAAGAAGAATTGGGAGTCGCAAGTCGAAGCTGCAGTAGCCAGGATAAAGGTGCTGGAAAATGAGGTAAACAGGCTGAAGCAGGTTACAGGGAAGTCGACCAGAAAAGACACAGCATTAGGGCGGCCCATCGGGAAGGAAGGTGATATAACTTACGCTACGGCCGTATCTGCCTACCAAGCAGGGCGAAGGAGTGATGGGTGTGAGCAGCTGGGAGCAGGTGGAGAGGAGAATAGGGCAAATGCAGAGGCAAGAGCATGCCACCAAGAGCTACAGGAAAAACAAAGGGAGAAAATGGCCATGTGCAGACAGGAACCAGAACTGCAGAGGGAAAGGCAATGGGAGAAGGAGAGGGCAAAGGCAGTGTTTATTCATGGGCTGAAGGAGAGAGAGGGAAGGACACACACTGAAAGACGGCAGGCAGAAAAAAAGGAGATTGAGAACATCCTCAAAGAAATAGGTGAAGAAGACATGTCCGAGATTGTAAATTTTCAGAGAATAGGGGGTACTCGAAGGGGAGAAAACGACTGCTCAAGCTGATTCTCAGGACAGAAACAGTGCGGGACAGAATCCTCCAAGAGAAACCATGATTGAAGGAAACGGAAGAATACAGGAGGGTGTTCCTAGACCGGGACAGAACAAAAACAAAACGACAGCAGCTGAGGGAGAGGACACAAAGGCGAAAGGAGCCAGGAGGAGAGACAAGGACAGAATCAGCAGAGGACAACCAGAGCAAGGCAGAGCAACAAGAGCGACCACACACAGAACCACCCCCAACACCCAACAACCAAGCACACTATCCCAACACAAACTACAACCCACACTCACACCCCCAACCCAACATTCCACTATAGAATCCCACAGTCCACCGCCAGGTCCCCCACCCTCACAGACCCCCCCAAAACACAGTGGTAGAGAGGCAACTGAAGGTATGTTACACAAATGCTGATGGAATAACAAATATGTGGGAGGAGTGGCACGAAAGAGTCAAAGAGGCATCACCGGACATAATAACTCTCACAGAAACCAAGCTCACAGGCATGATAACAGATGCCATCTTTCCAATGGGATACCAGATCCTGAGGAAAGACAGAGGAAACAGAGGGGGTGGAGGAGTGGCACTTCTGATCAAAACCCAATGGGATTTTGACGAGCTGGAGATAGGAGACAGAGGAGAAGCATGAGATTACATAATAGGAATGCTACAGTCTGGAGGTCCCAAGGTGGTAATTGCAATAATGTATAACCCACCCCAGAACAGCAGGAGGCCAAGGCAAGAGTATGATGAGAGTAATAGAGCGATGGTTGACACACTGGCTGAAGTGGCCAGAAGGGCTTATGCGAGCAGAGCAAAGCTACTGATCATGGGTGACTTCAACCACAAGGAAATAGACTGGGAAAACTTGGAGCCACATGGGGCCAAGATAAGTGGAGGGCTAAGATGATGGAGGTGGTACTGGAAAACTTCATGTACCAACACATAAGGGATACTACCAGGGAGAGAGGAGAGGATGAACCAACGAGATTGGACCTAGTATTCACCTTAAATAGTGCGGATATTGAGAACATCACACACGAAAGTCCACTCGGGGCCAGTGATCATATGGTTCTAAGCTTCGATTACACAGTAGTTACAGGTGGAGGGGGGAAGCAGATAGGGCCAGAAGAATGAAGCCAAACTACAAAAAAGGGGACTACACGGGGATGAAGAACTTCCTAAACGGGGTTCAGTGGGACAGAGAACTGGAAGGGAAATCAGTAAACGAGATGATGGAAACTAAGGAGAGGTTTGTACCAAAGGGAAACAGAAACAGCGAAACAGCCAGGATGAACCCGTGTTTTACCCAAAGGTGCAGGGAGGCCAAAACCAAGTGTGCTAGGGAATGGAAGAAGTATAGAAGGCAAAGAACCCAGGAAAATAAGGAGAGCAGTCGTAGAGCCAGAAATGAATATGCACAGGTAAGAAGGGAGGCCCAACGACAGTATGAGAATGACATAGCAGCAAAAGCCAAATCTGACCCGAAGCTGTTGTACAGTCACATCAGGAGGAGAACAACAGTCAAGGACCAGGTGATCAGGCTGAGGAAGGAAGGAGGGGAGGTCACAAGAAATGACCGCGAAGTGTGTGAGGAGCTCAACATGAGATTCAAAGAGGTGTTCACAGAGGAGATAGAAGGGCCTCCAGAAAGGAGGAGAGGTAGGGTACACCATCAAGTGCTGGACACAATACACACAACTTAGGAGGAAGTGAAGAGACTACTAAGCGAGCTGGATACCTCAAAGGCGATGGGGCCGGATAACATCTCTCCATGGGTCCTGAGAAAGGGAGCAGAGGAGTTATTATGTGTACCCCTAACAACGATCTTCAACACGTCTATCGGAACAGGGCAACTACCTGAGGTATGGAAGACAGCAAATGTAGTTCCAATCTTTAAAAAAGGAGACAGGAACGTAGCACTAAACTACAGGCCAGTGCCACTGACATGTATAGTATGCAAGGTCATGGAGAAGATTATCAGGAGAAGAGTGGTGGAGCACCTAGAAAGGAATGAGCTTATCAACGACGGCCAACACGGTTTCAGGGATGGGAAATCCTGTGTCACAAACCTACTGGAGTTCTACGACAGGGTGACAGCAGTAAGACAAGAGAGAGAGGGGTGGGTAGATTGAAAATTCCTAGACTGTAAGAAGGCGTTTGACACAGTTCCACACAAGAGATTAGTGCAGAAGCTGGAGGACCAGGCAGGGATAACAGGGGAGGCACTACAATGGATCAGGGAATACCTGTCAGGAAGACAGCAGCGAGTCATGGTACGTGGCGAGGTGTCAGAGTGGGCGCCGGTGACGAGTGGGGTTCCACAGGGGTCAGTCCTAGGACCGGTGCTGTTTCTGGTATTTGTGAACGACATGATGGAAGAAATAGACTCCGAAGTGTCCCTGTTTGCAGATGATGTGAAGTTGATGAGAAGAATTCAATCGGACGAGGACCAGGCAGAACTACAAAGGGATCTGGACAGGCTGCAAGCCTGGTCCAGCAATTGGCTCCTGGAGTTCAACCCCACCAAGTGCAAAGTCATGAAGATTTGGGAAGGGCAAAGAAGACCGCAGACGGAGTACAGTCTAGGGGGCCAGAGACTACAAACCTCAATCAAGGAAAAGGATCTTGGGGTGAGTATAACACCAGGCACATCTCCTGAGGCGCACATCAACCAAATAACTGCTGCAGCATATGGGCGCCTAGCTAACCTATGAACAGCATTCCGACATCTTAATAAAGAATCGTTCAGGACTCTGTACACTGTGTACGTTAGGCCCATACTTGAGTATGCAGCACCAGTTTGGAACCCACATCTAGTTAAGCACGTAAAGAAGCTAGAGAAAGTGCAAAGGTTTGCAACAAGACCAGTCCCCGAGGTAAGGGGTATGTCCTACTAGGAGAGGTTGAGGGAAATCGACCTGACGACACTGGAGGACAGGAGAGATAGGGGGGACATGATAACGACATATAAGATACTGAGAGGAATAGACAAGGTGGACAGAGACAGAATGTTCCAGAGATGGGACACAGCAACAAAGGGACACAGTTGGAAGTTGAAGACTCAAATGAATCACAGGGATGTTAGGAAGTATTTCTTCAGTCATAGAATGGTCGGGAAGTGGAATAGCTTGGGAAGCGATGTAGTGGAGGCAGGTTCCATACATAGCTTTAAGGAGAGGTATGATAAAGCTCATGGAGAAGATAACGTGACCCAGTAGCGGCCAGTGAAGAAGCGGGACCAGGAGTTATGACTCGACCCCTGCAACCACAACTAGGTGAGTACAACTAGGTGAGTACACACACATGGAGCAGGGAGAGAGAGGACCTAGTAGCGGTCAGTGAAGAGGCGGGGCCAGGAGCTAAGTCTCGACCCCTGCAACCACAATTGAGTACACACACACACCACACGCACGCAAAGAAGAGAAGGCCCCAAGGGGTTCACAACAAGGTTGATACCAGAACTGAGGGAAAATTTACCAAGGCATCCTACAGGACGAACAACAATCTATATCATCAGAAACCTGGCCGAGATTAACGGACGGAGGATCGAGTCTTGACCCTGCTCTTAATGAATCACGTGGGCCTAGTGCTTCAAAAATATAAACCCTTTGGATTTTATTCATTGCCTATGTTAGGCCATGTAGTGAGTATGTGGTCCTCAACATGGAACATCTCCCATGATCAAATATATACTGGAACTTTGAAAGTTCCAAAGGTATGCAAGCCAACTAGTCTCCGAACTAAAATTCCCTACGAGGAAATATTCAAGACATAGAACTTGAAGACCTTGGCAGTGAAAACGAATTATTTGATCTACGAAGACTAGAGACACAGATGGAAGATGATAAGTCACATGAGTTAAGAAGCACAACTTTGGTTTAATGGTCTCTCTCTCTCTACAACAGAACTAGTTGGAAGAGGAAGTGGAAGAGGAGGCAAGTTTAAAACACCGGATGAAGAGTAGAAATATTTAGGAGCTTTCCTACTCTTCATCCGGTTAGAGCAGTTTAATATAGCGCCCGGGACAGAGAGTCGGCCTCATGTAAACCCAAATAGATTAGCCAGAATCGGATGGACAGATGGGTGGACTGCATATTCCTAAGCTGCCAGAAATACTTTGACACTGTAACCCATTATAAAAACTAAACAGTGAGTATAGAAAAGGGGGATGGGGCAAGAGCGTTAGTTTGTACGGGTGTACATGAGAAATAGATGAGTAATAGCGAGGGAGGACTGGTCACTGGTCACTGGTCACTGGTCACTGGTCACTGGTCACTGGTCACTTTTCACTGGTCACTATTCACTGGTCACGCCACTGGTCACTATTCACTGGTCACTTGTCACTGGTCACTGGTCATTGTGTTGAAGGCTAAACGACTTTCACGAGTTATGTAATGATCAGAATTAAGAGAAAATACTTAAAGCTGCAGAAAGTTATGAATACTCTACATGAATGGTACAGTAAGTATTACTTGAATTCGGTACATATATATTCAAGATAAAGATGATGAAAGACAGAGAGACGAATTCAGGTTCATTGCATAGTATATACATCAAGAGGTGTATGTCTTTCCGTGTATATACACTAAGACTTTACTTCACTCCCATTTATAAAGATCAAAGTATTCCTGACTGGCGGTGAACAGGTGACATGAAACCTTAATGACCCTCGTGTAGTCGATTGGCTTCAAACCCCATTAACCATTTTAATGTACCACCTGAGAGGAAAACAACTCCCAGTGTCACTTATGAATAAAATAACCTATAACCTCAGCCTAACATAAAAATAAATACACGAGAAGAGAACACACCAAAGTAAAATATAACAGCGATATTGTGAAACCTCTAACAAGTTTTTTTTTGATAAGGTACATGAGATCAGAACTAGAACAGAGCAACAGTGTGGTGCTCGTAACTCCTTAAGCACTAGAGGGAAAAAAAGCGAGACCACCACAGGCTATTTTCTGTAGTAAAAGATCTAAGTTTTATCAACATATTGAAATAAATATGTCATACTCAGGAGACATGATCGTGATTGATATGGTTAAGTTCTTGTAATTTAACAAGGTTGGGTACATCAGCAACGTGCTGCTGCTACCCTTTTCTACATGACAGTCACATAGTGGAAACAAAAGCTTACTATGGGATACATACTTACAAAGTGTTAAAAATCTGAAAAGGGGAGGGACCTTCCCCCACCAGTAGTGCCGGCTCAGATTAGACATAATCATAATATACAAGATACTTAGACATTTACAAGGCAGAAAATGGCGGACTATTTAAAAGGTTTGTGAAGAAGTCGAAGGAATTAAACATCCGAGTGAACCGAAGAAATTATTTCAGCGAGAAAACTGAATTTGAAATTAAATTACGAATCGAAATGTTTTTTTATACGTGAGAGCTATGAAACCGCAGCGTGAAAAAGCATTTTAATGACTCTCAGAGTACGCCCAAAATCCAGGAAAATATGACAAAAAAATTAATGCAATTCTGGGAGTGGGTACAACGTGAATGCTAAAAATATAGATTTTTAACAGATCTTTTCTTTATTTAGACAACGTTTCGCTCGCAAATAGACAATATTTCGTTCATATGTAAAGCGTATTGGACTGTCTATGGATTATATAACTAAACTGAGTTGTAGGTCCAAAAGTGATTTCAGCTCAATTAAGGGAGTAAAGAAGTCTTGTGGAGGACGTCATTGTCGTGTGAGGTGGTCCTCTGAGTCCTCGACCCCATCAGGTTTGTCCGGCTCTTGTGGCACTCTCTGCAGTGTGCTTTGAGTGAAGGAAGATGCTTGTGTGAGTCTGAGTGAAGGAAGGTGGCTGTGTGTGTTCCTGAGTTGAGAAAGATGGAGTGTCTGCGAGTGAATGAAGTTATGTGAGTGTAGGAAGAGGGTTGAGGAAGTTTCTTAGCGAAGAAAAATGACTGCATGTGTTTCTGAGCGAAGGGAGATGTTTGTATATGTCTCTGAAAGAATTAGGATTTTTTTTTTTTTTTTTTTTGCATATCTGAGTAAGTTCATTCTTTAGGTTAATAACCCAGGATAACTTAATAAAGCCAATCAGTGTTTTATTTCCACTGGGCTTCTCATACTTCCCTAGGAGGCGACCCACACAAGCTGACTAACTTGCTCATACCCGTATCTCACCCACTACCACTGCGCTATGAATGAAGATGGCTTCCTGTAACCTCAGATTCCAATACAGGATGATCAGCAGGATGGTACAGGCTCTGAAACAGCCCTGTACTACAGACCAGAAACGGAGGCGACAAAAGCAACGAAAATTTGATATTATTCCTCAGAATAGAAGAAAATATTAATCACATCGGACTAGAAACATACTTTTGACGAGATCTGACAGACGGTCTAGCTGGCCTTAGAGTGTTGTGGTTTTGCACCACGTCTCAGAAACTTCATTTTTTTTTATGTATTCTAGCCATAAGATAGTGAAAACATTAAGAGAAAACATTTCCTCGTCGCCAGTAACGAGAGAACAGTGGTGGGTTTCCAACACTGGAAGACCGTTGGTGGTAATCGTTGAGGTTGTCACCTGTACACATACATACTAATACTAGCTACCCCACACACCCGGCCGCACACACAGACACAGCAATGCTGGCAATAATTTATAACCAAGCCAGGCTTAACACCCACGAGAAAGGTCAACGCAACATTTGCTGTCTTCAACTTTACAAGCAATCCATTTTCACCTACAGGTACTGTTTGACCTTCCAAGGCGATCAGTGATATATATATATATATATATATATATATATATATATATATATATATATATATATATATATATATATATATATATATATATATATATATATATATAACTTGCGATTTTGGTTTAAATAGCAACGCTCTTCTTGCCAAATAAGGCAAGCGAAAATTTGTGTACTTAATAATTTCGCAAAAAATCGTTCTGAACCTAACGACGAAAAAATATATTTCAATGTGTTTGTATATTATTAAATTATTGTAAACTTATCTAAAATATATTTAGTTGGTTTAGGCTAAATTAAATTGCGCTTGTTATAATAATATTAATTAAGTTTCTAATGTTCTTTTTGTACAAAATTATTAATTTTTACATTAACATAAATGAAAAAATATATATCTTTAAACGTATAAGAGAAAATTTTAGAAAGGACTTAATTTTGAAGGAGTTCTTCCTAACTGACCAGTTTTACCTATTCGACAAGACATATACATATACAAGCATTCTTTAAATTTGCTTTTTAAATGGTTTATCATAACTTAAACATTACTTATATTCGATTTTTCACGTTATGTTCCATAAACCAACGGGAAACCTCGGCCAAATAACGAAAAGCTCCTTTGAGAGGATAAACATATGACCAAGACTCGCGTCAGGAGACATTTAACCATTTTTCCTGACAAACAAAATTCGACCTCCAAAAGGGAGGGTCGGAGAGATCAAGGGGCCAGCATACTGGTTCTGAGAAAGGAAGGTGTTCATTACTGAGTGCGATGAGTTACTGGTCAGAGCCACCCCGGCCACTCAGCCTTGCCACTCAGGTAATGGCGTTACTGAGTGTGAAGACTACTGTCGTGGCTACCCCAGCCACTCAGCCTCGCCACTCAGGTAAGAGAACTCACAATACCTAAAGAGAGTGCATAGGTAAACACAGATAGCAGAAGACATTACAGGCCAATCTCTCTCTCTCTCTCTCTCTCTCTCTCTCTCTCTCTCTCTCTCTCTCTCTCTCTCTCTTTCTCTCTCTTTCTCTCTCTCTCTTTCCTACTTCATAATGGACCCAAAATATCTTCAAATATCCTCATCTCTATGCAAACATCCCTCTCCTCATCCCCATCCCTATTTCTCATTATCCCTCCCTCCCTCTTTACCACTCAACTTCAGTCCCTCCCTCTCTTCTTCTTTCCTTCATTTACTCCATCTCTTCCTTCCTTCTTTCCTTACCCGTTCCTCCCCCTCTCCCTTCTTCCATCCCTGTAACACAATAGAATCATTAATAATCTTTCCTCTATCTTTCTTAATAGTCAATAGTCAACTCTATGATTTTTTAAGATCTATTTTTTTTTGGTATTTCTGATTGAATACCGAAAAAAAATCTCAAAATCGTTTAGGCAAATTTTTTTTTATATAATATCTAACTTATATAAGAAGAATAACTTGGGAAATAAAAGGCAATCAGTTTTGATCCAAGGGAAAGTTATTTGTAACCCCTTGGATCAAGAGCCCTTCACCAGCATCAAGCACCGTCCTCTTTGGATTATTTTGGGGAGGAACGATGCCAAAGACTACCAAAGGTGCCCAAGAAGACCAAAGGTGACGTAGACTACGAAAGATGCCGAAGACGACCAAAGGTGGCTAAGACGACCAAAGGTGGCTAAGACGACCAAAGGTGCCGAAGACAACCAAAGGTGCCCAAGACGGCTAAAGGTACCCATGACGACCAAAGGCGCCCAATGCTACCAAAGGTGCCCATGACGACAAAGGTACCCAAGACAACAAAAGTGCCAAAGATGGTAAATTTGTCCAAGACGACGAAAGGTGCCCAAGACGACCAAAAGTGGAGGTCAATGGCACAAAGCCGACAAATGTGACAAAGATACATTCGCAGAGAGAAAATTAATTGAGACGTTTTGCCTGTGGACAGACTTCTTGAGTCAACTCGAAGAAACGCCTGTCCACGGGCGAAACGTCTCGATAAAGTTTCTTTTTGGAATTGTCTTTTTTTTTTTTCAAGACGACAAAAGTTTCAAGACTGTCTTGGAATCCTCGAGATGAAAAAAAAAGATTTTGCTTCGCTTTCGTATATAATTTCAGCTAACTCTAACGTATAATACACATACGGCAGTTATACATATGTATATCAGTGAGGATAATAATAATAATAATAATAATAATAATAATAATAATAATAAAAACAACAACAATAATAATAATAATAATAATAATAATAATAATAATAATAATAATAATAATAATAATAATAATAATAATCACTAACTCCAAACAATGTGTTTAGCAAACATACGTAAAACAATGATCATTATGTAGTATTTGGTAACTGAAGAGCGACAAAGTGAACGGGAACTCTTAAGTTACTGTCAAGAAAGAACAAACGTTTTAGAGTAGGCATTTTTTTTTTAGAAAAACGTTTCGCTGTGTGTCAAACTTCATCAAGACTTCATCTGATGATGCTCTACAAAGGGTGAGAATTTGCTTACACTATTGTGGGCATTTTGATTACGTGACTCTCAGCTGCGATACTAAATCCGTAGAATAATTCTGTGTTTTCACTAAAAGAAAGTGAAATAAGTAAAGGCAAATTTAGGAATCTTAATGTTGCTCGCACGTAACTTTTGTTTTGTAAATGATCCCGGATCCGTAATATACATCAGGTCGCCCTATTCATATGTATATGGAACAAGAATGTAATATTAAAGGGTAATATTAAAGGGCAGTTTTATAACTCTAGTGTAAAGCACCCCTCTGGCAAGACAGTGATGGAGTGAATAATGATGAAAGTTTTTCTTTTTCGGGCCACTCTGCCTTGGTGGGAATCGGCCGATGTGTTAATATATATATATATATATATATATATATATATATATATATATATATATATATATATATATATATATATATATATATATATATATATATATATATATATGACAGCAATATCATATATCAGACCCCTGACGATCCAATTTTTAAAGTCCTCGATTTGCACAGAAGGAATCGAATTTGACGTTAGAGAACCCTATTAATAAAAAAACTGTTATCTCCGCATTCACCGTGCTATCAACTCTCACAGGTAACAACGCTACACAAGATAACACATTTGAAGCTGACAGTCTCACGGCAGAACAGATTCGAATCGTTCGGAAATCGGTTTCCGATATCCTTGGAAAATGCTACCGCCAGGAATTAAAAAACTCAACACTCTGTGTAACCGGCTTACCAATGGCTTGCGGTGACGATCGCAAACCCAGTCAGTGCTTAGATCTTCTCGTTAAACCTTGATTTTTCTCCCAATGACATCTTTTTTTATTTTTTTGCCTATAATCTGATAACCTGATTTCCGGCTGGTTTGAGGTTTACTGTCACAACTGGATAGAATATTATTTTTCCTGGCTGCGACCATGGCAATAAACACGGAAGGTTTGCCAGAGTAAGAGGGAAATCAGAGACAGCATCATAGGTAACATAAACTCAGTATTTTCAAGATATTGACATCAACTGCGGATAATATTCAAGCTCTTCACCACTGTAATAAGGGCTGGGTTTGATTAGTATCTAAGGTACTGAAGCTAAGTCCTGGGAAGCTTTGGGAAAAGGCTGGACAAGTGGGTGGGTGGGTGTTAGCGGTTGAGTTAGAGAAAGACCTGCCTAGTTTGGGCTAGTAGGCCTACTGCAGCGTTCCTTCATCCTTATGTTCATATGTTACGATAGAGCCAGGCGAGAGAGAGAGAGAGAGAGAGAGAGAGAGAGAGAGAGAGAGAGAGAGAGAGAGAGAGAGAGAAGAGAGAGAGAGAGGCACCGCTTCTCATCAAGGTATTTATAACAAATATCTACGACCTTTCTGGCCCACGTAGGGAGTTTCTTGCCCCTTCAAGAAGTAGGTCAACACCTGTTACTAGACTCAAGAAGTGAAGAGGTGAACCCTGCATCTTGATGACCCTCCGTTGTTCTTACACTTTCTTGAACCTCACAAAAAAAAATCAAGAGTTCACATTCCCCCTTCGTTGTTTGCGTCTCTTCTCAGCTGTTATCTACATCCCTCTTGATACATTCAGAGAAACGTTCTTTTTTTCCTCTTATTCGTATAGAGGAGAGAGGAAAAGTGTGAGGCTTGGGAGGAAGATTGATGGTAGGGAAGAAAGGGAGCCGGCGATCCATCACTCACAGAACTATAGCGGTGATGTCCGCATTTTGTGGTGGTGGTGATAGTGGGGTGTCGGTGGTGTGGTGTGGTGGTAGGGTGTGGTGTTGGTGGTGGTGCTGGCGGTGGTGGTAATGCAGGACTCGCGTACATAACAATAAGATTAACAGTAATGTTGGTGTTGGTGCCTTTGTTACCTATAACCTGCGGTGGTAAATGGAAAGTGAAAGAAAATGAAGGCGGCAAGTGAGGGAAGCACTTACCGCGGTACCTGCAACACAGAGTGTGGCTGCCCCTGCAACACAGAGAGTGGCGCTACCTGCAACACAGAGCGTGGCTGCCCCTGCAACACAGAGACTGGCGGTACCTGCAACACAGAGCGTGGCTGCCCCTGCAACACAGAGACTGGCGGTACCTGCAACACAGAGCGTGGCTGCCCCTGCAACACAGAGACTGGCGGTACCTGCAACACAGAGCGTGGCTGCCCCTGCAACACAGAGACTGGCGGTACCTGCAACACAGAGCGTGGCTGCCCCTGAAACACAGAGACTGGTGGTACCTGCAACACAGAGCGTGGCTGCCCCTGCAACACAGAGACTGGTGGTACCTGCAACACAGAGCGTGGCTGCCCCTGCAACACAGAGACTGGTGGTACCTACAACACAGAGCGTGGCTGCCCCTGCAACACAGAGACTGGTGGTACCTACAACACAGAGCGTGGCTGCCCCTGCAACACAGAGACTGGCGGTACCTGCAACACAGAGCGTGGCTGCCCCTGCAACACAGAGACTGGCGGTACCTGCAACACAGAGCGTGGCTGCCCCTGCAACACAGAATGGTGGTACCTACAACACAGAGCGTGGCTGCCAATGTAACACAGAGAGTGGCGGTACCTGCAACACAGAGCGTGGCTGCCCCTGCAACACCGAGTATCGGTACCTACAACACATAGCGTGGCTGCGCCTGCAACACAGAGCGTGGCTGCGCCTGCAACACAGATAGTGGTGGCACCTGCAACACAGAACAGCAATACCTGCAACACAACATAGCAGTTAACAAAACACACAGAAAACAGTTCCCACAATACACAGAACAGAGGTTCCCATAACACACAGAACAGCAGTTCCCACAACACACAGAACCGGCTCCTACATTACAGAACGTAAAATACCTGCAACACAACACGGCGGTTCTTACAACAGAACGAGACACAGAACCCATCAAAACATATACACTGTGTGGTGTATATTTCTCAGTGTACATATGTGTGTATTAGGTGGCCCGTTGCCTGGTAGGCAAAACTCTCGCTTCACACGCTGATCGTCCGGGTTCAATTCCTTACACCTGTTGTCCATGTTCACCCATCAGTAAAATGGGTACCTGGGTGTTAGTAGACTGGTGTGGGTCGCATCCTGGGACAAAATTGACCTAATTTGCCCGAGATGCTCTGCATAACAAGTGGCTTTCTATATAGTAGTATGTCATTGATGTCAGTTAGGCCTGTATACCTTGTACATGTACTTGTAGAAATAAATATATTATTATTATTATTAATATCATTATTATTATTATTATTATTATTATTATTATTATTATTATTATTATATAATGAGAGTTTAATCCTTATTTTCAGGATTAAAGTATTCTTGTCTGGTGGTGAACAGGTTACATGGAGATCTTAGTGACCCTCGTGTAGTCGAATGGCTTGAAACCCCATTAACCAACCATAGCCAGGCCTCTGAAGATGGCGGCACTGCTGGCTTGTTATAACTTAGGGTCGAAGATAGTTCCTATCATCCTACTATCATGCTAGGAGGCGCTAGTAACTAGAGGGCCTAGACGATGTCTCTTACATGTCTTCAAGGAGCAGAATGGCCACATCTACCACGCTTCCGGGCCATACAATTACCATCCTTATGGTCAAACTTACCTCGCTGCTGGCACCATGGGCGTACATAAACCTGGAATGGGCTGTAACCCATGAACGTAAACTACCCAAACTCCTTCAGGTATTTCTGGCAATGAACAAGCAAGAACTGGTCTCGCACTTGTTATATATGTATATGATCAATAATCATTTTGCCAGTAAAAACATTTAGAAAATATATATATTGTATATATATATATATATATATATATATATATATATATATATATATATATATATATATATATATATACAAGAAATACTTATAATTGCTAGTTCGATTTCGTTTTAAAAATATTGCCGCTTAATTGTGATTTGAAATGACAGGGAGTATCAAATGACACTTGCATACTGTTTCCAGACTTTTACAACACATAACATTGGAGCGAATTCTAGGTAATAAGACTATCCCCCTCTCAAAAAAAATAGGGAAAAAACCGGCGAAAGAAAAACTATTGTTTAAAACGCTACTGAATAAATGGTGATAATCAAACATTGATAATAAACTGGATTTAAGGTATTGGGTTTAAGATATAGGCTTTAAGGTACTGGATTTAAGGTATTGGATTTAAGGTACTGGATTTAAGGTATTGGATTTAAGGTACTGGATTTAAGGTATTGGATTTATGGTACTGGATTTATGGAATTGGCTTTAAGGTATTGGATTTAAGGTATTGGCTTTAAGGTACTGGATTTAAGGTATTGTATTTAAGGTACTTGATTAAAGTTACTGAATTTATGGTATTGAATTCATGATATTGGATTTAAAGTATTGAATTTAAGGAATTGTATTTAAGTACAGAAGCTTAATCCATCAGCATAATGGCATAAATAGTTCGAATATGACGTGAATTTCGGACCAGACGAGTAGTTATAAAGGCACTTGTCAATTACCTCTCCCCCCTACCCCGTGTCTTTGACATGGAGCAGACCGACTATTTCTGGCCAGGTGAACCTGACCTTTGACTGGAGCCGACCGAAAGAGATGCGCCATGTGTGAAAGGCTGACCTCAAAACCGAAAATGTAACTGTGTAGGCGAAAGGTGAGAGAGCGTACCAGCTGAGAGAAAATAAAACAATTGAAATATATATATCAATGACGCGCGCATTTGTGTGTGACTGAGAGGAAAAGAGAGAGAGAGAGAGAGAGAGAGAGAGAGAGAGAGAGAGAGAGAGAGAGAGAGAGAGAGAGAGAGAGAGAGAGAGAGATTAAAGAAAATAATTCTTCTCTCAAGTCTCTCATTTCACCAAAGAAACCCCATGATATCCACGGCAGTGAGAAAGCTCGACTAATACAGAAATAGCACCTTCATTAGCTCAATACATCACGTGTGGATACTCCATCACCTCGTGACCAGGCCGGGGAGGACAGGCGTGACAGTGACTCTCACCAAGGCTAAATGTTGTGATTGTTACCGTGACATCCAATACCCTTGACGCTGGCGGCGCCTCACTCCAGACCTACACAGCCCTTCCTGATAAACACTTTAATTAAACACGAATTATTTTTGTGTTTGGTGTTTGATACCTTCAGGCAAAAAAAAAAAAGAACTGGTGTTTATATTTACGTTAATATTGGAACGATGCAATGAAAAATCATTTTTTTTATTTGTTATGGAATTAGTTTAAGAGATTAAGATTTGTAAATTCGTGATCGACTGAGTGCTATTGTGGTTACTGGGTTGATACGACTGTCTATTTGGGGAAGATAGACTGAGAAGACAGAGGGATAGAGGTGTGGTGTAAAGGATGTTGAGAAATGCAGGATTTTATTTATTTTTTGAGAAAACTGTATGCATCAGAAATGTGTTGTTACCTATTCTTATGACAATTACACATTGGGGAGATGGAGGAGAGGTGGGTGGATTAAAAGATGTAAGGAGGTGGTGGAGAGCCGAAGAACTGGTGGGTAGACGGATGGTTGAAGGAGAGTGATGGAGAGATGGACGTAGTGGGGTGGATGAGGAGATGGAGGAGGAAGTGTGGAGAGATGGATGCCGAAGGATGGGCGACGGATGGACATAGGGGTGGGTTGAGTGACGAATGTATCAAGTGGGTGGAGTGATGGAGGGATAAACGAGACATGGAAGAAGAAAGTTAGTTCAACTTTTCCCTCTCACACGAATATCTCTCTCTCAACTCGAGACGTTAAACCCTTCATTAAAATTTGCGAACCCCTTAAAATAATGCAAGAAGAATTAACAATTGAACCAGAGACATCGTGATTACACAAGAGCGATGCGTCTGAAGACACGTCTGCGGAGGAGGTAAGCAAGCCACTTACGACGCTATACAGAACACATCACCGGAGGCAGAAGAAGAGTCTCGACATACTGACAAAGTCACATCGATTTTTCAAGACGTGAAACAGAGCAAGCATTACACTACATACCTGTATAGGAAGATATAACCCCATGGAAACAAAAGAGGACAGTTTATCCCGTATATTTCAACCTCAAAACGAGATCCTCTTCAGCAGATATTAACCTGCATCCCTTATGTGAATATTCCTCAAAACACTCTAGATTCTAAACAACATCGTATATACCCGTGTCAATGAACATAAATACACCCCGATGCATTGACGATGTTAACCGTGGCTGTGTTATTCTCAGGAACAGCCACACCCACTTAATGACATGGAATGACGTTAGATTTACTGTATCATCAAGAACGAAAGGGTAAATAAACGATGTTTCAAAGACTCTGCTTAATGTCCTAGTCATGTCTTAGCAATATAGTTGTACACAACAAGGGACACTTCAGTACCTCCAAAGTTTAGGTAAATTGATTTTAAGCCATCAGGACACAGTTGTTAGGTGACGTCATGAAAGATTTTCTGCATCCCTCATATATATATATATATATATATATATATATATATATATATATATATATATATATATATATATATATATATATATATACACCCAAGTAAAATAAGGGAATATTTGAACTGGAAAATACATATGTACACACATGCATAAATAAACAATGCAGATTAATTGCTGGGATAGCCACTCGACGTTTCAAGTATTATATACAATAAGAGGGAATCAGGTAGAGAGGGAGGTAGAGAGGGATTGAATCAGGTAAAAAGAGGAGGGAGGAATTGAATCAGGTAGAAAGAGAGGGAGGGAGGGATTGAATCAGGTAGAGAGGGAGGGAGGGAATCAAACAGAAAGAGAAGGAGGGAGGGAGGAAATCAGAAAGAAAGAAAGAGAGAGAGAGAGAGAGAGAGAGAGAGAGAGAGAGAGAGAGAGAGAGAGAGAGAGAGAGAGAGAGAGAGAGAGAGACCCATCCTGGATA
>WNWK01002085.1:220000-230255 GCA_009830355.1 Cherax destructor
GTGTGTATGTGTATGTGTGTGTGTGTTCATTTATTTGTACTCACCTGTTTGTGGTTGCAGGGGTCGAGAGAGAAAGAGAAAGAAAGAGAGAGAGTACTCACCTTTTTGTACCCACCTATTTGTGGATGCAGAGGTCGATTCATAGCTCCTGGCCCCGCCTCTTCACTGGTCGCTACTAGGTCCACTCTCTCCCTGCTCTATGAGCTTTATCATACCTCTTCTTAAAGCTATGTATGGATCCTGCTTCCAATACATCTGACTCATCTGAGTTTTCAGGTTCCAGTTGTGTCCCCTTGTTGCTGTGTCCAGTCTCTGAAATATTCTGTCCCTATCCACCTTGTCAACTCCTGTCTTTATTTTATATGTCGTTATTATGTCCTCCCTATCCCTCCTGTCCTCCAGTGTCGTCAGGTTGATTTCCCTTAACCTCTCCTCGTTGAACATATTCTTTAGCTCCGGGACTAGTCTCGTTGCAAACCTTTGCATTTTCTCTAATTTCTTGATGTGCTTGACCAGGTGTGGGTTCCATACTGATGCTGCATACTCCAATGTGGCCCTGACGTACAAGGTGTACAATGTCTTGAATGACTCTTTACTCAGGTATCAAAACGCTCTACTTAGGTTTGCCAGGCGCCCATATGTTGCAGCAGTTATTTGGTTGATGTGCACCTCAAAAGATGTGCTCAGTATGATACTCACCCCAAGATCTTTTCCTTGAGTGTGGTTTGTAACCTTTGGCCCCCCTAGCCTGTACTCCGTCTGTGGTCTTCTTTAATCTTTCCCATTCTTCATGACTTTGTACTTGGTAGGGGTTAAAGTCTAGGAGCCAGTTGCTGGACGAGGCTTGCAGCCTGTCCAGATCCCTTTGTAGTCCTACCTGATCCTTATCCGTTTGAATTCTTCTCATTAGCTTAACATCGTCTGCAAACAGGGACACCTCTTAATCAATCCCTTCCGACATGCAATTCACATATACCAGACAGCACCGGACCTAGGACTGACCCCTGTGGAACCCCGCTCGTCACAGTCACCCACTCTGAAACCTATACACGTACCATCACTCGTTGTTGCCTTCCTGACTGGTATTCTCTGGTCAATTGCAATGCTTTTCTGTTATTCCTGCCTACTCCTCTAGCTTTTGCACTAATTTCTTGTGTGGAACTCTATCGAAAGCCTTCTTACAGTTCAAGAAAATGCAATCTACCCGCCTCTCTCTCTCTCTCTCTCTCTCTCTCTCTGTCTTACTTCTGTCACCTTGTAGTAAAACTAGTAGGTTTGTGACACAAGATTTCCCTTCCCTGTTATCGTGTATAAGCTCATTCCTTTCCAGGTATTCCACCACTCTTCTCCTGATAAGCTTTTCCATGACTTTGCATTATATACATATTAGTGACACTGGTCTGTGGTTTAATGTTGTCTGTCTCATTTCTTAAAAGTTGGTACTACATTTGCTGTCTTCCACACCTCAGGTAGTTGCCCAGTTTCGATAGATGTATTGAAGATTGTTGTGAGTTGCACAAAAGTGCCTCTGCTTCCTCCCTCCAGTCCCACTGCTTTTGTGGTATCTAGTTCACTTAGCAGCCTCTTCTCCTCCTCGGTTGTGTGTATTGTGTCCAGCACTTGTTGATGGACCCTACCATTGCGGTTTGCTAAAATCCTTTCTGTCTTCACTGAAAATACTTCCTTAAATCTCATGTTGAGCTCTACACATACTTCTTGGTCGTTTCTTGTGATCTCCCCTCCTTCCTTCCTTAGCCTGATTACCTGGTCTTTGATTGTTGTTTTCCTTCTGATGGGGCTGTACAGCAGCTTTGGGTCAGATTTGGCTTTCAATGGTATGTCGTTCTCGTATTGCTGCTGGGCCTCCCTCCTTATTTGTGCATATTTGTTTCTGGCTCTTCGACTAATCTCCTTATTTTCTCTTCTATACTTTTTCCATTCTCTAGTACACTTAGCTCTGGACTCTCTACACCTTTGGGTGAACCAAGGGCTCGTTCTGGTCTTCCCATTGTTTTTTTTACCCTTGGGTACGAACCTTTCCTCTGCCTCCTTACATTTTTGGTCACGTATGTATTCCATCATTTCATTTACTGATTTACCCACCAGTTGTGTAGTCCCCTCTTTTGTAGTTTGGCTTCTCCCGTCCTACTCGTGCTGCTTCACTCTCTACTTGTAACTCTACAATGTATTCGAAGTTCAGGACCACGTGATCACTAGCTCCGGGGCCTTTCATATGCGATGTCCTCTATGTCTGAAATACTCAAGGTGAATATGAGGTCCAGTCTTGCTGGTTCTTTATCTCCCTCTGTCTCTGGTAATGTCCCTAACATGTTGATGCATGTTGTTTTTCAGTACCACCCCATATATATATATATATATATATATATATATATATATATATATATATATATATATATATATATATATATATATATATATATCCTCTAGTAAATATGCAATCTTGGGCACAGCTGGGAAGCAGAACTAACAGCTGTGTTTCATGTCAACAACAGTCTCTGTGACGTAAGCTTATTGAGCGCGGTCTGACGCTTGTAGGAGGCTGCCAACGCAAAGCGTAAAGCCGGATGTTACGCCTAGCGTGTGTACTTACCTGTTTGTGGCTTGGGAGGGTCGAGTCATCGGCTCTTTGACCCTCCTCGCAAATATTCGCGAACACTCACACTATTCCTGGCTCAATGGGACTTTTTTGTTTTCCTCTACTCTATTCTTTCTTGAATCAAACCTGATCACCTCTTTTTCCCATGTTAAGCGCTTTTCCATTAACATAATAATAATAACAATAACAATATTATAATTTAATAGTTTTCTTCTTCTTCTTCCTCTTATTATTATTATTATTATTATTATTATCGATTTTGTGTATTACAGCATTTATCTGTTTGGTGGTATGTTGCAAATGGTTAATTTTGGTTAAAGGCGACATCCAAGAATCATGTTTTCACAAACTTGTCAGAGTGGACAGCGTGCTCAGTGGGTCAGTTCTTCACCACGACCTATTTTCATTGAAGGAAGGTCAGGTTAGGTAAGGTTGGTGAGGAAACAGGACAAGTGTTTCCTGACGCGGGTCTTAGTCAGATGATGACCCGCCGTTGGAGCTTTTGGTCATCTGACCGAGGCCTTCCGCTGGCTTACCGGTCCACCCCTTTAAAAATTATGGTCAGTTATAACTAATTCAGTATTTTATTGAAGGAGGTAATGGTATAATAGTGTACCTGATGGAAGCATATGTCAGAATGCTTCCATCCCAACTTACTAAAACTTCAACCGAGAGTAGTGATCACAGTTCAAAATTTCTTCACTCACCACTATCCTAAAGTCGGGACTGGTGACCCGACTTCAAGTTGTTTTAGTCCTTAAAACCTGTCAGTCGAGAGTGACCACACTCACTACAGATTCTCACACGAAACCTACTCAGCTGAGAGTACGGAGACACTAACTCCTGTTTTACTCATTTAAAAGCTGTTCCTCTTAAAAAACCTACTCAGCTGACAGCAGAGAGCACAATTACTGCTGTTTTAGTCATTTAAAAAGGTGTTTCTCCCACTTAAAACCCTTCAGCACCTCCCGCCGAGCAACACGATTCTAATAACACCAACCAATCGTCATTAATTCTCGGCACTTTATGGGGCCTCTTAAGCGGTTCCAAACGCTACCCAGCTTTTAGCACCAATTCCCAGGATAAATATCAGCTATTGCAAGACGTTTACAGCTCAAAGGCCATCTCTAAGTGGCGGCTGCCTCGGCAGGACTGGAATCTACTCACTTGCACATTGTACGAATATTATGATGAAGTGTTGAGGTTTTTCAATCATCATAACTTGAAAACAATCGACACTGTACCAAAGGTTGTGAGAATAAATATCTGCTATGCAAACTGTTTCTCTTTACCGAACGCTATGAATAAAGAATACTCTCAGTTTTAATATGTGCGGCAGCACTCTCACTTTTGAAAAATTCTACAAAAATGCTGAACTTTCTTGACAGCGCGTTTGGAAGCTTAAAGAAAAGTGGCTGAAAATGTCCGTATTTAAATGGCAAATGTAAATCTTTCTCATTTAACTGCCTGGCATTTTATTTACACTCTTTTAAATCATTTTTACTAGGCCATATTTATTTTTCTCTCAAGACCAGCGCTATTTTGAGCCAAGTATATTAATTAATCCAGTGTTTTTGTTTCTGTGTATCACTCGTATATATCATGTATCTAGTAGTGATCTTTTCCACTCCTGTGTTTCACGTATCCACTGCTCTTGTTCTCTCTGTGTATCTTTCCACGTTTCACGAAACCAGTGCTCTTGTTCACTCGTGTGTTTAACGTATCCGCTGTTCTTATTCTCTTTGTGTATCTTTCCCATATTTCACGAATCTAGCGTGTTGTTTGTTTTCGTATTTTCCGCTTCCCACGTCTTGCAATATTTTTCTCCGTCAGCGTTTACTGACCATCCCGCTGTGTACCCCTGCACACCCGCTGTGTACCCCTGCACACCCGCTGTGTACCCCTGCACGCCCGCTGTGTACCCCTGCACGCCCGCTGTGTACCCCTGCACACCCGCTGTGTACCCCTGCACACCCGCTGTGTACCCCTGCACACCCGCTGTGTCCCCTGCACACCGCTGTGTACCCCTGCACACCGCTGTGTACCCCTGCACACCCGCTGTGTCCCCTGCACACCCGCTGTGTACCCCTGCACACCCGTTGTGTACCCCTGCACACCCGCTGTGTACCCCTGCACACCCGCTGTGTACCCCTGCACACCCGCTGTGTACCCCTGCACCCGCTGTGTACCCCTGCACACCCGCTGTGTACCCCTGCACACCCGCTGTGTACCCCTGCACACCCGCTGTGTACCCCTGCACACCGCTGTGTCCCCTGCACACCGCTGTGTACCCCTGCACACCCGCTGTGTACCCTGCACACCGCTGTGTACCCCTGCACACCCGCTGTGCTGACCCCGCCCTGCACACCCGCTGTGTACCCCTGCACACCCGCTGTGTCCCCTGCACACCGTGTGTACCCCTGCACACCCGCTGTGTACCCTGCACACCCGCTGTGTGACCCCTGCACACCCGCTGTGTACCCTGCACACCCGTGTGTACCCCTGCACACCCGCTGTGTCCCTGCACGCCCGCTGTGTACCCTGCACGCCCGCTGTGTACCCCTGCACGCCTGCTGTGTACCCCTGCACACCCGCTGTGTACCCCTGCACGCCCGCTGTGTACCCCTGCACGCCCGCTGTGTACCCCTGCACGCCCGCTGTGTACCCCTGCACACCCGCTGTGTACCCCTGCACACCCGCAAACACTGTCTCCTCTCTCGCTATCCACGAAATTTTCGTTACCTCATAGAGTCGAGTGACTGTGTCCACACACTAATGATCTGCAAATGAATTCTTAGTTTCTTCCTTGGTGTCGCATTCACAGCTTCCCTCTTCTTTGATGTTTTCATTCATTCTTTTCCCCGGAAAGGTTTCTTTTAGACGGCCTTCCTTTTCTCTACTTTCGAGAATGCAAAAAAAAAAAAAAAAAATTATATTTTTTTAGGTTTGCATTTTTTATTCAGTTTATGTAAATGTTTAATCATAAACGCCTGGAAATGACAGAAATATCTACATCTGCAAATATTTCTGTCGACTTTATACTTGAGACTTTAAATTACTTATATTCGTAGTCGATACAGACGAGTTCCACGTAGATTCTTTGGAAGATGTGTATATATTGATGTATATAATTTGATGGACTGCAAGGCGTGTATCTCTTAGTGAATATACAATGGTATATAATTATGTGAGGTATGTAATTAGTCGAGTATATACACAGATATCTATCTCTCCATGTGCATGCAATGAGAGGTCTGTATCTCTTGGTGCATATTTACTGTGACATGTGCATCTCTCAATATATTTAAACTGCTTGGGAGGGTGTCTCTCGGTATAAATGCCCTGAGATATTCCTATCTTTCGTGATATATACGCACCGGAAAGAGTGCATCCCGGTGTATATTCTGGAAGATGTCTTTCTCACTGTATATACACAGAGAGTTTAATCTCTACCTGGGGGATCAAAGTACGTTATAAGTGTATCTGATACGTTTTAATCATAAGAGACTTGATGCTCAGTGACTATATCAAAATTTAGATGCCGCAGTTTCCAACAGACATTTGATAAACACTCAACCAGCCAAATAAATCAAGGAGCAAACACGCTGACAGCCTTAGGAGCCTATACTTGCTCTGATAGCCATACACCCTTACATCAACTTACGCTATCTGCGAGACTTATTATTCAACAAGGAAAGATGTGAAAAGTCTAAGCTTCACTGAGATACACAGGTCTGGTTGACAAGATCCCCACTGGCGAACGAGCTGCAGAAATAGAAAGACTATATACCAGCGAGATTCAAAGACCTAGTCGTCCAGCCCCTACTGATGGGCCAGCAGGAGAGATGGATAGGTTATGTATCACTGAGATACATAAACCAGTTGCTCAGTACTACTGTCAGTCCAGCTGATAAAAAGACGATGAATTTATTGGAATATAAAGATCTTGTCATCAAGACCCCAATGGCGGTCCAGCATAACCTTAAGAAACACCAGAGAATCACCTGTGAATCTCCTTGATAGCAACGCTAATTCATCTAGCTAGTCTCAGCTCACTGGAGCAGATCTAAGCCGCTTCCTCACTCGTCCAGACATTAGTCTCACAAAGAGATGCGTAGAGTCAACTTGCTGGTGTGGGCGAGTATCAGCAACCAGAGGGTAAATGATTTCCAAGACCTCCAGATTCTGTGAACTGTGTAAAGCTTCTTATAATTCCAGGTTACACTTACATCGAAATCTTTATATGTCGATTTAGAAAAGGAAAACTGGCATTTGTATATTTACACACACACACACACACACACACACACACACACACACACACACACACACTCACACATCAACCAAATAACTGCTGCAGCATACGGACGCCTGGCAAACCTAAGAACAGCATTCCGACATCTTAATAAGGAGTCATTCAGGACCCTGTACACTGTGTACGTTAGGAACATACTGGACTATGCAGCGCCAGTTTGGAATCCTCATCTAGCCAAGCATGTAAGGTTTGCAACAAGACTAGTCCCGGTTACGTGAAATCGACCTGACGACACTGGAAGACAGGAGAGATAGAGGGGATATGATAACGACATATAAAATACTGAGAGTAATCGACAAGGTGGACAGAGACACAATGTTCCAGAGGTGGGACACAGCAACAAGGGGTCACAGTTGGAAGTTGAAGACTCAGATGAACCACAGGGATGTTAGGAAGTATTTCTTCAGTCACAGAGTTGTCAGGAAGTGGAATAGTCTGGGAAGTGATGTAGTGGAGGCAGGATCCAGACATAGCTTTAAGGACAGGTATGATAAATCTCATGGAGCGGGTCGAGTGACCGGGTAGCGACCAGTGAAGAGGCGGGGCCAGGAGCTGTGAATCGACCCCTGCAACCACAACTAGGTGAGTACAACTAGGTGATTACACTCACACACAAACACACACACACACAATATATATATATATATATATATATATATATATATATATATATATATATATATATATATATATATATATATGTATATATATATATATATATTTATTTATTTACAAACATTATCTCTATGTCCATGGACGACTTCGAACCTGCAAACTCTGTATCAGAGTACAGAGCACTTTACCATGGAGTCAGACCCCAGACTGGGGTCTGACTCCATGGTAAAGTACTTGTACTCTGATACAGAGCTTGCAGGTTCGAGTCCTGCTGTGGATGTAGAAATAATGTTATATATATATATATATATATATATATATATATATATATATATATATATATATATATATATATAAATATAAGTGTGTGTGTGTGTGTGAACTCACTAATTGTGGTTGCAGGGTCGAGACTCAGCTCCTGGCCCTCTTCGCTGTCCGCTACTGGGTCTCTGCTCTCCCTGCTCCATGAGCTTATCATACCTTATCTTAAAACTATGTATGGATCCCGCCTCCACTATATCGTTCGCTAGACTATTCCACTTCCTGACTACTCTATGGCTGAAGAAATGCTTCCTAACATCCCTTTGACTCATCTGAGTCTTCAGCTTCCAGTTGTGCCCCCTTGTTTCTGTGTTCCCTCACTGGGACATCCTGTCACTATCTACCTTGTCGATTCCTCGCAGTATTTTGTATGCCGTTATCATGTCTCCTCTAACCCTTCTATCCTCCAGTGTTGTTAGTCTTATTTCCCTCAACCTTTCTTCATAGGACAGTCCCCTGAGTTGTGGAACTAACCTTGTCGCAAACCTTTGCACTTTCTTTAGTTTCTTGACGTGCTTGACCAGGTGTGGGTTCCAGACTGGAGCTGCATACTCTAGTATGAGCCTGACGTACACGGTGTACAGTGTCTTGAACGATTCCTTGTTAAGGTAACGGAACGCTAATCTTAGGTTTGCCAGTCTCCCATATGCTGCCGCAGTTATCTGGTTGATGTGTGTTTCCTGAGACGTGCTTGGCGTTATATTCACCCCCGAGGTCTTTCTCCTTTGACGAGGTTTGTAGCCTTTGTCCACCTAGCCTGTACTCTGTCGGCGGTCTTCTTTGCCCTTCTCCGATCTTCATGACTTTGCATTTGGTGGGATTAAATTCGAGAAGCCAGTTGCTAGACCAGATGTCAAGCCTGTCCAGGTCTCTTTGAAGTCCTGCTTGGTCCTCATCCGATGTGATTCTCCTCATTAATTTCACATCATCTGCGAACAGAGACACTTCTGAGTGTATCCCATCCGTCATGTCATTCACATATACCAAGAATAGCACTGGTCCTAGGACTGACCCCTGCGGTACACCGCTCGTCACAGGCGCCCACTGTGATACCTCATCACGCACCATGACATGCTTGGTCTTCCAACTTCTTTACTAATTTCATATGAGGAACTGTGTCGAAGGCCTTCCTGCAGTCCAGGAAAATGCAATCAACCCACCCTTCTCTCTCTTGCCTTACCTCTGTTACTTTATCATAGAACTCCAGGAGGTTTGTTACACATGATTTGCCTTCCCTGAATCCGTGCTGTCTGGCGTTGATTATCCTGTTCAGTTCCAGTGTGTGTGTGTGTGTGTGTGTGTGTGTGTGTGTGTGTGTGTATGTGTGTGTGTGTATGTGTGTGTGTGTGTGTGTGTATGTGTGTGTGTGTACGTGTGTATGTTCGTACGTGAATGCGGGTTTGTACACCTCTCCCCCAGTGAAGCACTATGGGTTTATCCTCTCTTCAGGGAACAGTCTTGTGCTGTGATGCCACGTTCTCAGTAGCTCTTATACTCCTCTTCCACCAGTCCCCTTTCCCTAGTACCTGTCTTAACCAGTGCCCCTTCCCTAGTACCTGTCTTTACCAGTGCCCCTTCCCTAGTACCTGTCTGCACCAGTGCCATTTCCCTAGTACCTGTCTTTAACATTGCCCCTTCCTTAGCAGCTGTCTACCAGTGACCCTTCCCTAGTACCTGCCTTTACCAGTGCCCCTTCCTTTGTACCTGCCTTTACCAGTGTCGCTTCCCTAGTACCTGTCTTTAACATTGCCTCTTCCTTAGTAGCTGTCTTTAACATTGCCCCTTCCTTAGTAGCTGTCTTTAACATTGCTCCTTCCTTAGTAGCTGTCTTTAACATTGCCCCTTCCTTAGTATCTGCTTTTACCAGTGCCGCTTCCCTAGTACCTGTCTCCACCAGTCCCCCTTCCCTAGTTCCTGTCTGTACCAGTGCCCCTTCCCTAGTACCTGTATGCACCAGTGCCCCTTCCCTAGTACCTGTCTGCCTCAGTGCCCCTTCCCTAGTACCTGTCTGCACCAGTGCAGCTTCCCTAGTACCTATCTGCACCAGTGCCCCTTTCCTAGTACCTGTCTCCACGAGTGCCCCATCCCTAGTACCTGTCTGCACCAGTGCCCCTTTTCTAGTACCTGTCTGCACCAGTGCCCCTTCCCTAGTACCTGTCTGTACCAGTGCCCCTTCCCTAGTACCTGTCTGCACCAGTGCCCCTTCCCTAGTACCTGTCTGCACCAGTGCCCTTTCCTAGTACCTGTCTCCACGAGTGCCCCATCCCTAGTACCTGTCTCCTCCAGTGCCCCTTCCCTAGTACCGGTCTGCACCAGTACCCCTTCTCTAGTACCTGTCTGCACCAGTGCCCCTTCCCTAGTACCTGTTTGCACCAGTGCCCTTCTCT
>WNWK01002086.1:0-2500 GCA_009830355.1 Cherax destructor
ATTTCCTTAGCTATGGGACTAGTTTTGTTGCAAACCTTGCACTTTCTCTAATTTCTTGACGTGCTTGACCAGGTGTGGGTACCAAACTGGTGCTGCATACTCCAGTATGGGCCTGACGTGCACGGTGTACAGTGTCTTGAACGATTCCTTACTGAGGTATTGGAACGCTATTCTCAGGTTTGCCAGCCGCCCGTATGCTGCAGCAGTTATCTGATTGATGTGTGCCTCAGGAGATGTGTTCGGTATTATACTCACCCCAATATCCTTTTCCTTGAGTGAGGTTTGCAGTCTTTGGCCACCTAGACTATACTCTGTCTGTGGTCTTCTTTTTGTGTGTGTGTGTGTGTGTGTGTGTGTGTGTGTGTTACCATTTTGTCCTAGACACATGTCGATTAGACACTAGGCCTGTTGTATGTGTGTAAGGAAACACTTCGAAATGTTTCCGCCCCGCCGGGAATTGAATCCGGGCCCTCCGTGCGTGAAGCGAGAGCTTTAGCCACCAGGCCACCGGGGCTGTGTGTATGTGTGTTTGTGTGTGTGTGTGTTAGTGTGTGTGTGTGTGTGTGTGTGTGTACTCACCTAAATGTGGTTGCAGGGGTGTTTGAGTGAGTGTACTCACCTAGTTGTACTCACCTAGTTGTGGTTGCAGGGGTCGAGACATAACTCCTGGCCCCGCCTCTTCACTGGCCGCTACTGGGTCACTCTCCCTGCGCCATGAGCTTTATCATACCTCTTCTTAAAGCTGTGTATGGAACCTGCCTCCACTACATCGCTTCCCCAAGCTATTCCACTTCCGACTACTCTGTGACTGAAGAAATACTTCCTAACATCCCTGTGATTCATCTGAGTCTTCAACTTCCAACTGTGTCCCCTTGTTGCTGTGTCCCATCTTTGGAACATTCTGTCTCTGTCAACCTTGTCAATTCCTCTCAGTATTTTATATGTCGTTATCATGTCCCCCCTATCTCTCCTGTCCTCCAGTGTCGTCAGGTCGATTTCCCTTAACCTCTCCTCGTAGGACATACCCCTTAGCTCCGGGACTAGTCTTGTTGCAAACCTTTGCACTTTCTCTAGCTTCTTTACGTGCTTGGATAAATGTGGGTTCCAAACTGGTGCTGCATATTCCAGTATGGGCCTAACGTACACAGTGTACAGGGTCCTGAACGATTCTTTATTAAGATGTCGGAATGCTGTTCTTAGGTTTGCTAGGCGCCCGTATGCTGCAGCAGTTATTTGGTTGATGTGCGCCTCAGGAGATGTGCCTGGTGTTATAATCACCCCAAGATCTTTTCCTTGATTTAGGTTTGTAGTCTCTGGCCCCTAGACTGTACTCCGTCTGCGGTCTTCCTTGCCCTTCCCCAATCTTCATGACTTTGCACTTGGTTGGGTTGAACTCCAGGAGCCAATTGCTGGACCAGGCTTGCAGCCTGTCCAGATCCCTTTGTAGTTCTGCCTGGTCCTCTTCCGATTGAATTCTTCTCATCAACTTCACATCATCTGCAAACAGGGACACTTCGGAGTCTATTCCTTCCGTCATGTCGTTCACAAACACCAGAAACAGCACCGGTCCTAGGATTGACCCCTGTGGAACCCCACTCGTCACCGGCGCCCACTCTGACACCTCGCCACGGACCATGACTCGCTGCTGTCTTCCTGACAGGTATTCCCTGATCCATTGTAGTGCCTTCCCTGTTATCCCTGCCTGGTCCTCCAGCTTCTGCACTAATCTCTTGTGTGGGACTGTGTCAAACGCCTTCTTACAGTCCAAGAATATGCAATCTACCCACCCCTCTCTCTCTTGTCTTACTGCTGTCACCCTGTCATAGAACTCCAGTAGGTTTGTGACACAGGATTTCCCGTCCCTGAAACCGTGTTGGCCGTCGTTGATAAGCTCATTCCTTTCTAGGTGCTCCACCACTCTACTCCTGATAATCTTCTCCATGACCTTGCATACTATACATGTCAGTGACACTGGTCTGTAGTTTAGTGCTACGTTTCTGTCTCCTTTTTTAAAAATTGGAACTACATTTGCTGTCTTCCATACCTCTGGTAGTTGCCCTGTTTCGATAGACGTGTTGAAGATTGTTGTTAGGGGTACACATAGCTCCTCTGCTCCCTCTCTCAGGACCCATGGAGAAATGTTGTCCGGCCCCATCGCCTTTGAGGTATCTAGCTCGCTTAGTAGCCTCTTCACTTCCTCCTCAGTTGTGTGTATTGTGTCCAGCACCTGATGGTGTACCCTACCTCTCCTCCTTTCTGGAGGCCCTTCTATTTCCTCTGTGAACACCTCTTTGAATCTCATGTTGAGCTCCTCACACACTTCGTGGTCATTTCTTGTGACCTCCCCTCCTTCTTTCCTCAGCCTGATCACCTGGTCCTTGACTGTTGTTCTCCTCCTGATGTGGCTGTACAGCAGCTTTGGGTCAGATTTTGCTTTCGCTGCTATGTCATTTTCGTATTGTCTTTGGGCTTCCCTTCTTACCTGTGCATATTCATTTCT